>JARYHS010009186.1:80732262-80762164 GCA_031002005.1 Vandiemenella viatica
ACAATTTCCCAAATATAATTTTTTTTAATTGCTTGCTCCTTCACATGGTACATATAAGTCATTAACTATTTCCACAGACTTTGATTCAGACCATTAACTTTAAATATTTGAAAACCGCATTCAAATTGCTGTGGTAGTTTGTGCGCGGTTCCCGTTCAAATAAAAAGACACACGCAGCTTGCTTACAGATTTACAATAATATAGATTTTAATTAACATGTCCTTTTAACTAAATTTAATGATAACGTTTTTCTGTTATACTATCTGAACCGTGTCTCACTTTACACATTCCTTTCTGCAAACTTTCATATAGTTCCTCAGTATTTTTTGAAGATACGTAACGAGGGAGCTACATTAATGACGTTTACAGATGAATTATAAACAACTATTTATTAATAGATTCGATAACGTTTGTGCCTTTCGTTCTAGAGAATTGGTTTCAATTCGGCCCTCATAACTATTTTCTGGTTTTAAGTTGCTATGCAAACATCACCCAGGCTGTTAACTGAACTTAATTTTTATTCATGTACTCCATGACTGATTTACTTCCCATCCATTGCCAATAGTTCTCCTAATATTCCAATAAACTTATTGTGGAAAAGGCATAAATCCCATACACATATTATTATTGATTAAATCCCACTTCGGATCGCTTATTATTAGCTCTATTTGGATACTCGCTTTCTTTCCCAATACAGGGTGGCCACAGACCTGGAAAAACTGGAAAATATGGAATTATCAGGGAATTTAAAGCCACCTTGAAATATCATGGAAATATCAGGGAATCCAAGTAATTTAAAAAATTATCAGGGAATTTTAATTGCAACAACCCAAAATTTGATAATTTTTTAATAATTTATTTTAATATTGAACTTTTGCACTAAATAATTCAGCTTATATATTTTTGACATAAAATAGCCAACAAATATCGCATTTACACTAGCAACTTGCATCTTGTCTTGCGCCTCATCGAGATACGACGACAAGATGTTCGTGTGCGAGCGCTAACATGAACTCTCTCTGGAACTCGGCATTTCAAATTATATTTAAAAAAAAGGTGGATGACATCTAAATCATGTAAACTCAGAAGTCATATTTTTTACTGAATAAAACAGCAATCATAGAGGAGTAAGTATGTAAAGATGTTTTTATGTTTCACTAAACAGTTTTACAATTTCATGCAAAGTGTGAAACATGTTCCCAAAAAAAATTGATATGTGGAGAGTCCTCGAAGTCCTGTAGAATGTCACAAGCTGGTTTTGAGCTTCTTCTGAGATAAATTGAACCTTTAATATCAAAACAAAAGCCTAGATTCAATATACCAATGCCAGCAAAAATGTGAATAGCGATAATTATACAGCTTTATAACTTTTTTGTATTAATGATATAAGGCGAATTAAAGCAGGAACAAAATAATACGTAAGATCCTAAATAGGTAGGGTTTATAAAGTTTTGCGTCATTCAGAGCTCTTTCAAATGCTGAATCGATGTGATAGTATAAACATCGTGCTCGTGCCTTTGACTTGCTCCAAATAAACTGCTGCCAAGGCGAGCGGCACAGGCAAGCAACCACACAAAGTGAACCAACACGATTGCATGGTTTATACAAACTTGTGTTCATGCTATCTTGTGTAGACTCGCGGAAACTTACGCGAAAGTGTTAACTCGGCAACAGAAGAAATTGAAAATGAAAGAAAAAAAGCTACAATAACTGAACCAGAAGATTTGAAAAGAAAAGTGTAGCAAATGAAAAAAGGCATAAAAAAGCTAAGCTGTTGACTGAGTCAAGTTACTGATGAACAATTTAAAAATCTAATTACTTTATCCACCAAATATTGAAAGATTACTAATTAGTTTAAGTTCATATTAGTCATTTGACCTATCTTATTTTTGTGCTACTCATTTTTAATTACTTCATAAGATTACTAAATTAGTTAATAAATTTTCAAATAAACATTCTTAAACATGAATAAAATGTTCTCGGGTTACACATGTTTCTTTTTCTAATTTTTTTCAATTTTATACCAGATGTAATTATTTAGAATCAAAATCTAATTAAAACTTTAAATATCTTAACCATGCAAATAAAGTTTCTAAATCAGGGAAAAATTTGGCAAATTTTTCTGGAAAACCTGGAAATATCAGGGAATTTTTAAATCATTACCTTGTGGCCACCCTGCAATACCTGTTGAACCAAGCTTTTCCCTTCTCTCCTGTGAGGTGGGTTTCCGAATTTTAGTGACTTTTAGTGGAGGGGATGATGAGGTTACCTATATTACAAACTTTGGAGCGATCTGCATAATCTGAAATCTCGGCGGAATTCAAGTCTTCATATATTAAATAATTCATTTGTAAGTAATTCCACCTACTTATACTTCCAACTGTTGACGTAACATTTTTCTCTGAAAATTATGGGCGCAATATTTTATCCGTGTTATAGGCAGCTTTCGAATTTGCGAGTAAGGGAAGGGTTTGTGGGTGTGGTCGTAAGCCCTTGGTGTCTGCCAGACCTCTCGTCTGTTCTCGACGGCACTCTGCTTCGTGTGGAGGGCGCCCCAGCCCTTCAAATCCCTCCACCGCTACAGCCACCGACTTGGCGGAATTTAATCGGATGCAAATTGCTCGAACAAGTATCAAGTTAGTTGGGGCGTGTCGGCAACTTGATCCCGTCCTCATTGGTATGGGTCGTGGTTTCGAAGCCCGCCGCCGCCGACGGCTCCGAACTATGTGCGTCGCGGCAGAGGAGCAAACTTGCCACTCTAGAGGGGGCGGATATATACGGACTATCCGCTTCCAGTATTCATTCTGCAACAGGCGCCTGCGGTTTAAGGTTTTCTTCCTCCCAAGCGCTGAATCTACAATACACTTAGAAGTAACGAACTTCAACGTAGCTTTAGGTTCTCGTACCTTCAAAATAAATTAGACATTCCTCATGACTTCTAAACTCTTTAACTTAGAAATTTGTACTACGCAGTATTTTAGTTTTTACTATCGCAAGAACGATTATAATCTAAAATTTATATGTTTTGAAATTATCTGTGCAAAGTTTGGTGGGCTCTAGAATTATTTTTTTATAATAAAAGAAAGATGAACATTAATGGCACCAAGAGCAGCTTGGTGTCTTACTGGGGATCGAAAGGCGCCAGGTTCGAATCCTGTCTCGGCGAGGATTTTTCATAAACCCTTAACCTGAAATTTACCTCTGTCACAGGTTGCCCTTCCATGTTTCTTATTTCAAGTCTTCTGTAGGGCCAACAACCCTAGTGTTAACACTGATGATGTGTACAAATCCGAATCTAATTCAAGCTAAACGTGGTCCTAGTTAGCCCAAATAAGCATACATGCATACTTCTTTGGTTGAAATACGAAAAAGCACTAGTTCGACCACTTTCCACCACCATATCTCCCACACCCCCAAAGTACCACCATAGTGCACGATAGGAGACTCGAGACTACTACCACACACAAACACCAGTGGTTTGCGGTAGATAGTTGTAGCTGCAAAGTGAAATATAGGGACACACATGTCTTTGGTGGTGTTTTAAATTGATCACTTTCTGCCACCATATCTCCCACACCCCCACAGCTATCACCATAGCGCACAATAGGAGAATCGAGGTTACTATCACTCACAAACACGGTTAAATACTTTGAATATCACTAACTCCAAAAGAAGGTGAGGACATAGTAAAATTTAACAGATTAGTTGAGATTAATAAGAATAGTCTTTTTCTCTCTGTAGTCGACTATCCTGTAATTTGAGCCCTGTCGATTACCTTGTTTATGCGGATTACTCCTACTGAATTTCTCAAGTATAGGGTACCCACCAGAAATTTAATATTTGTTTAAACAATATTTAGGGATTATTTCCCATATTCTTTCTGTACTGGCAAAGTTGAAACCAACAAAGCTTAATTAAGTGATTAATTCGTACCTGACAGAGTAAATGGTCGGTTTATGTTTCCCAGTTACACTTAATGACAAATTAATATCACATTGTAATTTTATTTAAACTTGTATTTTCAGGTTTTGTAATTTCTTTCAAATGTATTAAACATTGGTGGACCTCGGCTTCTGATTTTCTAGCAGCCTTTGTGTTGGTTTTTGCTAATAACAATTCACATAGCTACAAAAGTGAACCAAAATGGGTTATAATATTTCAGATATGTCTGCATGTTTACAACTATTCCTTTTGTGGAATAAGAACAATGATAAATTTTATTTTAATTAGTAAGCGGCTATTATTCGTAATATCCTATGTAAAGCTTTCGACAGAATTTGTATTTTGTTCTGGAAATTCTTTTACAGAGTGATAAACCAGACGGAAATTAGCGTAGTAAGCTCTATTTTAGTTAGTTTATATTAGGCTGTGACAACTGTTTATTCATACAGTCATATTTTAATTCTGGAATCAATGGTATCGAAGTGAATAACAATAATAAAAATATATATAAGACGACACGAACCACTATTAAGGTATGAAGATTGTTCAAAGACATTTTAGGTAGAGGTTTGCCGGTTCCAATGTGTTTGATAAAAGATATGTTAATGCTTCACCGATAAGAAGAGAAAATGACATCTTTGTGCTAAGATTTAACCATTAAGATAAATATACTTTATTTTGATGATCTCACTGGCAGTTAATAATAGCTGGCAGTGTCATTATTTGACTTATTTTTAACTTAGAAAATTGAAGTTAAAAAAATACCAGTTGAGCAAACATATATTTTTATCTGTATATTGTCATTCGTAATACCCTAAAAAATAATCAGGAAAGTTCACATTTATCTCTGGTTTCCCTGTTATTACAACATATAATTATTTAAAGTTGATAGTAAAGAATTACATTTCCTGACGAAACAAATGCCTGCTCGAAATATCTCACTGACAAGTGAAGAGTTGTTTTAGAATGAAGTATTCCATTTGCTGTTGGAGCTGTTTTGGTGCAAATTTATTACTGCCTTTGGTAAACTAACTATAAAATTTAGCCATTTATAGAAATGAAGAGACTTTCAAATTAAAATTCTCTCTCTCTGTCGTTTAATCCTTCGTCTTTCTGTGTTCTCTGTTGCACCAGCGTGTGAGCGAGAAAGCAAGTGATTACGAATGATTGAGTGCGAACATCGCACGGTCTTTTCACTCCAGCTAAAAAACATTAACAAAATTACGTCCCGTCGTTTGTAAAGAAATCGAGGTTCAGATTTACCGAACCGTTTAATTTACTATGTTTACTCTCCTCTCGGCATTAATGTGTCTGGACATGAGCAAATAAATTAAGTATTTTTGTAATACGATTTCTGTTCCACCGCAAACGTTTGCAAAGGCCCATAAAAGTGATTCATTCGCTTGAATCCGCCTCATAACAGGATCTGACCTAGATTTTGCTTCAGTCACAGGATATCAGATGGGATTAAATTGGAAGACCGTTCGAAACTGCAGATAAATGTGAAATATACGTCATTCTGAAGGTACTGTTTTATGGGATGTAGGAAAGAGTCGTAGAGTAACACCACTGAATAAAATCAGAGGACGAATTCCATAAATTTTAACTCGAAGTTCTGGTACTGACAGTATGTAACACAAAGGGTAATTCTAAGAGATGGAGAGATAGGCCATCTTTCAGTATAATTAACATGTCAACAGTTTATGTTCCGGAAAAACATTTTCAGTGAAAGAAAACAGTATACGAACAAGGTTTACTGCAGAATAGGACAAGTACCTAAAAATAATAATATTATCAATCTTAATAAAAGGCTAAGTTGATTATCGTGTCTGTCACGTCTTCGTCACGTTCCCGTCTATGTTGATGGGTTAACGACGAAGCGATGTATTTTAGCTCTCTACCCATGGACATCACTATTACGATAAAAAAAATAGTTAAGGAAATAGTGATAATTTTGCTTTTAATTTCAAAAGATTCTTTTCTAAAAGTATTACATGATCAAAGCAGAGACCTTAATCTCTAAAATAATACCACATTTCTTGATTTAGGTTAGATATCGAGGAAGCTAAGTGGCTCGCGAGAAAACAGTACTTTACGGAAATAATGACACTTTTCCTCTTGAAATGTCAAATTCCGAAAAACTCCATTCTTAAAATATGATGTTACCAAATAAATGACCTTAATCTCTAAAATAATACCTCTTTTCTCTATTTCGGTTAGGTATTCAGGGAGATAAATAGCTCGTGAAACAAAAAAGCGGTATTTCAGAAATATTGACGTTTTTGTTCTTTGAGGGTAGAATTTGGAAAAATTACTTTCCTAAAATATGATGTGACCAAAGCGGATAACTTAATCTTTAAAATTATAACGCATTTATTGATTTCTGTTAAGTATGAAGGGAGATAATTACTTGTGACAGAAAACACCTTTTAGAAATAATATATATCGTAAGAAATTAGCATACCTTTTAATCGATTTTATAATGATTTAAATTTGATTTTTCGTATTTTCATTATATTCTCTGTCGACAGATATCGCTTTATAATAAGATAAGAAAAATTTACAACATTACATTATTTTTAAGGTTATTGGCATTATTTAATAATAATTTTATTTCGTTAAGAAACTACGAAAAAATTAGTTGTAAAAACATTGCGCCCTAAAACTTAACTTTTGATAGGCTTAGAAGCTGTTTACATTCGATGAAAATCTTTCCGAAAAAAATTCTCTTTAGATGTAACTGTTATAGTAAGTCAAGAAATTTGTTCATCATTAGATTGCACAGTTCTCTTTAGCTAAGCAAATACAAATAAATGAATTGCAAAAATCCAAGGTTATAAGCTTTATTACTGAAGCAATCGCAATGAAATGAATGCTTGAACCTGCGTTCAACACGTCATTTTTGACGGGCTTAGAAACTAATTTATTATAATTTACTAATAATGACCATCTCATGCTAATGCGAGCATCACAGGAGTGGAAAGCTTTGTTCCAATTTCAGTTGAATGTAAGTATTTTGAGGCTAAGTGAATATTCAGGAACTGTTGACAAAACACAATCTAAACTACAAACCACCAAAAACTGGCAACCCTCTTGGATTTCATATTACAGGCTATCTGATATTGGAAGTTATTAAAATTCTGGAATCACGAATTCCACTGCGGCGCTCATGAATATGTAACTGTCAATTTCTTCCCTCAGCGGCAATTCATTCTTTCTCGAGTTTTGCAATTTGCGTCGAAACGAGAATTAATCAGAGAACGGTACATGACCCGAACTGTTTGTTCAAAGGAAAATTCAATAAAAGGTTACGTTTATGCTGAAGAGAAACTTATTAATAAAAAAATAATACATTAAACAGTGTACTCGCTCCCCAAGTTTCAAATATTGCCACAGAGAATTTTTTTAAAAAACAATTTTATCCATTTCGCCTTGCAAATAGCATTAAAACATATCTGTATTCACAATTCCCTTAAGAATTGTTAAATTCGATATTGGAATTATTTCTACATAGTTAAGGTGTGCAAATAGCATTATGCATTTGATTAGTATGCTGTGGTTGTTTGCAGGTGATATAGTGAAATCTCTTTATCGGAGTAAATATTTTGAGTCGTATGGCCAATTTGTTTTATTAAATTAAATGTTCTCTTTTAAGGCGAATGATTTCCAAAGATGATTCATTTTTACAGTAATGTAGCTCAGACCATGTATTATTTTTCTGCTTTTCGCATTTAAGGTGGCGAGAGAAATTTAAAAAAATGATTTCTTAAATTATTAGCAAAAAAAAGTGTAGGATGGAATATTCCGAAAACGTGAACTTAATTCATAACGGTTTTTTTTTACACTTAGACATGGAATTCTGGAGGACGAGAGTTCGACCCACTTTGTCGCTGTCCTTCTTCAGTTTTCCATAGTATCTCGAAACAACTGCAGGTCAATGGCGTGTTGGTTTGTTCTAAGCCTTGAGGTTGACGAACAGTGGAGCCCTCACTTTTAAAAAAATACTAATATTTGCTATATTAATTTGTGTATGAAAATTACATGATTGAAATATGAAATTGTGACCACAATATATGATTACGGAAAACAGCCTAAAACCTGTAGTTAATATGTCAATATGTGAAGCCGTAAACGCCGAATATTTGCTTTATCATTTATAGTCATCCTCTTAACAACCCTGTATTACATTGTACTTCTCTACTCACAGCAGCGGTTTTCAATTGCTTATTCAGAGAATGTTCCAACTGAACTCTTGTCACAGGTTTTGTTCTTGTTATTCATGACCTTAAATCGAGACTTTATTAGTTATTCCAGTGGATACTCTTTTTAACCCTATTCTAATCTTTCTGAATCTAATTTTGAATTCCTCATTTCAATATATAATCGTCTTCTATTAGCCTTTTAATTCACGCTTTTATGCATAATAGCTTTTTTTCTATTTCTTGGAATGGCACTTGGTTTTTATAACCTTTCAACCAACCACTGTGTAGTATTATGATTCTTTCCATGTTTCCATGTTGGTTTTCCGTGGTATATGACTTTATTGTGGGGGTTGTCATTCTCTCATATATTAGTAGGATTGGTTTATTAAAGTTTCATATAAAATTCATTTAATCTAAATATTCAATTCAGGTCAGCCTTGACGCAAAGTGAGCTAGCCAACGGCCAGACGTTGTAATATACGTGGCTTCGAGATTCGTAGAGCCGGTGATATTAAGTTGGGACAGACGTGAAGCTGTTATCATATGCATTAATTTAAACAAAAGGTATTGTTATTCACGCATAACTCTATTCATTACGGACACATGGTATCTGGAAACATTGGGCAGTTTGTTTCCGCTTTGCTTCGTTCCCCAATCATCAATTGTTAAATTAAATAAAACATGTCAGAGTTGAACGTAGAAAATTCAGCAGGAGTAAACAGAATAATAAGGCGGCTGATCTCATTCGTAATAACATCACCAAATTTCAGGCAGACTGATTGTCTTTTATTCAGTTAAATAATTCAAACTTTTTCCTTTACTCGGGACTAGCTTGTGCCCACGACTTCATTCGTGTTTGTCAAGAATTTAGTATGTTTTTGCACAGAACATTAAATATTTCCAGTGTAAAAAGTAGCCTAGTTTACTCCGTGCCAAATCAGTAACCCACCGCTGAAAATACCGTCAAAATCGGTTCACACATTAAATATGTTGCGTATAATTTATTTATATTTGTTAATAGTTGAAATAATCTGAAAAGGTGTGTATTCTAGAACATTCTAGAAAAGTTTAAAACATTCAAGAACATTATAGTATATTCAAATAATATCTAGTACATTCAGGAATATTCTAGATAATTGCAAATATTTTTGGAATATTTTGGTTAAAATATGAAAATGCCCTAGGTCCACCGCGGTCAACCACAATATCTCACACACCACCACCATCATAATGCACACAAACACCAGTGATCTGCGCTAGGCATTTCTGACTGCAGAGTGAAATATAGGGACACACTTCTTTGGTCGAAATATGGCAATGCCCTAGGTCAACCATTTTCAACCATAACTATCGTATCACCATATTTATTACAATTACCGACATGCTTCTACCATAGTGCACGATGGGAAACTCGAGGCTATTAAACACTAGTGACTGTAGAGTGAAATATAGGGACACACAATATATATAAGATTTGTAACTAGTCCATGTACTTTGTTTTTCCTATTACTGCTGAGGCATACATAACACTGTTGCACAATGAACCGTACACGCTCCGTCTAAGTTAATTCCTGTTTTTTAGCTTAATACATGTCAACAATTTCAATAATTTCACTACAGTTTTCGAGAACTCAGTGTCTTAAGAAATAATATCATTAAAGTCACATCTGAAAATCCTATAAGTTAACTGAAAGTGAAATGGCAGTAAGGAAGTGTATGTGTTAGTGCTTGTGTGGAATAACTCGTGTGTGGACAGTATTGTTTTGTTTGAGTTGGCAGTAGGTAGGAGGCGAAATGTTCAAGTCTGATGTTATGAAAGACGCCAATACTATACGGTACAACCCAGGACAGCGGCACACAATCTGGTAATTAGGATAAGTTTATCACATCATGTCATGTCCCGCGTCGTGAATATTCCACTACCGGTGTCTGAACCAGCTAACCCCTATGGCACTTCACACCATTCTGGTGACGCAGCGAACTCAGTCAATGGAGTGGTAGTAAGGCAATTATATTTTACTAAATGAATATTACATCAGTTACAGTGTCATTGTCATTGTTGGATAATTTGAAACTAATTACAGACAAGTCAATTTTCATTTTAAAAATTGACACAGGTATTTCTTTTCACGTGTTCGAAAACAAGTGAATGGTGCTCGTTTCTTCTGATGGTACATTTCGATAAGTGAAGAAGTTCGTCCATCAGTACTTCCTCCATTTCTGTTTCTCGAGAGTTTCTTGGGCTGCCTGGCTGGCTGAGAGCCGTAAAGCCAGGCCACTCGCCTGTAAACGCCGCCGCGCGCCTCAGATTCTATCTGCTACTGTTTCACAATCGAGTGGTCCTTCCGGCGGGCGCTAACACGGCGTAAAACAGGACATCAAACAATACGAGATCATTGGCCGAGTTTTACGCGCAGTGCCGTGCGCGCCCACGGTGTAGGCCGGAGCCGGCTCCACAAGGCACTAACTTAGGTCCTGCCGTAAATTGCGGCAGTAAAACGGAGGCCGCCGCTCCTGGACAGTTTCCAAGCGGCCTCTGCGTTCGATGGTGGGATATCTCCGTTCTAAACGGAAATGTTAGTCCCCTTACACCTGGATTCTACTCCCCTAATGAAGACCAACGATGCGAACAGTGCCGGATCTTGTCTTGCTCCAACTCTCAGTCTACCCATAGTGCTGTATAACATGATGACGTGTTTGCTTAAAGACGACAATAAAACTTATTGTGTTTATTAAATTCATCTTCAGTTAAAAATACAGCTATACTTACCGTGGAAGACTGTAGTTGTAAGCGTTCATGGCAGATTTATGAAAAAGTTTCAGCCACATAGACAGTTCTAGCAATGTTTTAGCACTTTTTGACTAATATTGTATAAACTACCGGTTTTTTACTATTATTAGGAATTTCATTGCATAAAATTCTTATTAATTTATTGTATACTGTTTATAATTATTGTTATCAATTGTAAACTCGTAAACTAAGACTTTAGAATACTTAATACATAAATAAAAAATTTATTGCTAGCTGAAAATAGTGTGTACACGTTTTATTCAAACACACGTTAAATCTAACTCCATCAAAAGTATCATTACCATTATAAGTTTTCAAGATTTTAAAACAAATTACAATTGAAGCTTAATGATACAAGAGCCGAAACATGAGCCCCAAAAGAAAAGTATTTTTCCCTGTTTCGCCAATTAGTCTCAGGTATTATTGTTCTAGCAGAGAAATTTTTGTTCTGTTAACGTTAGCAAAATGGCCGCTTACGGGTTATTATTATTATTTATTGGCAAACGGACGGAGTCCATACAGCCAAGAAAGAACTGTTTTGCATATTATGTTACAAAGTTAGAAGTACAACCCTCAAAATACAGATATTTCTTACTAGATTCATATGTCTATATGATTTTCCTTGTCAAATCTGTAAAGACTTATATTATTTTTCACTTTTAGTACAAAACCTACTGTAAGAGGTCGTTTTGAAGACCATTACTATTTGGGGAATTATAGGAATATTCAGCCGTCGAGCTATCGGCAATCGGCGATCATTGAATCATACTACTCAGTAGGAACCATAGGTCTTAAGTGTTAAATTAGATTTAGTAATTTAAGCAACTGTAAACAATCTGTGGTAATCACTTGTTCTTTTCATCTAGTTGTCTAACAATCATGTTTTACAGAAAACTTGCTGGACACTTGTCAAGAGAAATAGTAAGCATATATGTAGGAGAATTCGTATTAATTAAATTATTACTTTGTTGCATCCCACCATAGAGATAATTACTTGTCTTATGACTCAGGCAAAAGTTAATTCTAGAAACATAATTCTTTCAAATTAAGACACCCTGAAGAATACGATAATGTTTAAAATAGTATACAAAGATTTTATCGATCATTCCTAAGGTGAATAATTAATTTAACCTATCCGAAGCAGTATACAATAGTTCATAATTAGAATATCTTGGAAAGCAGAACAAAATATTTGCAAACTGAGCAAGATGTGACTAAATTTAACCAAGTATCGAATCAATATGATGGTCTTAGTTTTAAGTATGACTTATTTTAATCAGTTTGTACCGGAAGTAATAAGGTAGACTTACACAAAACACTGCTAATATCACGAAACCAAATGTTACGCAGATAGTAGTAGCTATGCCGAACTCAAATTAAATGGTACATGTTGAGAATGACCATACCCTATCTACTCCATAAATTATATTTTTAATGCCATTTGTATGACAGTTTTATTGTTTCTATGTTATAAAATTCTAATTGACATTGTTTATCTTCAGGCTTGGAATTGAAAAATAAATATTTAAAAATGTGCCAATATTTTTGTGAGCTTCAAAGTGGAAATCCAACTATGTCGCATATTGTACTTTCCGGCATTGTGGAAAATGCCTTGTTCTAATGGGGGAGGAATGTAAGAGGTCGTTTTGAAGACCATTACTATTTGGGGAATTATAGGAATATTCAGCCTTCGAGCTATCGGCAATCGGCGATCATTGACAATGCTGAGCGCGGTCGAGCATTGACCAGACAGGAATCTGCACGCTTGCAGTCAGCACCTTAGAGTGCAGTCCCCTTTGTAATTGTGGGTCAGCCGAGTCGGCCTGGGAAGTACAAGCGATGAAGTAGTGTCTTTACTGTCGGGCAGTCGGCGAGAGTAGTCGAGCATACTTTGATAGCCACCTGTTAGGAGCCTGCCACCCTCCCATGCATCTCGTATCCGGGGCGACCATCTGCCTAACAATTAACTATTACAGTTCAGGGTTTATATAAGTTGGTGATAGTTGGAATCCACTTTGCAGCACGCTATAAACTGTACTACTTCGTGTTAGAAGCCAATAAACTGTTCCATTGCAAGTCTCACGTTATTTCATGTAGCAAGAACTTTTTATCAATTTCTAACCTTCGGTCTGTGGCCGTCAAACCACAGTGGTGTCAAACATTAGCCCAAACAGTCCAATGGTAAGATTCTAGTGGTGCTGCCAGGAGAACAGAAGAGACGCTTCGAGCAGAACTGTAATTCCCTAAGGTTAGTTCGTCAGCACACCTAGCCACACACACGCCCGCTAGCCTTGGCCAATCAGTCCCTGACACTACGTTTGCTGGAAGGACTATGATATTCTGTTAAAAATCAAAAATATCTGCCTGTTTCTATCCCAATATCTTTTTTGCAACAAAAGAAAATATCTCCAACAGTTTCACAACCACATTCACATGCTGAGGAGTTCATGATTCCATTCTGCTGTATTTGTTTCGGTTACGTGGTCTATTCGACAGTAAATTTCCTGATAGTTTTGCCTATCAGTGCCAATGAAATCTGGAATTAGAGAGTAGAGAAGACTGCAATAGCTTTCCTACCTGCTAGTCCCTATTCCACGTGTATCATTGCCTCTCCTCTGTACGGAACCATACTTTGTTACCATTATTGCATTAATTACAAGGAAATAACAACATTAGAACTGCACTTAGTTAAATCCAACCCGTATAAGATGCAGAGTTTGAAGGCGTTAGAATAACAAACTATCAAGATTGTTGTTGGTATCGTCCATGAGATGACATAGTCTCATAACAGTGTGAATTATCTTTTAACAGATGCAAAAACAACACGAACTAGTGTGATACAGTGTGTTTTAAATAACAAATACACAGTAGCTAAGAACCTTCGATACCGTTGAATGACAGGCTGGGCAGTTTTTTAGGTCGGCAACGGGGTCAAGTACTCTTACTTGACACATATGAGGCCGCAGGACTAACACGTCCTCTTCTCTAAGTAGGTCAGCGTCCTCGGAGAAAGAGGGCCGCTTGTATTTTAAGTATAGGTGCCGAGCACAGGGCCGTCGCTGTTCTCGGGCCACTCCTCACGGCCATTAAATAACCATAGGCGCAAGCACGTGGCCTAGGCCATAAACAAGCCGGCCCCGGGTGCGACACACGTGCGCGGCTTCCGGCGCCTCCAGCACGTGTCGGACCCAGAGTCCTTCAAGATCAACGTTGCCTTTCTCTGTCTATAGCCAAAATGATTAATCTAACCATGCAGACTGTCTTTCTTGGTAGACAACTGTATTTTTAACTGAATATTAATTTAATAGACACACTGAATATTTCGTTGGTGCCGTTAAGCAAGTAGTTCTCAGAGTTGTAATAATGCAGTTGACAATCTGACTTTGATTACTTAGTAACCACGCACACGATGTGCGTGTGATCTTTGGCACCTTGGCACCTGCTTTTTCACATTAATAGATCAGTGTTTATTTTAGATGCAGTGTGATCTTTGGGAAGCTTCTGTTCGTTTTACGTTGACCTGTATGCTTTCAAACAATACAGCGGAATCGATGGGCGATGTAAACATCAACACATTATCTTCTCCGGACCGAGCGTGTTGGGTGAGCGATTAACGCTCTGGCCTTGCATTCGGGAGGACGCCGGTTCGAATTCCCGTCCGGGTACCCAGATTTTTGATTTCCATGGTTTCCCCACATCACTCCAGGCAAATGCTGGGATGCTTCCTTCAAAAAGGCAATGGACGAATTCCTTCCCGTTCCTTGTCTAAGTCCCATCCCGCCTCTAATGACCTCGACGTCAACGAAGCGTAAAGCTATAATTTTTTTTAAATCTTCTTCGATCTAAGAACGGAAGCGTAACCGACGTATGGTTGCAATGAAATATACACAGCTATACCACCCAGCTGTTTTCTAAAAAATGATATTTCGAAAGCTGAAATCACGCCTAAACACTACGGCAAAGATAACCGTCGAAACACCGTGTTTTACAACACAATCGCGCTGTACTTCCTTGTAGATTTTATCGCAAATTAACAATATCTAAGCCTCCATTTCTATGTTTTTTTTACTTTTGTCAACAGTCTCTCCTTTACTTTAGAGCAACTGTGCATAACCCCCCCCCCCTGAGTTTCCGATTATCTCCACGTGTTAACTACGATTAATTCAATTTTCCTGTCTTTTTTTTTTTATCTGCTTCGCTTATTGAAAGCTTTGTGTTCCCCTCTATTAATGTTCTGTTAAATTAAAGGCTTTCATAATACTCGCCATCCTATCTCTTGTCATTTCTTAGGCAGTGGTTCATGTTGGTATAATTTAGGAATGAGGACCTAAAAATAAGTGTTGAAGTCATCTTCGCAAATTAAATCAATTGAGTAGAGATAAATAAAATAATTTGTTTCTTCTTCGTCACCACTTTTTCTCAACATTAAGGGTCGGCTGCCTCTAATGAGTTTTACTCACCATTGGCATGGTCAACTTTGGATCTTTGGTTTTACGACTGCATGTCCTTGCTGACGCCATGCATTTTATACCTACGGCCATGTCGCACTATGTACTAATGGGGAAATGAAGTTTGCGAAATGTAAAAATATATTCTGTTTGTGATAAGTGTTTTTGTTTATGAAATGTGTAGTTTATGAGGCGGTGATTGGATACCGTCCCAGTATTTGCCCTGATGACTGCGGAAAACCGCTTAAAAACTGCAGTCAGGAAGACGGGTACGCGGGGAATGGGCCGGTGTCCGGTCCCGTTGTACCTTCCCGGTTCAGTGTGCGGCGCCTCAGCGCAATGAGCCTCACTGGCGGATTAAATAAGATAACTCACATAGAATTAAAATTATTAGATGGGATATACGGGAAGAGAATCGATATTGATGACAGATTTACCCTACTTTAACATTCGTCAACGGTAAATGTAAAGAAAATATGTGGAATTAAGAAAAAAGGGATAGATGTTGCAATTGAATGCCAGGTAATAGAACAAGAATCAATGATGATGACCCATCGAATCCTACCAGTACACTTTTGGAGCGTAGAAACTGAGTATTTTACTTAGTATATCCGTGAAAACAGGAACTATAATTATAAATGAATGACAACAACGTAAATACGGACAGCGAGGTGTATCAGTCAAATTATTCAATATGTAACTAACACAAATTCTTATAAGCAGTTAATGAACAACGCCACTATGATATAAATGTACAAGTAAAGAAACAGAGAAGAGGTAATGCACCATAAATTCAATTAACTACGGCACTATGATATAAATGTACAAGTAAAGAAGCAGATAAGAGGTGATGCACCATAAATTCATACTTGTTCATCAGTTAAATAAGAATTAAACTCAAGCACCTATGTTCACTAATACTAAAGTAATAAATTCTTAACAACTACATTATACAAATTGATATGTTATGCGACAATGATAACTTAGTGATGATGTAGCCATTAATTTCTTAAAAATATTAATAACTAATTCGTAAGAGTAATTTATGAAATACTAATTAGCTAACTACGCTAAATAATCTGTACGCCACCTTCTTTCAGGTAAAGGAACACTATTTATTGGCTAACGTGCTAATACTATTTATTTCATTAACAGAGAAGAACATCAATTTGGCAACACAGACGTCAGCGTACTGCAGACCTTGCATGGTTTTCTGTCCTCTTGGGTTCGATTCCAAGTTACCAGCCTAACTTTTTGTAACTAAAATGTGATACGTAAAAACAATAAACCATCTTTTCACTTCGATACTACATAATTTAAATGCAACGAATCGCTTTGGAACTATTTATCATAACCTACTTAAAAACATCAATAAATTCTCCAACATTTAAGTGAAGGAACTGTACTATTATGTGTATCATACTTGTAAGAAACATTCTATCCAGAAAGTTTGGTAAGCTGCAATATATCTGGTAATACTATTTCATTCCTCTGCTTCTCAGGCATCGAGAGTTCTACTATCGTGGAATGTTATAACCGAGTATCATGTTTCGTGCCATTAACAGAACTCGTACATAAATTGACATAATATGTTGAATTATTCAGAACCATCTTAAAACAACGGAAGTGAAACCAGAAAAGTTATTATATCTCAAAGTGACAATTTAGGTATATGGTTTTCAATGTCAATCCTATTTTCCGCTTTAAATGAATTATTTAGCGTAAATATGAAGAATAAATTTATGCTCTCCAAATATACCTAACAGATTGAAAACATAAATTATTTTAAATACTGACAAAAACTGGTATTTATAAGATTGACATTAAACTCATGTCAAGATTAAACAAAAAATTCTGGGAAAAAGTTGAATAATTAAATGAATTTAGACTGTTCGCTTTCAGATAAATTTTGCCTTATCCGTAAGTTGCATTCTCTGCAAGCTGCAGATATAACAGTTATAAGTCTAATGATTTTCCTGAGCGTATGAGTTTTCAATTATAGTAGATAGTAATGCTTGACACTCTGACGAGTAAAAATAGAATCTGCAAGGAAGAAGAATTACTTTTCCTAGTTTCTTCATTGGATGCCATCCTGAGTTAATTAAAAATAAACCCACATGTGTGACACCACAGTTTTTGACTGCAAACATAAAAACAGCATCATATGGTGTAGAAGGAGAAAAGAATTCCAAAAATTTAGGAGGTAAACTATCAAAAAATGAGCGAAAAAGTATCGCATAAGCAGAAAAAGCACTAGCAAAAATAACTTTCCTCAAAGATAGAAATCAATTAATTGCAGACGTTACACATGAGCGCATTTACTTTTTTAGTGAACCACCCATCAAATAAAGCTTGTTGGGCGAGGAGTAACGCTCTGGCTTCGCATTAAGGAGGACGTGGGTTGGAATTCATGTCCACCTATCTAGATTTCGGTTTTCGATGGTTTCTTGCCATCACGTCAGACAAACCTGGGTTGGTTGCTTCAAATCACCATGACCGAATTCCTTCCGGACCTTTGCTAGCAGTCCTTCCCATCCTCTAATGACCTCGACGCCGACGAGGAGTAAAGCAATAGGAAAAAAAAAAATTAGTAACAAAATTCTTGCTACAGTTATAAAGGAACAGAAAACAAAGTAAAAATTACCAAGCTCGCGACTTGGGTGTTCACAAGAATAAATTAGGTGCAGAAATAAGACCAGGACGAAGTGAGCGAATAATGATCTGCAGAAACGGTATTACTGTCCAATAAAGAGTGCCGCTCATAAAACGACGCAGCTCATAGGGTCTAGCCGTGTTCCCGCGTCGGAATGCGCCCCACAGGTTCGGGGTTCACGTTTCGTTCCATAAACATGCCTTAATCTCACGAGCCGGAGAAGCTGCCACCTTTATTACGAGGTGGAAATGTTAACGCGCTAAGATAAATCTGAGAGACACCTGAGGGAACTATGTAATGTGAGCGACGTGTCTTCCGGAGGAACTGGTCCCATTGTTTATAGAGTCTTCCTTTACAGCCTTCCAAATGTAAAATACCGCCGCTACATGCGCGTACGGCCATTAGGAATTCTCTCTCGCAGGCGCACGCCGCCGCCGGCTTGTCAACAAGCTACGATCTTCCCCTCGAGAGGAAATGCTGCAGTCAACCGTACGTTTCTAACACAGCACACCGGTAAATATACACTTTACACTCAGTAGCATCGTTTCCGCTGAGGAACGTATGTGAAAATTAGTCTCTTAGAGTAATTACGGTTTACGAAAAGTAAATTGAAATAGATACACGGCGCGGTACCAACAAGTAGGTATGTTGGCTCACTCACAGCGCTACGAAGCAGGAAATTGTTGTGCTTGCTTAGTGTCTACTACGCGATGCGAAACAGAGCCGTGATGTACCCGTGTTGTTTGTCAATCTGTCACAGGCATCTTTAAGTTAACAGAATAAGCTGCAGAATTCAAAAATTTTAATATATTATGTGCTTCGTTGGTCCAGAATTGAATATCCCTTTTAAAATGTTGTGGAATTATGATCTAGGGAGGACTCGTATAAGTCGAGGGAATCTAACATGCTCTTCTACATTTTGACATCCGACTGTAGCTGTTGTGTACAGATCGGTAAGTAAGCCTACTCGACGTTTTAACCCAGAATCATCGAAGGCATTTGCTAAGTTGTCCCAAACTTCTTTCACTGTCTTGGCTTCTTGAATGTGGACGTAGTTGATGGAATCCACTAGCAGAATAATTTTTGATTTGGCTTTTAAATCGCGTTTGGGATCGACGTGATCATCACTCGAATTTTCAATACAGTTCCATAATTTTTCGTGTTCCGGATAGGTTTTTACAGCAAATCTCCATGTAGAGTTGTTTTCTCGACCAGTGAGTTTTTCAATCAAGGCCCACTGATTGCTTGAACCCATATTTTCCACACTTTGAAATGTCGCGTGTTGCCTATTCACCACTTTTACATATACCTCGCTACTGGGACCGAACCCCTGTTTAGTTTTAAATATGATATTAGCAACTATTTAACAGAGAAGTATTTATTTGTATGAAAAATACATACAACCAGACAGATATATAAGCGAGAGCAGCTAGCACAGAATTACAACTGAAACAGTTTATACGCTGGTCAAAGTACAAACTATGCTACAACAAAGAAATTAATAAATATTGAAGGCGGTAATTCTGACTAAATTAGTACAAACAAACGATACTTTAACACTCCTACCGAATTACAGCCTTCTTCAAACAATCAAACGTTTCGGCACCTAGCCTAAGGCTTTCATCAGAGTTATTTCGGTTGATGTAACACGGTTTCCGCACTTGCAGTCTTCCCTGTGCCCAAATATCGCTGTGTCTATTGTTATCGTTACAACTCTGTTCGTCGAAAACTTGATTTCAATTGTCTTTTGTTCTATATCTGCCCCTTAGCTTCATCGCCTATATTGCTGTACGATCCATCAACATCAGTGCTACTGATAATTTATACAAATGTTTACGGTTTGTATCTACTCCAAAAAGTCATACAGAATTATTTAAAAATTACCCATTTATCTTCCTCTTCCATCTGTACCAATTCTGCTTCCTCAATTTTGCTAAACTATTCGTGTGAAGAACTTAAATCATTCAACTCTTATTCCCCTGCTTTAGTCTTCCAAATTAGTGCCAGTTCCAGGCAGTTTTTCTCCCTTGTCACGACTTTTTTTGGTATGGCTTTACGCCTCGTCGACGACGAAGTCATTAGAGGCGGGATAGTATTGGGGACAAGGAGCGGGAAGGAATTCGACAAAGGCCTTTTGAAGGAAGTATCCCGGTAGTCACTTGGAGTGATTTGGAGAAACCATTGAAAACCAGAATCTGGATGCCCGGATGAGGATTCGAACCGGCGTCCTCACGAATGCGATGCCAGAACGTTAACCACTCACCCAGCACGCTCGGTTTGTCACTACTACTTGTTCACATGCTTTGACCGGTCCTCCTGATGTTGGCGATATTCATTGCAAACTCTTCTCTGGCTATTGACAGACGAAAAATAAATCCCAGCCAATTCCCCGATATTGTCAAACCAGGATTTTCTCTTGTGCCCAGGAACCCAAAGGATCATCTGTAGAAGGCAGTGTTTAGTTTCTTGAAAAATGGGACCCAGGTACTGCATTTTATGGCCTTAGGTGAAAACCAGCTGATTACTATAGTGTACAGAAACTTCTGAGTTAGTCCAATGGGGCCAAGTCATTCGATATACAGAACCCGGTGTGTGAATGGTAACTCTTGTTCCTGGAATTTGATGGACATTTAAATCCCCGTTTGCCCATACAGATTACGGTTTTCAATGGTTTCCCTAAATCGCTATAGGCGAATGCCGCAATGGTTTTTTCCAAAGGCGTCCAGTGGTTTCATTGTCCACGAGGTGTAGACTAAAGAAAATCAAGATTAAAGATACTCATGTCTACAGCACTTTGTGTTATTATATACGGATATGTGTATGACGCTGTCGTTACGTGACCTTACATCTTCCTCGAGACGGCTGAAGGAAAGCCAGTCCGCGTGGCCCTCTCCTACTGTGGTTACTAACGACCCTAGTCCATAGTGATAGATTTAGACTGGCGCTGTGCCGCCTGCCGTCACGGTAGATGGAGCTAACAGCTCGCTCCCCTCTCTCCATCTATCGGCGGGATTGGTCGGGGAATTGTGTGCCGCCCCCGCCTCGTGATTGATGCGGCTCTCCCCGAGACGTTCAGCCCTGTCAGGCCTTGACAGCTGAGCGCCGTGCCAAGCGCCTGTCACCCACGCCTTGCCAACTGCTACAACCGATATCTGATGATCCCTCCAATTAGGTTTCAGTTCCGTCTCTAACCAAGTCTACTCACATCAAATCTCTTTTAATTTTACGTGCACTTTCACATCTTCTATGAGACTTACTCATAGAAAACCAATGCTAATAACATTTAAGATTTTTCTTTATTTTTAATTTTTCCATTTTTTACCAGTGTTTTTTTTTTGCGAGATTGATCTAAAGGTATTTTGGCCTCGGCGACAGATTATTAAATACACTATTCTGTGAGCTAGTCAATAATATACTACCACGAGAAGGGGGAAGAAAGTGAGGATTGCCAAATTCTCATGAAACTACTTTCCATCTGCCTCTTGCCTCGCATTCAGGAGGACGGCCGTTCGAATTACCGTCCGGGCATCCAGATCTGGGCTTTCCATGGTTTCCCCAAATCATTCCAGGCAAATGCCGGGATGTTTCCTTCAAAAGGCCACGGCCGAATTCCTTCCCATTCCTTGTTCCCAGTCCCATCTCGCCTCTAATGTCCTCGACGTCGACGAGGCGTAAAGCCATAAGTAAAAAAAATATCCGTTTGCCTACCAGATACTCATCTGTGACCGACATTAAGAACTTCTAAAACAGATCGCACCACAGATCTTTCTCATATTTGATAGTATTAGTTAAAATATGATTTTTATGCACTTTTAGGCCATATCTTAGATTGAACGAGGTTAGTCAAACTAAATCTTCAATTAAAACTGTAAAAGCTTCTTTCGCGTAAATCCTTAACGTATCCGTATGTCAGGTAGGTAGACGGCAGTGATGTCGAAATCGTGATATAACTTAACAGAATTGTTTTTTTGCTCTTTTCTATAGGAGTTGTACTGATTTGAAATAATTTTTATAAAATGAAAAATAAAATCGTACATATTTGCGCTCCAATTAAGTAAATTTAGTTGTTAACCAAAAATTATTGTTGAAATCCATGACAAACAGAATCGTGCTATTTAGATTTGTGGGTAGACGGTAATGCTTTGAACACTGCCTTTCAGGAGAACGTGATTGTATTCTGTGTTCCGGCTATTAAGATTTCGGTTTCGATTTGTTTCCCGAAATTAGTCCGGTGTAAGACAAGGATGTTGTTAAGGTTCTTTGGGTGGTTTAATTACTGCATTAATTAAAAGTCCACCAAAAAACAAGGTTATGTGAAGATGTTCGTTTATTTTCAATCAAAACAAGTCTGCGACATTCACAAGCATAGTTGTTACAATCCAAAGATGCAATACTGACTTGCATGAATGTCTCTGTAGCACTGAATTAATACTAATGCAAAACTGACTTCTCTGTCCAGGCGATCTGTTTTTATCCCTTTCAGACCCAAGGTTGTAGTTTATGTGAAATTATTTTAAATTGGTGTGTTTAGGATATAAAAAATGCACAGTAATTCATTACAAAAATCAAAATAAATTTATTTTCAAAAAATTTCCAAAATTTTGGACCCACACAATTGTGCGGTTTGGGCATTTACTACAATTTTTATGATATGCCCAATTTCTCCTTTACATGTCTTAATCCTCATTTCTTTATGTGATACAAGCGAAAACAGTTAGAATCTTTTGACAAACACAAATACACATCATATTTATCACATCTTGTTCTTGTACGCAGTTTACAATCACTTCTGCGGCAACATCTTGCAGATTTTAAGTCATCAACAACAGGACAGTGTTCAAATTTGTCCAGCCTCTTGTCTGTGCATGGTGAACATGATGGTTTATACCTTTTTGTTTCAACTGTATGTTCGTCTTCTTCTTTCTCGTCATGATCTTCCCTGTGTGGCATTCCACTTGGTGATGAGACGAGGTATTCCCCCACTGCCATCCGGAATTCAAGAAGATCGAGTATGTATTTTCGTGGAACTTCATTAGCTTTACTGTCATGCCTGTACTGAAGCCATGAATTCACACAGGCCATGTCCATCAGATGTAAAATAACCTTCAGTGTCCATTTCTTAGTTTTCATGTGTGTACGATATGCCTCCATCTGCTGATCACACAAATCAACTCCTCCCATTGATTGATTGTACTTGCGTACAACTGATGGGCATGGAACCGTGATAAATTCCCGCTCTGTTTTACTCCATCTGCGAACAGTTTCGACAGGATAACATCCTGTTGCAGTTGACGCGAGAGTAACAGCTTTGGAGACCTTCCACTGCACTACAACAATTTTGTCGTCATCTCGACAAAACTCTTCCATGTCACCACGTTTCAGTGCCTTCTCTTCTGATAAATGTACGTCCCTTTATCTGTTCTTCATTATTGTGCCTGTTGCCTCCAGACATTTTGATTTCAGTGTATCCAGGAGAGCCAATGTTGTGAAAAACCGATCAAAATAAATGTTTGCTCCCTGTAGAAGAGTTTCTGATAAACGCAGAACAATTCCTGGCCCAAGACCCCCTGTTCGTGGCAAAGGAGTTGACTTGCCCTGATAAATTTCGAAATCAAGAACTAATCCACTGCTTGTGGCTAGAACGAAATTTTTAAGTCCTGTTGGTCTGGGCTTGTTTGGGACATATTGTTTTAGGGAGCAACGACCACAAAATGGTATCATCTGCTCGTCGATAGAAAATCTCTGTCCGCAGTTTCTTGGCAGTTTGAGGCACATGGCTCTCACAGCTTCAATAGCAGGTTGAACTTTCCATAGTCTGTTTTCCTTTTGTTCTTCTGAAATACTATTTGTATCAACAACATGAAGAGCCATTCGCAATGTGAAAAAACGATTTCTTGAAAGAGCATTAGCCACAAATGGAAGGCGAAAAGCACGTTGCCAATACATTCTTGCTTGGGGGTATTTTACACATCCCATTATAATGTGCAACCAAACCAACTTTCTGATTTCCTGTGAGGTTGTTGCAAGCTGTTGTCCTGTTTTAGACATGTAGTACATGTTTGTACATGCTGCAGCTTCTTCTAAGAATTGCTCATTGAAGTACTTTAGGAAGTAAGTTCCTGGTGTTGCAACTTCAGCAACATCCTGAAACAAAAAAAATCAAACTTTTCTTGAAATAAATTCTACACAAATCTCTGTTTTAATCTAAATAAGTAAAAAGATGTACTGCTCTACCTGATCTTCAGAAGGTGGTGACTTTTGAGATGGAAAAGGTCTCTTTCTCCAAATATGTCTACGACCAGATTTTTCACTATTTGCTGATGCAGCTGTAGCCAGAATATGTTCGTCTTGTTCCTGTTGTTCTATTGATTGTTGTTTATGTTGCTGGTCATCGTTTATATTCTCTAGGCATTTTTTTTGGTATTGTTGCGTGCCATATTCATTGTATTTTGAAGTACATGTTTCTTCAAAATCTTCACCTGATGAGGACGACGTAGACGAACTTTCCCACGAGTTTTCAACATTCCTCTTTGCAACTGGGAGCCTAGTGGAGTCGAGGGTATCATCATCACTGCTCAAATCCTCTATATCTGACGAGTTTAGCAAATCAGCGATCGCAGAATCACTCAGAGGTGCTGAAATTGCACCAGGAATTAATTTTTAATTTTCGGTTTATGACAAATAACAGAATGTGAGATATTTTCAAAGGAATTACATAACATCATCAGAGAATAATATAAAATCATCTGGCTTTCAGAAATGATAGCTACATATTTCAAAACAGATGGGGATATCAACACTTTGTCAACATGCCGCTATCATAAAAACGTGTCTATAGACCCAACATGCACAATTGTGCATGTGCTAATATTTCAGATTATATCTTAAATAATTTTTAAAAGAACTAACAATTTATGAGATATTTACTTAAAATGATCTATTTACAATAGATCTATGTCATTAAAACGATCTAAATCCAATTTATATTACAACAATCTAGACAAACCTTCGTACGCGCGCTTCCTTGCCGCCATCGTAGCTGAACTGAAAGTTTACTGGCTGCTGGTGCCATCCAGTGATGAAACATGGAACTAAAACACATAGCACACGTTGCCACGGTCCCACCACGATTGTGCAGTGCTGGCCTGAACTTCCTAGCGTGAATCACTAATAAATAAAGCGCGAAAAACCAGACACGCACAATTGTGCGTGCAGGGCCTGAAAGGGATATAGAGTCTATCGAATTTACGAGAATTCTTCAAAGGCATCCGCCCGATATTTCTCGATCATTAACAATCACTCAAACAATCAAAACATATTAAAAACAATCGGAATTGATACAAAATTAATTAATAACATTACAAAATGATTAGAAATGGTAATTAGAGATACTTAAATACAAAATTATTTACAGAAATCCTTTCAAATGGTGGAAAATTGTCCTGTAGACATCGTAAATTACAGTAATACATGGAATTACAAACTTTGAATAAATTCTCTTGCACCATTCGGTTCTTAAACATATTAAATGGTCTTTAAATAATTTTCTTACCTAAAACAAAGTCTATATACACTTATTTACAAGAAATTACAAAATAAACATATCAAATCACTTTCAAGCAAACTTTAGCTCACTACAAATATTTCACACAGTACAATACTATTCACAATTCAGGTATAAGGGCTGTTACAACCCCTCCCCAGGATTCACTTAATTTTACACAGATAAAATTGATTGAATCCGTCACGAATCTAAGCAGGTTGAATGTACACATAATGCAGACACGAACAGATTACAATCAATCAACCATAATGACTTTTACAATGAACAAATACAATTCTTCATCACATACAACATCTGCACATAGTCCATGACATTGATTTTGTTTACAATAATTGTCTTTTCTCAGGTCCAATTATTTTGTCATTTACTGTTTTTACACAACAAACGTCCAAGGCCATCACCTTAAGTTACAATTATTTTCACTCCAAATTACACACTTGATGTCTGCTTGTTTATGACAACAGTCTATTTTCATTTTACAGCTGATTTGTCACCAAAATGTAGAAAGTCACAACATCATGAAAATACCAAAAGTCTCTACACAAAACTATCACAAATTATACATTGAAATGCTTACATCTGCATCTGAACTTAAGTACTCACACAAACTATTTACATGCATCAATTCAAAAACTTATTTACAAAATTAGATATTTACATGTAGGGACCCCTCCCCAAACCATGCATTTCAATTAATTCTCATAAGTGGTTTCCAGGATTTCCCTGGAAACCCAAAACCATGTAAGTTACTTTTTCCTAACCTTCCAGTTTTCTTCAACTTTTGTATACACATTTAATATTACATTTCTATTTTCACAAAGCTTCATTATATACATACAGAAACACAAACTTCCAATCATCTCAGACAACAGACTTTGGTACAACCACGCAACAGCTGAGACATACAATGGTTCTGTTTTAGCAAATTGATTGTCACTTAAAAGCAATGCTGTTGACTCAACTGGTAATACAAATTTATTATTCTCACTACTACAGTTTAGTCCATCATTACTCCCAACCCCACTCTTCATCATCTGATTACTACTTAAGCTTACCAAATTATCTGAGTCAGTACCTAAAACTGTATTAACATCTGGCTTACTGACTTCCTCCACAAAATAATTATTTTTCTCAGCAACTACTTCACTATCAGCTTCCACATCAAAGAGAGTACAAAACATAGTGTCATCTAAGTCACATTCTGTACAATTTTCCAAATTAGAAACTGGTTCAGATAAATCCTTACTCCCACCCATTTCTTCATTATCATTATCTACACCAAATACAGAGCTAAATAATGTATCAGCTAGGTCAAAATTAGGACATTTTTCTAACTTAGGGATTGGTACATAAGGCTTTTCAACCACTCTCTCTTCAGAAGACAAATACTTTGACTTACAATTCTCCTCCTCATCTTATCACAATTTTCACTGACTTCCTTCACCTCTTTATAAATCAAATTTTCACATTCAGCCTTATTCTGTTCACAAAATTTTGTAACTTTCTCAAATTTCTCCTGACATTCTGTTACTACCTTCCCCAATTTAGAATCTAAATTGTTAATATCTTCCTTGAATTGAGAGCTAAAACCCTGAAATTGCTCTGTGATTTTAACATCAAAACATTTAGTCAAATCAGAGAATGTTTTATCATTGTTTTGTTGCAGTTGAGAAAACTTATCATTAATTTCAGAAAATTTGCTATCAAATTTGGAAAATTTATTATCAAATTTGCCATCAATTTCGGAAAACTGAGACTTAATTTCAGAAAATTTGTTGTTAAGATTCAACTCATTTTTAAATTCAGAAAATTTGCTGTCAAGATTTAACTCATTTTTAAATTCAGAAAATTTGTTATCCAATTTGGAAAACTTGCTATCAAATTTGCCATCAAGTTCCGTAAATTTTGCATTAAAACTGGCTACAAAAGACTCTAGAAAAGCTTGCAGGTTCTGACTATCAGCCATTTTTTAGTAATTAGCAAAATCAACATAAAAAAACGAAATTAAGGAAAATTAAAATCTTTCCAATCTGCCACACATTAACATGCAAAATAAATCACTTGAATATTCAATGCCGTACTTACAGTTATTCCTCACTTTTGCATCACATTAAATTTCACTTAGAAGCACTTAATTAATCATTAAACACCACACTGACTTCAAACACTTAACCACACTTTTCACAATCCACTGTAGGAAGACGATTTTGAGCCCGAAGGAAATCCACTCGTCGTCGGAAGATTACAGCCGATTCCCGATGGAAAATCTCCGCCTTAGGCCGAAGAAGGTCCGCTTGCCGTCAGATCCGTGTCGCCTATATAAGCTCTACATGTGGCGTAGCAGGTCGAAATTTTCTCGCAGGTTATTTTCGCTTATCGCCGATAATCCGTCGCAATTTCTGCAGATTCTTTTTAGAAGATAAACATCCCACAGATGTTTAAGAACTTCTCGTCATGTCAACGGTCGCCATGTTAAGGTTCTTTGGGTGGTTTAATTACTGCATTAATTAAAAGTCCACCAAAAAACAAGGTTATGTGAAGATGTTCGTTTATTTTCAATCAAAACAAGTCTGCGACATTCACAAGCATAGTTGTTACAATCCAAAGATGCAATACTGACTTGCATGAATGTCTCTGTAGCACTGAATTAATACTAATGCAAAACTGACTTCTCTGTCCAGGCGATCTGTTTATATAGAGTCTATCGAATTTACGAGAATTCTTCAAAGGCATCCGCCCGATATTTCTCGATCATTAACAATCACTCAAACAATCAAACATATTAAAAACAATCGGAATTGATACAAAATTAATTAATAACATTACAAAATGATTAGAAATGGTAATTAGAGATACTTAAATACAAAATTATTTACAGAAATCCTTTCAAATGGTGGAAAATTGTCCTGTAGACATCGTAAATTACAGTAATACATGGAATTACAAACTTTGAATAAATTCTCTTGCACCATTCGGTTCTTAAACATATTAAATGGTCTTTAAATAATTTTCTACCTAAAACAAAGTCTATATACACTTATTTACAAGAAATTACAAAATAAACATATCAAATCACTTTCAAGCAAACTTTAGCTCACTACAAATATTTCACACAGTACAATACTATTCACAATTCAGGTATAAGGGCTGTTACAATGTTTTTCCCATAAGTTCCGTGACGGAATTTGTTCAATGCCTACAACCATCTTTAACACTGATAACCTCAAAATTGCTAATGCTTTTTTTCATCTTTTTTTCTTTCTTTCTTCTTCTTTTTTTTTAAGGCACTTAATCAGGAAAGGATATTGTTTTAATAAATATATACTTTCGTTTTAATACAGAAATGATGCAGTTCAAGTGAAACAGAAGTTATAATTTCGGAGAAACTTCTTTGCTACTTATCAACTTGATCCTAAAGAAGTCTACGTATAGTCTCTTGTGATTCTTTAGGGTGCTGTAAAGAACCAGGCAATGTGAAACAACACTTGGGTTGGCGAGTGGCTTAATAAACTGTTTTTTTGTTGTTGGTAAAGTAGCCCTTTTACTGTTCCCGGTAGTGAAAGGATGTGGATTTCATGGACATCATTATCCCAATGACCAATCAGGTTTGATTGCGCGGTACTGTACAGCCAGGGGTAGGTATTTTTTCTTCTGTGTTTTACGCCTAGTCAACATCGAGGTGATTAGAGGAGGAAAAGGGACTGTGGACAAGGAATGAGAAGGAATTCGGCAGCAGCCTTTTTGAACGTAGCATACCGACATTCGCCTCGAGTGAAACCCACGATGACCGAAATATGGACGGCCAGACGGCGATTCAAATCCGAATGCCAAGCTGGAGCATTAGTCTCTCATGCACCAGGAGAATACTTTGTTAGAGAAACTTTTTTGTTTGATTAACTACTTAACCTCTCTTAACAGCGAGTTCTTTACAGATGGGAAACGATGGGGGGCAAGAAATGGGAAGGAATTCGGCCATGGCATTTTGAGAAATGGCCGTAAATAGCAGCTCACACTTAACTGTAAAAAGTGCAAGGCAATGCAAAATAAGTAATAAAAAGACCCAGTTTGCTCACGAGTACAAAGTTAACAATTCAGTTGTTGACACGGTCGATTCCCTGAAGTATCTAGGCGTAACAGTACAAAGAAACATGAAATGGGACTTGCACATAACTTCCGTCCTAGGCAAAGCTAATTCTAAACTACGATTCATAGGTCGTATTCTGAGAAGCTGCAATGCTCATACAAAGGAAATAGCGTACAAAACATTAGTGCGTCCGCATTTGGAATACTGTAGTGCAATTT
>JARYHS010009186.1:80763164-80783256 GCA_031002005.1 Vandiemenella viatica
GCCGCTTGTATTTTAAGTATAGGTGTCGAGCACAGGGCCGTCGCTGTTCTCGGGCCACTCCTCACGGCCATTAAATAACCATAGGCGCAAGCACGTGGCCTAGGCCATAAACAAGCCGGCCCCGGGTGCGACACACGTGCGCGGCTTCCGGCGCCTCCAGCACGTGTCGGACCCAGAGTCCTTCAAGATCAACGTTGCCTTTCTCTGTCTATATAGCCAAAATGATTAATCTAACCATGCAGACACAACTGTATTTTTAACTGAATATTAATTTAATAGACACACTGAATAGTTCATTGGTGCCATTCAGCAAATAGTAATCAGGGTTGTAAAAATGGAATTCATTACGTAACTTTGGTTATTTAATAACCTCGCACTCGATGTAGTGTAATCTTTTGCACCTTTGCACCTATTTTTTCATATTACTAGAGCAGTGTGTATTTTTTATGCAGTGTGGTCTTGGTGAAGCTTCTGTTCGTTTTACGTTGACCTGCATGCTTTTAAACAATACAGCGGAATCGATGGGTGATATAAACATCAACACATTATCTTTATCTGACCGAGCGTGGTGGGTGAGTGGTTAATGCTCTGGCCTTGCATTCGGGAGGACACCGGTTCGCATTCCCGTCCCGGCACCTAGGTTTGGATTTCCGAGGTTTCCCCACATCACTCCAGGCAAATGCTGGGATGCTTCCTTCAAAAAGGCCATGGCCGAATTCCGTCCCGTTCCGTGTCCTAAGTCCTATCCCGCCTCTAATGACCTCGACGTCGACGAAGTGTAAAGCTATAATTGTTTTAAATCTTCTTCGATCTAAGAACGGAAGCGTTCCCGACGTATGGTTGCAGTGTAACATACCAGCTATAATACCCAGCTGTTTTCTAAAAAATGATATTTCGAAAGCTGAAATCACGCCTAAACACTACGGCAAAGATAAGCGTCGAAACACCATGTTTTTACAACACAATTGCGCTGTACTTCCTTGTAGATTTTATCGCAAATTAACAATATCTAAGCATCCATTTTTATATTTTTTTTTTACTTTTGTCAACAGTCTCTCCTTTACTTTAGAGCAACTGTGCATAACCCCCCCCCCCTGAGTTTCCGATTATCTCCACGTGTTAACTACGATTAATTCAATTTTCATGTCTTTTTTTTTTTATCTGCTTCGCTTATTGAAAGCTTTGTGTTCCCCTCTGTTTATGTTCTGTTAAATTAAAGGCTTTCATAATACTCGCCATCCTATCTCTTGTCATTTCTTAGGCAGTGGTTCATGTTGGTATAATTTAGGAATGAGGACCTAAAAATAAGTGTTGAAGCCATCTTAGCAAATTAAGACAATTGAGTAGAGATAAATAAAATAATTTGTTTCGTCTTCGTCACCACTTTTTCTCAACATTAAGGGTCGGCTGCCTCTAATGAGTTTTACTCACCATTGGCATGGTCAACTTTGGATCTTTGGTTTTACGACTGCATGTCCTTGCTGACGCCATACATTTTATACCTACGGCCATGTCGCACTATGTACTAATGGGGAAATGAAGTTTGCGAAATGTAAAAATATGTTCTGTTTGTGATAGGTCTTTTTATTTATGAAATGTGTAGTTTATGAGGCGGTGATTGGAGACCGTCCCAGTATTTGCCCTGATGACTGCGGAAAACCGCTTAAAAACTGCAGTCAGGACTACGGGTACGCGGGGAATGGGCCGGTGTCCGGTCCCGTTGTACCTTCCCGGTTCAGTGTGCGGCGCCTCAGCGCAATGAGCCTCACTGGCGGATTAAATAAGATAACTCACATAGAATTAAAATTATTGGATGGGATATACGGGAAGAGAATCAATATTGATGACAGATTTACCCTACTTTAACATTCGTCAACGGTAAATGTAAAGAAAATATGTGGAATTAAGAAAAAAGGGATAGATGTTGCAATTGAATGCCAGGTAATAGAACAAGAATCAATGATGATGACCCATCGAATCCTACCAGTACACTTTTGGAGCGTAGAAACTGAGTATTTTACTTAGTATATCCGTGAAAACAGGAACTATAATTATAAATGAATGACAACAACGTAAATACGGACAGCGAGGTGTATCAGTCAAATTATTCAATATGTAACTAACACAAATTCTTATAAGCAGTTAATGAACAACGCCACTATGATATAAATGTACAAGTAAAGAAACAGAGACAAGAGGTAATGCACCATAAATTCAATTAACTACGGCACTATGATATAAATGTACAAGTAAAGAAGCAGATAAGAGGTGATGCACCATAAATTCATACTTGTTCATCAGTTAAATAAGAATTAAACTCAAGCACCTATGTTCACTATTACTAAAGTAATAAATTCTTAACAACTACATTATACAAATTGATATGTTATGCGACAATGATAACTTAGTGATGATGTAGCCATTAATTTCTTAAAAATATTAATAACTAATTCGTAAGAGTAATTTATGAAATACTAATTAGCTAACTACGCTAAATAATCTGTACGCCACCTTCTTTCAGGTAAAGGAACACTATTTATTGGCTAACGTGCTAATACTATTTATTTCATTAACAGAGAAGAACATCAATTTGGCAACACAGACGTCAGCGTACTGCAGACCTTGCATGGTTTTCTGTCCTCTTGGGTTCGATTCCAAGTTACCAGCCTAACTTTTTGTAACTAAAATGTGATACGTAAAAACAATAAACCATCTTTTCACTTCGATACTACATAATTTAAATGCAACGAATCGCTTTGGAACTATTTATCATAACCTACTTAAAAACATCAATAAATTCTCCAACATTTAAGTGAAGGAACTGTACTATTATGTGTATCATACTTGTAAGAAACATTCTATCCAGAAAGTTTGGTAAGCTGCAATATATCTGGTAATACTATTTCATTCCTCTGCTTCTCAGGCATCGAGAGTTCTACTATCGTGGAATGTTATAACCGAGTATCATGTTTCGTGCCATTAACAGAACTCGTACATAAATTGACATAATATGTTGAATTATTCAGAACCAACTTAAAACAACGGAAGTGAAACCAGAAAAGTTATTATATCTCAAAGTGACAATTTAGGTATATGGTTTTCAATGTCAATCCTATTTTCCGCTTTAAATGAATTATTTAGCGTAAATATGAAGAATAAATTTATGCTCTCCAAATATACCTAACAGATTGAAAACATAAATTATTTTAAATACTGACAAAAACTGGTATTTATAAGATTGACATTAAACTCATGTCAAGATTAAACAAAAATTCTGGGAAAAAATTGAATAATTAAATGAATTTAGACTGTTCGCTTTCAGATAAATTTTGCCTTATCCGTAAGTTGCATTCTCTGCAAGCTGCAGATATAACAGTTATAAGTCTAATGATTTTCCTGAGCGTATGAGTTTTCAATTATAGTAGATAGTAATGCTTGACACTCTGACGAGTAAAAATAGAATCTGCAAGGAAGAAGAATTACTTTTCCTAGTTTCTTCATTGGATGCCATCCTGAGTTAATTAAAAATAAACCCACATGTGTGACACCACAGTTTTTGACGCCCTGTAGCACTGCAAACATAAAAACAGCATCATATGGTGTAGAAGGAGAAAAGAATTCCAAAAATTTAGGAGGTAAACTATCAAAAAATGAGCGAAAAAGTATCGCATAAGCAGAAAAAGCACTAGCAAAAATAACTTTCCTCAAAGATAGAAATCAATTAATTGCAGACGTTACACATGAGCGCATTTACTTTTTTAGTGAACCACCCATCAAATAAGCTTGTTGGGCGAGGAGTAACGCTCTGGCTTCGTATTAAGGAGGACGTGGGTTGGAATTCATGTCCACCTATCTAGATTTCGGTTTTCGATGGTTTCTTGCCATCACGTCAGACAAACCTGGGTTGGTTGCTTCAAATCACCATGACCGAATTCCTTCCGGACCTTTGCTAGCAGTCCTTCCCATCCTCTAATGACCTCGACGCCGACGAGGTGTAAAGCAATAGGAAAAAAAAATTAAATTAGTAACAAAATTCTTGCTACAGTTATAAAGGAACAGAAAACAAAGTAAAAATTACCAAGCTCGCGACTTGGGTGTTCACAAGAATAAATTAGGTGCAGAAATAAGACCAGGACGAAGTGAGCGAATAATGATCTGCAGAAGTATTACTGTCCAATAAAGAGTGCCGCTCATAAAACGACGCAGCTCATAGGGTCTAGCCGTGTTCCCGCGTCGGAATGCGCCCCACAGGTTCGGGGTTCACGTTTCGTTCCATAAAAATGCCTTAATCTCACGAGCCGGAGAAGCTGCCACCTTTATTACGAGGTGGAAATGTTAACGCGCTAAGATAAATCTGAGAGACACCTGAGGGAACTATGTAATGTGAGCGACGTGTCTTCCGGAGGAACTGGTCCCATTGTTTATAGAGTCTTCCTTTACAGCCTCCAAATGTAAAATACCGCCGCTACATGCGCGTACGGCCATTAGGAATTCTCTCTCGCAGGCGCACGCCGCCGCCGGCTTGTCAACAGCTACGATCTTCCCCTCGAGAGGAAATGCTGCAGTCAACCGTACGTTTCTAACACAGCACACCGGTAAATATACACTTTACACTCAGTAGCATCGTTTCCAGCTGAGGAACGTTTGTGAAAATTAGTCTCTTAGAGTAATTACGGTTTACGAAAAGTAAATTGAAATAGATACACGGCGCGGTACCAACAAGTAGGTATGTTGGCTCACTCACAGCGCTACGAAGCAGGAAATTGTTGTGCTTGCTTAGTGTCTACTACGCGATGCGAAACAGAGCCGTGATGTACCCGCGTTGTTTCTCAATCTGTCACAGGCGTCTTTAAGTTAACAGAATAAGATGCAGAATTCAAAAATTTTAATATATTATGTGTTTCGCTGGTCCAGAATTGAATGTCCCTTTTAAAATGTAGTGGAATTTTGTTCTAGGGAGGACTCGTATAGGTTGAGGGAATCTAACATACTCTTCTACATTACTGACATCCGACTAGAGTAGTTGTGCACAGATCGCGAAGTAAGCTCACTCGACGTTTTAACCCAGAATCATCGAAGGCATTTGCTAAGTTGTCCCAAACTTCTTTCACTGTCTTGGCTTCTTGAATGTGGACGTAGTTGATGGAATCCACTAGCAGAATAATTTTTGATTTGGCTTTTAAATCGCGTTTGGGATCGACGTGATCATTACTCGCATTTTCAATACAGTTCCATAATTCTTCGAGTTCCGGATAGGTTTTTACAGCAAATATACTTATCTAGTTGTTTTTTTCGACCAGTGAGTTTTTCAATCAAGGCCAACTGATTGCTTGAACCCATATTTTCCACACTTTGAAATGTCGCGTGTTGCCTATTCACCACTTTCACATATACCTCGCTACTGGGCCCGTTCCCTGTTTAGTTTTAAATATGATATAAGCAATTATTTAACAGAGAAGTATTTATTTGTATGAAAAATACATACAACCAGACAGAAATATAAGCGAGAGCAGCTAGCACAGAATAACAACTGAAACAGTTTATACGCTGGTCAGAGTACAAACAATGCTACAACAAAGAAATTAATAAATATTGATGGCAGTAATTCTGATTAAATGAGTACAAACAAACGATACTTTAACACTCCTACCGAATTACAGCCTTCTTCAAACAATCAAACGTTTCGGCACCTAGCCTAAGGCTTTCATCAAGGTTATTTCGGTTGATGTAACACGGTTTCCGCACTTGCAGTCTTCCCTGTGCCCAAATTTCGCTGTGTCTATTGTTATCGTTACAACTCTGTTCGTCGAAAACTTCATTTCAATTGCCTTTCATTTATAGATCTGTCCCTTAGCTTCATCGCCTATATTGCTGTACGATCCATCAACATCAGTCCTACTGATAATTTATACAAATGTTTACGGTTTGTATCTACTCCAAAAAGTCATACAGAATTATTTACAAATTACCCATTTATCTTCCTCTTCCATCTGTATCAATTCTGCTTCCTCAATTTTGCTAAACTATTCGTATGAAGAACTTAAATCATTCAACTCTTATTCCTCAGCTTTAGTCTTCCAAATTAGTGCCAGTTCCAGGACGTTTTTCTCCCTTGTCACGACTCTTTTTGCTATGGTTTTACGTCTCGTCGCGGTCATTAGAGGCGGGATAGGATTGGGGACAAGGAGCGGGAAGGAATTCGGCAATCGCCTTTTGAAGGAAGCATCCAGGCATTCACCTGGAGTGATTTGGGGAAACCATGGAAAATCAGAATCTGGATGCCGGTAGAGGATTCGAACCGGCGTCCTCCCGAATGCTATGCCAGAGCGTTAACCACTCACCCACCACGCTCCGTTTGTCACTACCACTTGTTCACTTGCTTTGACCGGTCCTCCTGATGTTGGCGATATTCATTGCAAACTCTTCTCTGGCTACTGACAGACGAGAAATAAATCCCAGCCCATTCCCCGATATTATCAAACCAGGATTTTCTCTTGTGCCCAGGAACCCAAAGGATCATCTGTAGAAGGCAGTGTTTATTTTCTTGAAAAATGGGACCCAGGTACTGCATCTTATGGCCTTAGGTGCAAACCAGCTGATTACTATAGTGTACAGAAACTTCTGAGTTAGTCCAATGGGGCCAAGTCATTCGATATACAGAACCCGGTGTGTGAATGGTACCTCTTGCTCCTGGACTTTGATGGACATTCAAATCCCCGTTTGCCCATACAGATTAAGGTTTTCAATGGTTTCTCTAAATCGCTATAGGCGAATGCAGAATTGGTTTTTTCCAAAGGCGTCCAGTGGTTTCATTGTCCACGAGGTGTAAAGAAAATCAAGATTAAAGATACTTATGTCTACAGCACTTTGTGTTATTATATACGGATATGTGTATGACGCTGTCATTACATGACCTTACATCTTCCTCGAGACGGCTGAAGGAAAGCCAGTCCTCGTGGCCCTCTCCTACTGTGGTTACTAACGACCCTAGTCCATAGTGATAGATTTAGACTGGCGCTGTGCCGCCTGCCGTCACGGTAGATGGAGCTAACAGCTCGCTCCCCTCTCTCCATCTATCGGCGGGATTGGTCGGGGAATTGTGTGCCGCCCCCGCCTCGTGATTGATGCGGCTCTCCCCGAGACGTTCAGCCCTGTCAGGCCTTGACAGCTGAGCGCCGTGCCAAGCGCCTGTCACCCACGCCTTGCCAACTGCTACAACCGATATCTGATGATCCCTCCAATTAGGTTCAGCTCCGTCTCTAACCAAGTCTACTCACATCAAATCTCTTTTAATTTTACGTGCACTTTCACATCTTCTATGAGACTTACTCATAGAAAACCAATGCTAATAACATTTAAGATTTTTTCTTTTTTTTTAATTTTTTTTCCATTTTTTACCAGGTTTTTTTTTTTTGCGAGATTGATCTAAAGGTATTTTGGCCTCGGCGACAGATTATTAAATACACTATTCTGTGAGCTAGTCAATAATATACTGCCACGAGAAGGGGGAAGAAAGTGAGGATTGCCAAATTCTCATGAAACTACTTTCCATCTGCCTCTTGCCTCGCATTCAGGAGGACGGCCGTTCGAATTACCGTCCGGGCATCCAGATCTGGGCTTTCCATGGTTTCCCCAAATCATTCCAGGCAAATGCCGGGATGTTTCCTTCAAAAGGCCACGGCCGAATTCCTTCCCATTCCTTGTTCCCAGTCCCATCTCGCCTCTAATGTCCTCGACGTCGACGAGGCGTAAAGCCATAAGTAAAAAAAATATCCGTTTGCCTACCAGATACTCATCTGTGACCGACATTAAGAACTTCTAAAACAGATCGCACCACAGATCTTTCTCATATTTGATAGTATTAGTTAAAATATGATTTTTATGCACTTTTAGGCCATATCTTAGATTGAACGAGGTTAGTCAAACTAAATCTTCAATTAAAACTGTAAAAGCTTCTTTCGCGTAAATCCTTAACGTATCCGTATGTCAGGTAGGTAGACGGCAGTGATGTCGAAATCGTGATATAACTTAACAGAATTGTTTTTTTGCTCTTTTCTATAGGAGTTGTACTGATTTGAAATAATTTTTATAAAATGAAAAATTAAATCGTACATATTTGCGCTCCAATTAAGTAATTTAGTTGTTAACCAAAAATTATTGTTGAAATTACATGACAAACAGAATCGTGCTATTTAGATTTGTGGGTAGACGGTAATGCTTTGAACACTGCCTTTCAGGAGAACGTGATTGTATTCTGTGTTCCGGCTATTAAGATTTCGGTTTCGATTTGTTTCCCGAAATTAGTCCGGTGTAAGACAAGGATGTTTTTCCCATAAGTTCCGTGACGGAATTTGTTCAATGCCTACAACCATCTTTAACACTGATAACCTCAAAATTGCTAATGCTTTTTTTTCATCTTTTTTTCTTTCTTTCTTCTTCTTTTTTTTAAGGCACTTAATCAGGAAAGGATATTGTTTTAATAAATATATACTTTCGTTTTAATACAGAAATGATGCAGTTCAAGTGAAACAGAAGTTATAATTTCGGAGAAACTTCTTTGCTACTTATCAAGTTGATCCTAAAGAAGTCTACGTATAGTCTCTTGTGATTATTTAGGGTGCTGTAAAGAATCAGGCAATGTGAAACAAAACTTGGGTTGGCGAGTGGCTTAATAAACTTTTTTTTTGTTGGTAAAGTAGCACTTTTACTGTTCCCGGTAGTGAAAGGATGTGGATTTCATGGACATCATTATCCCAATGACCAATCAGGTTTGATTGCGCGGTACTGTACAGCCAGGGGTAGGTATTTTTTCTTCTGTGTTTTACGCCTAGTCAACATCGAGGTGATTAGAGGAGGAAAAGGACTGTGGACAAGGAATGAGAAGGAATTCGGCAGCAGCCTTTTTGAACGTAGCATACCGACATTCGCCTCGAGTGAAACCCACGATGACCGAAATATGGACGGCCAGACGGCGATTCAAATCCGAATGCCAAGCTGGAGCATTAGTCTCTCATGCACCAGGAGAATACTTTGTTAGAGAAACTTTTTTTTGTTTAACTACTTAACCTCTCTTAACAGCGAGGTCTTTACAGATGGGAAAGGATGGGGGGCAAGAAATGGGAAGGAATTCGGCCATGGCATTTTGAAGGAAATGGCCGTAAATAGCAGCTCACACTTAACTGTAAAAAGTGCAAGGCAATGCAAATAAGTAATAAAAAGACCCAGTTTGCTCACGAGTACAAAGTTAATAATTCAGTTGTTGACACGGTCGATTCCCTGAAGTATCTAGGCGTAACAGTACAAAGAAACATGAAATGGGACTTGCACATAACTTCCGTCCTAGGCAAAGCTAATTCTAAACTACGATTCATAGGTCGTATTCTGAGAAGCTGCAATGCTCATACAAAGGAAATAGCGTACAAAACATTAGTGCGTCCGCATTTGGAATACAGTTGTGCAATTTGGGATCCGTATCGCAAGGGATTTATTGACACGTTAGAGAAAGTACAGAGGAGAGCCGCTCGATTCGTGACCGGTAGTTACAGTCCTTATGTGAGTGTCACCGATCTGATACGTGGGTTAGGCTGGGATTGTTTGGCGGACAGACGACGTCGTTTTCGTTTAAATTTGTTGGAGAATATGCGAAAATCTCTAATTTACGAGTGCAACGAAATACTTCTTCCGCCAACCTATTTAGGTCGCAATGACAGGAGGGATAAGATTCGAGAGATAAGATGCCGTACTGATACATTTATGTATTCTTTCTTTCCTCGTTCTGTTCGGGATTGGAATACTCTAAAATAGGATTGGTGCTTAGCACCCTCTGCCATCCACAGTAATTGTGAATTGCAGAGGATAGATGTAGATGCAGAAGGAAGCATCCCGGCATTTGCCTGGAGTGATTTGGGAAACCATGGTAAACCCAAATCTGAATTCCCGGAAGGGGATTCGAACCGCCGTCCTCCTGAACGCGAGGCCAGAACTAGAGTAACAGAGTGGTACCATTCTTCTACGTTTTATTCAAATAGTAGAATGCGTGATTTGATGAGACATTACGAAAATGGGTCTGGCGGTAAAATTCCGCCTGATTTTTATTCCGTGACAAACTAATCGTTGGTTACTTACAACGTACTAATTTTTTTTTTTTTTCCTACAACGTTGAGGACACTAGAGGCGGGATAGGATTGGGAACAAGGAACGGAAGGAATTCGGCAATGACCTTTTGAAGGAAGCATCCGAGTATTTGCCTGACGTGATTTGTTGAAACCATGGTAAACCCAAATTTTGATGTCGGGACGGGGATTCGAAACAGCGTCTTCCCGAATGGGAGACCAGAGCGTTAACCGCTCTCCCTCCACGCTCTGAACTAAACATTTTGTACGTCCGGTGTAGGTAAGAAGTAGCTATGATTGGACTCTGAGACAAGTCACGCCTCTGTACTGTCGATATAGCTTTGAAAACGCTCTCCAACAACGAGTGAGACAGAAGAGGTAAGATTGTGATCCAGTCAAGAACTTGATCATGAAGGGCGAGCGAAAAACTTCACACCTCGCAGACCAGCCGTTTTCGACACCGTACGAAAGAACTGCCTTATCCCCGTCCGCTTTATTTATTGAACAGAAACATGTTGTTTCACTGGCCTCATGTCAGCTCTTTCTGTGTGTGTGAAACGGGCCGCTACAGTAAACTTACTGCAACAACATACCGCACACCTAACTGTCGCCTGCTGATGTGGAACAACAACGATGCTCTACTAAATAGTTGCTGACCCGTAAGAGGCCTTAATTTAATAGTTTCTAACGACTTATTACCAAAGGTTTCATGTTTTTTTTTCCAATAAATCTTGCCTCACTTTATTTCTCATAGAAATTTCAATTTTTAATAATTTGCCACACTAAAATTTGAATAATTAATGAAATATTAGCAATACAGAATTAATGCTTCACAAGAGCGAAGCAGAATGTTTAAGACAAAGCTTTTAATGGAGAATTAAATTAGACTAGAAAGGAGGCACCACGAACTGATGTAGGAGAAATTTATATTGCAAAGTGAAGAACAATAATTAAAAATAACGAAAAATTGCTATGTAGCTTAGCTATGTTATTCAGCTTACGTTATAGTCGAAAGACATAAAGTTGGGGCACATATGTACGAAAACGAATCTAAAAGCTGTAGGTAATTTTAAAATGAATTTAACAAAGGCAAAATCCCCTATGAACAAAATAAATACAAACGAAAATTTAGAAGTAATAAGGAAACATACCAAAACAATTTAAATATAAGAGATTCAGTAAAAAAATGAGATTGCTGTTTTTCTTTTACATATGAATAGAATACCGAGTGTGGTGGGTGAACGGTTAACGTTCTGGCCTCGCATTCGGGAGGACGCGGGTTCGAATCCCCGTCCGGGCATCCAGATTTGAGGTTTCCATGCTTTCACCAATCATTCCAGGCGAATGCCGGGATGCTTCCTTCTACATGGCCATGGCCGAATTCCTTCCCGTTCCTTGTCCCCAGTCACATCCCGCCTCAAATGACCATAGCCGTCGACGAAGCGTAAAGCAAAAAGTAAAAAAATAAATGAATAGATTGAATGACAATTGATCAACAAAAAAAAGATATTTACCTACCTTTAGGCGAAAAAAAAAACATCCGTATTTAAGAGGTTAAGATAAGAGCTAATTACAGAAAGAGGTATCTTTAAAAAGAAGTTATTAAGTATGGAAGGATTGCAAGGCAGAAGTTGAATGAAATTTGCTCTAAAGTGATCTCAGGAGAAAAGGAAGAAATATAGTGGAACGATGAAGGAATATTGGACTGAACGGAAGAAAACACAACAACAAAGAATTACGTAAGCATTGAAATTGGCCCGTGGTCCTAATACACCTTAACGGAACGAATGGGAAGAAATATAACATTTCAATTCTACTGAGTCATGTGGTGGGTACCTTGGTGGGCAAACCACATTACAATTATCTTTCATACCTTTATGATTAATAACTGTGGATTTTTAATTTTAATTTTTACGAAGGATTGGAAATTTATTAATTTAGCAAGAATCTCGACGTTGGTTGGAATTTAGGAAAAATTGTCACAATATGACATTTATTTCTTATCACTGGCGATTACAAGTCTGAGCGAATTTACCGTTAACATTAACACAAATTGGCAAAATCATAAAAGCAACGCTCAGAGTTACAATTAGCCGTCATGGGCAAGCAAACAATTGTATATTTACTTTTAAATATCTCAGAATCAAAATGCAAGAAATAATGACAACTGGAAACAATGAAAAATACAAGTTATGACTACCTCAGACAAAGGCATCATAATACTGTGACTTTACAGTTAAAAAGAAAATCATGGGCGCCAGAATGAACAATATATCATTCGAAAATAACTAGTTCTGGCAAATTATGCCGCTAGCTCAGGGGTTTTTACAATTACAAAGTGAGAACATGGACCTATCCTCTCAAAGTCGCTTACGGGTTCTGTTTCACGGAATGCACAATCACATGGCTTGGTCGTAATCAATTACCATTGTAGTTCTGCGTCTGATGTCTGTGATGAGTGTAGCGGACCCACGATATGTGAGATTATCTCACAAGTCGGCTATAGGCATCTCTGGTCTGGCAATGCGCATCATCGCATTACCGGCTGTGTTGCGGTGATAACCTTGCTCCAGCAAGGCAAGCTGCGGTTAGCGAAAGAAGTCAACTTTCCAAGTCAACCTCAGACTGGTGCGATCGAAGTTAGAATCTAGAATGTCAGCTCCTCGCTCTTCGGTCCACGAGGAAACTTCTTGCTCCGCCCATTTGTAGTCTCGAAGCTCACATACAACAAAAATTCCCAGGATTTTGAGTTATACGCTCATTTTGATTGGACCTTCAGGTCGGCACCTAATGTCACGTGATATCCTCGATATGTGATTTGGCCAAAGAATCCAACAGAGGTCGGACATATTCGGCTAAGTTCGCCGGGGCGAGAGAACATTCGGGTTTCGGACGGCAGGCTTTTCCCGCTCGGTGAGTGACCCATCCCCAGGGAGCAGTGTGTGTGGTCTGGCAAATCCCAAATCCGCGACGTCCTGTCGCCAAGGCTCGGGAACACCAAGATTAGCTTCAAGCCTACATAGCTCAATAATTCTTGAATATTCGCTTTGCTACGATACACTGTATAAGTTCACCATTTCATTACAGTCCTCACTTGGAATCTTGCGTACTTTATAAAATTACAACAAAAATCTATTCACGTGGTCGCCCAAGATTTATGTAAATTACTCTTATATTATTACATATATAATAAAAATGCACCTTGTAACGTGGCGACAGCGCGGCTCGTTACAATATGGCCGGCCGTTGGTGAAAAATGAAATTATGGTACAATAATTTTATTTTTAACTACCTAATTCTATCTCCATTGTGACTCAACAAAAACTTAAGCATTTTTATAATTACATTAATTTTAAATGTGATTCCAATAACCATCGGTATTCCTGCCTTGTAAGGTGAATATATAACGGGAGCATATGTCCTTTTGGCCGTCTTACAATTCTTTACAAACAGAAGCACGTGAATTCAGGTAGCCTTCCCAAATACAAAGTTATATTAAACACAATACTAAAATATACATGAAAAGAAATTATTTACATACATGTTTAAATAATAATAATCTTGAAAATATCTTGTATCAAATCTTATCATTAAATCACTAAAATGAAACACATTAATAAAACAAAACATTGTCAGAACACTTATGCAGAAAGTGGTTGAACTATACATTGTATTTACAATTTAGCGTGATGTTTTACTCATGTGCATAAAAATAATTCTGCCTTCAACAAACATCCATAAAGATGCTAGAGGTGAGCGTAAAATATCTCATTACATTGCGCGGTTTTAATCTCAAAACAACGGAATAGTTTAGTCGGATTCGGTGACGTGATTTTCGTCATGACCGACGGTTAATTCAATACGCATTTCAGAGAAGATGTGCCCGTGTTCATGGTCAAATATCACTAACTGTAATCTTAGATTTGAATGACGTGGCATTTACTTATAATTCAACGTGGTGTGGAATGAACGATGTAAGTACATGTTTTCGTGTGTTATGTAAATTATGAACCTTACTGGTTGAATGTTAGGTGGTCTCCTAATTAGTCTCTCATGTGTCGACATCTCTAACTTTTAACATACCGTCTGTGAAGTGATTGCGAATTTTATGGCGAAAGGTACCTGTATTTGCTCATGGGTATATGTAATGGAATTTCTATAAAATTTACCATTCCCATATGAGACATTATACACATTATGCGGTTTGACGTGAACTTTCATCGTCAACCAAAGTCGTTGTAGCATCTTTGCATACAAGCGAACCCTGCACATAACCACTCCGCACATAAATGAAAGGATAATGAATAGCGTAACTATCATTCCTCAGTAACATTACGATTCCTTCACAACGGGTCTATTGATGACTCGAGATTATCTTGACATTCAAAGAATATAATATTTCTCTTTATTTAGGAGTTATTATAACCGTTTTAACATATCGTTTACTCCACGTTTTAAGCCGAAAATCCATCCCAGTTAGCGAATATTTTCCTTTTATACACTTATGCTTCTTTAGCTTGTATGAAAAAGGTTATAAGCTTTGTGCATAGAAAGGTCCGATCTCAGGTGTTCCTTTTGCCAATACAAAGCAATTTTGAGATTTCACGCTAGCAGAACTACTACAAATCTATATAAAGCAAAAATATAAACATTGCAATTATTTTCGGTGAGTACACACAATTCTGAGCTAAATGTATACTGTCCAACAATAGTTTTAATCTAATTTACGGAATACTATACAATTTACAGTAAGGGTACGCGAAATACCGCTAGAACGAGGCGTGGAACGACTTGTTTCCCTTCTCATTCATCCTGGGGTATTCGCTACCTGCTAATTCTCGGAAACTGCCGGTTGAGCCACTGCTTACCTGCACTAATGAGCTCAGCTGTTCGAGGGTAACTGTCCCCAGCTCCCTCGATACCGTTACTTAGTATGAAATGATATAGCATGAAAAACTTCGATATCACCAATAATCTTATTGTTCACGTCTTCACCATCTGTGCAATTATCATATACAAAATTCCCTTTTAATTGAAGTTAGCATCAAATATAATTACCTTAACTTGCAAAGTTAGCTGAATTATTGAATATATCCCGTAAATAAAGTTTTTCCCCTTTAGCCTTTACAAATGCAGTCGCCTTTAACTTATTGCTCTTCGACCTCCCTCTATCGTCAGCAAAATAACAGCAAGGTATTGTGAAAACTCTCCTGTATATCTGTAATCGTTCAACTTAAGATTCCTAATTTCTGTGATGACCAACACAATTTAAACAAATCTTTCTGGCAAGGTTTCGTGTTCTATAGGGCATTATCTATGGCACGTTAGCCACCCTTTACAGATACACTAAAACCAAGAAGTAAATTTCGTTGACGAGATAACTTGCGATCTTCGATCAACACAGACAAAGCGATATTACGCTCGCTGTACACTTCTGCTCAGAAAAGATATAATGCAACTACCTAAGGTAAAACGTTACATCGAACTCATGCATCACAAAATGTTGAAACCCTTTTCGTTTATGTCACAAAATACATCTTAGAAAGCATATCACAATATTTGTATCGCTGTCAGATTCATTGTGATTGCGAAGACAAGAAATTGTGGTTGCTAATGGCGCTTCATTTTACCGCGAGTGCGTATCAATTTATCTGGCTCAGGAAAACATTTAATATTTCAGGATTTTTATCAAATCAAGTCCAATTAACAGCGTGAAAGTCAAAAGTGACTATTAATATTTCACGTGGACAAAATATAAAGTTCGGAATAGCGAAATAAGCATTACAAATTCCGACTATGGAAACATCCTAAGTAGCTTTAACTGTAAGTGCAAATTTTGGTAACTGGAATTTTAATTTTCCGTTTATCTAATCTTTCCAGCAAAACAGACGGTTTAGACTAGCGGAACTGGCATCGGCGTTTTTCAAGCATGATTAATTTCGGTAAGGCGTCTAACCTAAAAGAATGTGTACTGTACATTTAATTTCCCCCTTTTTTTTATGATTCAAATCGGTCAATTCATAGTCAGCCTTTTCGTCAACGTATTTGGCATGCTACACAACTTGTTGAACAATGCCTACAAGAAGAATTTGAGACGTCCATGGATTCTTTTTATCACATAATTCCTTTCGGAATACACGCTCATCGCATATTTATTGAATGCGATAAAACGCTGATGCGAGGCGAGAAACGTTTGGCACTCAGTGATGACCCTAAGTCCAACATCTGCGCTCCCGAACAAAATTCTCGGAAGACGCATTGTGCTGGCGGATCCCTTAGCCTTGCTAATGGGCTCAGCTGACAACCAGGTACCTGGGTTAAACAACATTCTCGTCTGTCTTCCCTTCCAGCTGATTTCATTGATCCTCCAGAATTTAGTTTCTGCAGCAAAATACTTGTCTTTTGACCTGAACGGGCACAGAAAAATTTCCCGTTGCTTTTCGATCATGGCGGTGTATATGCTATCATGCCTTTCTGTTCCATGGATACTCAAACCGAAACGCTTTACACAAGTTTTCCGGAACTGCGCGTCTGACCAGACGCATTCCGTACTCACAACTGCGATCTGCAGTGACTTTTGCACTGTATCAACGCTTTTGCTGACACTATGCTCAGTAATCTGCCGCGTCACTGTCACGTCTTCGAGCAGTGTCCGATTGAAAATTTGTATTTCCGGAACTGCTTCGACCATACAATCGACAGACGTAATGGTGGAATGCCCGCATTCCTCAGAGTTTACCAGCTGTTGGTCTGTATTTTGGGTTGGCTCTACTTGTGCAATTTCGATCCATTCATCGGTAATCGCGGCAGTTGGTACCTCTGTGTGTTTTTGTGATTCAGAATTTTTCTTTAATCCCTCCTTTTGTGGATCAACTGGCCCGCTTAAGTTATTAAGCATATTGTTCATCAACTTCTCTTGGGAATTAAATCGTGCATCAATACTCTGCTTAAGCGAATCCCAATTTTTCTTATTTTCCTCTTCTACTGAATCAAAAAGCTTGTTTAATTCCAGAAATTGCCTGCTTGATTCCTGCCTTTGTGAATCAAATTGCTGCCCTATTGCAGTCATCAACATGTTTATCATTTGCTGTGATGAGAGGGGTGGCGATTCTACAGGAATTTGTGTCATTTGTTGCGTCTGTTCTGGATGTGCGGGCGTATTCTGTGTCGTCTCACCTACAGGAAACGAAAAATTTTCCACATTTTCTTGTGGCGACAAAGAAGACTGCGAACTATATGAATGGGTCGGAACTTCAGAACTTACGTTCCCCTCCCCAGCAGCCAATATTCCGCATTCTGTTAACTGAACCTCGTTCATGATTTCGGGAGATTTTTGCCTATCAGACTGATCTTCCATATCGAAATCTTTTATCGTACGAGATCGTAGCTTCATATGAACACACAAAGAATGAATTTACATCGCAATTTCAATACACACAAATACATATACCCCTCCAAAATACAGCAAGAGAAAAGCAACGATGAATCATGCAACACAACACCATGAAAGCAGACTTACTTTCAAACACATGGGCAAGACATGCGTGTCTTTAATTTTCTTACAAGCTACCATGCATTAAGAAATCAACACTGACGTTACTCATTTAAAATTTGAAAAATGATCACAAAATTGTTACAATACAAAGTGTATTGCATCTCAATTGAAATACACAAATGAACTTCTTTTTAATGCGTTGAAACAAAATAAATTTTATGCATTGAAACAAAATGAACTTTATGCATTAAAATACAAGTGAAACATCAAAATAAAATCTTGTATGAATATCTATTGACTACAAGAATAATAAAACAGCCAAAAACCATGTGCAACATTCCATGAAACTTTCTGAATTTGGGCTCCAAATAGTATTAATTTGAATTAGTGCCACCAATTCGCAGACATTAAGAAGTAATGTCTCATCTGGCACCAGCGTTGGGCGACATTATGTGGTGGGTGCCTTGGTGGGCAAACCACATTACAATTATCTTTCATACCTTTATGATTAATAATTGTGGATTTTTAATTTTAATTTTTATGAAGGAGTGGAAATTTATTAATTTAGCAAGAATCTCGACGTTAGTTGGAATTTAGGAAAAATTGTCACAATATGACATTTATTTCTTATCACTGGCGATTACAAGTCTGAGCGAATTTACCGTTAACATTAACACAAATTGGCAAAATCATAAAAGCAACGCTCAGAGTTACAATTAGCCGTCATGGGCAAGCAAACAATTGTATATTTACTTTTAAATATCTCAGAATCAAAATGCAAGAAATAATGACAACTGGAAACAATGAAAAATACAAGTTATGACTACCTCAGACAAAGGCATCATAATACTGTGACTTTACAGTTAAAAAGAAAATCATGGGCGCCAGAATGAACAATATATCATTCGAAAATAACTAGTTCTGGCAAATTATGCCGCTAGCTCAGGGGTTTTTACAATTACAAAGTGAGAACATGGACCTATCCTCTCAAAGTCGCTTACGGGTTCTGTTTCACGGAATGCACAATCACATGGCTTGGTCGTAATCAATTACCATTGTAGTTCTGCGTCTGATGTCTGTGATGAGTGTAGCGGACCCACGATATGTGAGATTATCTCACAAGTCGGCTATAGGCATCTCTGGTCTGGCAATGCGCATCATCGCATTACCGGCTGTGTTGCGGTGATAACCTTGCTCCAGCAAGGCAAGCTGCGGTTAGCGAAAGAAGTCAACTTTCCAAGTCAACCTCAGACTGGTGCGATCGAAGTTAGAATTAGAATGTCAGCTCCTCGCTCTTCGGTCCACGAGGAAACTTCTTGCTCCGCCCATTTGTAGTCTCGAAGCTCACATACAACAAAAATCCCAGGATTTTGAGTTATACGCTCATTTTGATTGGACCTTCAGGTCGGCACCTAATGTCACGTGATATCCTCGATATGTGATTTGGCCAAAGAATCCAACAGAGGTCGGACATATTCGGCTAAGTTCGCCGGAGCGAGAGAACATTCGGGTTTCGGACGGCAGGCTTTTCCCGCTCGGTGAGTGACCCATCCCCAGGGAGCAGTGTGTGTGGTCTGGCAAATCCCAAATCCTGCGACGTCCTGTCGCCAAGGCTCTGGGAACACCAAGATTAGCTTCAAGCCTACATAGCTCAATAATTCTTGAATATTCGCTTTGCTACGATACACTGTATAAGTTCACCATTTCATTACAGTCCTCACTTGGAATCTTGCGTACTTTATAAAATTACAACAAAAATCTATTCACGTGGTCGCCCAAGATTTATGTAAATTACTCTTATATTATTACATATATAATAAAATGCACCTTGTAACGTGGCGACAGCGCGGCTCGTTACAGTCATTAGCACTACAATCATCCTATTCACAAAAAAATAAGACACAAGATCACCGATACACAACCATAGAATATATACAGAATTATCATAAAAAAGTTCTGGAAAATTTCATGCTCCGGCTTTGTATTAAAAATAGCACTGCTGCTGAAATTTATCTTTGCGTGATGGATGGAGAGATTTTCAAATACTTCACTCGGGGAGAAGGATTTTTGCAGATATTTCTAGCAGCTGTGAAATGTCCGATCATAGTGAACGGAAGCGCTGCGGGTTTTACACCTCAGTTATCTGCGGTGTATACAGTAGCAGACCCGCTATTCAGCTGCCACGGGATTAGTGCTTTGACAGGCTGCAGCGCTCGCATCTGGCAGCTTCACACTGCACGAGAGACGGGGCTAATTCAACGCTATCGATGGAAGGAGAATAATGTAATCAATGGGCGTATCACCCTCGCCCGCGGACCCCGGACATAAAGATGCGGCATAATAGTTTCTGGCAATTGGCTGCGGGAGGGTGACTCTGTGCCGCCATTGGCCGGGCGCGCATTTCGCTCCCCGGGCGTTACTCCTGTTTGTTGCAGGGCTCGCGGCGAATTATCTGCCGCACAAAGATCTGCCCCAGCCCGACCCT
>JARYHS010009186.1:80784256-80839081 GCA_031002005.1 Vandiemenella viatica
GTATTCTCCAAGTTACTCTCACAGCAATTCTCACAGCTATTCCCGCAGATATTCTTCGGCTCCTAGCTGCTGTCACAGCTATTATCCCAGATATTTCCTATGCTATTCTCCCAGCTACTCTTCAGGACATTCTCACAACTATTCTCCATGGTATTTACCAAGTTTACATTCATTATTACAACCATTTTCGTAGCTCTTATTCCAGTTCTTCAAGCAATTCTTCAAGCTACTTTCATAGTTATTCTTCAAGCTACCTTCAGGATATTTCTCGGCTATACTCCCTGCCCATGGTCGGCACTTGTGGATAGGGGTTTAAAGATCGTGATAAAGAGTATTCGGAATTTTTAGTAGTTAACAGAAGTAGAACAGGTTTTGTTATAAAACAATAAAAAAAATTGGCGCCATCATTTATACAGGGTGTTACAAAAAGGTACGGCCAAACTTTCAGGAAACATTCCTCACACACAAACAAAGAAAATATGTTATGTGGACATGAGTCCGGAAACGCTTACTTTCCATGTTTGAACTCATATTGTGGACGGCTGTGATACAATACGCCATTCTCTAGGGCTGCATCAGCGCATCAGGGATTCCATGCGACGGAGGGTGGATGCATGTATCCTGCTAACGGAGGACATTTTGAACATTTCCTGTAACAAAGTGTTTGAAGTCAGGCTGGTACGTTCTGTTGCTGTGTGTTTCCATTCCATGTTTAATGTGATTTGAAGAGAAGTAATAAAATGAGCTCTAACATGGAAAGTAAGTGTCTCCGGACACATGTCCACATAACATATTTTTTTGTTTGTGTGTGAGGTATGTTTCCTGAAAGTTTGGCCGTACCTTTTTGTAACACCCTGTATAATACTAGAAAGAGAATAATTTCTGGAACAATACTGTGAGAGGTCTGGTGTTTAAATCCAGCCGAAATTGTTGTATTACATATTTTTTCTGAATTAGGTGAAGCTAACTTTTGGTGACCTTCGTATTGGAGCTTGGGAAAAATACTACAAATAAGAGAGACAGCAGCGGTCGCCAGCGAGCGCCGACCCAAATTGAAACCGCGGCGGACGGCAGTGGCGGCACTGATCCCCCACTTTATGACGGCCATTTTTGTCGCCCCCCGCAATCCTCTTAGCTGCCTGCCCCCCGCAGGACGAGGCCGGCTTTGCGCGCGTCCAATCACGCCCCGGGCGCACCGGCCGCGTCGCCCGGGCTCTGATTACCGCCGCGCCTCCCACCGCACTTTTAATTGCGTCATTTGCATGGGGGACGCTGATGGAAGAGGCAGAGCCACTGCGGCAATGCCACTTGCGACCGTGTACAGATTTTTTTTGGTAACTCCGTTAAAGTGTGATAAAAAAATTGGGGAAGCAGGATATGAGTTGGAGATGCTTCTGTAGGAGCTACGATGCTGCCATTTTAATTTCGAATGGCATTTCAGGATGAGCTGAAGTTGCCGCCTGCTTTTAGCTGTATCTGCAGTGAACTGCTGCTTGTTTACACCTACTTGTTAAAACGTCTATATTTCGTTCGTTTGATATCGTCATTTTGAATGTTGTTTCGCAAGCTTAAGACGAATTGCAGCCTTTTATAGAGAAATATTTTCTACGATTGTTTCTTTTATACAGATTCCATTACTTTTTCTATCCCTATTTTAATCGCTGCTATATTGCTGGTACTCTACGGCTGTTCATTGACTGTATTAATAATGTCACCTATTTGTTGTTCTTTAGCACGTTTTGTAAGAAAGCTAGTGCATGATTTAAATGCTGGAAATTCTTCTCCACGTTACGCATTGATATATTCTTCACGGGAAACTAACGAAGATAAATTATTGTTTAAATAAAATATTTCGACGACTATACTCTCCGCCGTCATCTTAAGGTGAAGAGTGAACAAGCTGTAAAACACGAACATTAAAGGTTGCGAAGAGGGCATTGTTGATATACTGTATGGAAATGGGGGCGTTGTGACGTCATTAGCACCACGCGTGTCACAAAACACGGAACGATGACGACAAGCAGCCTCAATAACAAGTATCAAGCATCACTAAGTAAGAAAACCACTATTCCTGATTACAAGGTAGACGTGAGATGAATTTAAACAGCTTCTATAAGAAAGATGTCCCTAAAGCCTCAGTCTGGTATGCACCAGCGGCCTGGTCGATTCGAAATCAAAGTCTTGTCTTAGTTCCAGATTATGTTCCGAACATGTTGGGCATATTCGCCTGAGAAAACGGGACAAATTTGCGGTGGTAGAAAATAGTCTTGATCTAGGACATGGCTTTTAATTTCGAATCGATTACGGAGGTGGCGCATACCAAAAGCTTTAGGGACAGTGTTTTTACAGAAGCTGTTGAAATTCGCCCCACGTCTGGTGTTGTGGTTTTTCAAACTTTCTGCTTATTGGATACCAGTGTTGAGGCCGCTCGTCGTCAACGTTCCGTGTTTTGCACTCCGCATTGTGATCTGAAGTCTGAGACTGTTGCTACGCAACGTAAGAACGTCCGCTACTGCCTTGTCAGTATGTCAACAATGCAATATTTAAAATTCTACCGCTTGATCACTCTTCACCTGAAGAAACAATATTTCACATATACAACAAATTAACTCCGTTAACTTTTTTTTTTTTTTATGGCTTTTATCCTCGTCAACGTCGAAGTCATCAGAGGCGGAAAAGATTGTGGGGAGGGGGGCAAGGAACGGGAAAGAATTCGGCCATAGAGATTTGATGGACCACCTTTTTTTACACGCTTTATATTAGCTTGACTTGTATGTATGTATGTATGTGTGTATTTATGTATGTATGTATGAATGTAACGGAATTTTACAACTCCACTTTGACCCACTTCCAGATATCCGAGCATTTTGAAATTTGGCACACACATTAAGAACCGGTGACAATACAATAATTTCATAGCTATATCCTGCTATTCTCATTACTATTTGACAGTAACAACAGAAAAATGGTTTAATGTCGTGAAATTGTGCAATTTAATTTTAACCCAATTCGAAACATTACTTCGTACTATTATAGAAGAGTAGTCTTCCACATTTACCCTGCTATAGGTCCTCTGGCTGAGCTGCCATTTAATTGTATTTAACTCGTGGAAATAATAATTAAAAATGAAGCTACAAACACAAAGAAAAAGAGAGATTGGCGAAGAAAAGCCAACAGTAGGAAACATACTTTTGAAACTATCTGAACTAAAAAGCTAAAAATAAAATTGTAGTTTAAAAAACTAAAAACACGCTTTCGTAATAATGTGAACCAAAAGGTTAAAAATAATCTTTAAATATAAAGATTTTGTTTAACAGTGATAGGAAGTCCCACAATTCTGGATAAATTAATTTTTTTGAATAAGCTTAAAGAATAAAATCACTGATTACAAAATTAACTTTAATGTAAAAAAAAGCGTGGGGTGCTCTCTACACAACTTTTGACAATGACTCTACAAACAGCCAACGACAAAAAATACAAGACAAGTGATATAGCACCCCATGCTTTTTTACATTAAAGTTAATTTTGTAATCAGTGATTTTATTCTTTAAACTTATTCAAAAAAATTAATTTATCCTGTATTGTGGGACGTCCTATCACTGTTAAACACAATCTTTATATTTAAAGATTATTTTTAACCTTTTATTTCACATTATTACGAAAGCGTGTTTTTTAGTTTTTTAAACTACAAATTTTTTTTACTTATGGCTTGACGCCTCGTCGACGTCGAGGTCATTAGAGGCGGGACAGAGGAACGGGAAGGAATTCGACCATGGCCCTTTTAAAGGAAACATCCCGACATTCGTCTGGAGTGATTTGGGGGAAACCATGGAAAACCCAAATCTGGATGCCCGGACGGGGATTCGAACCCACGACCTCTCGAATGCGAGGCCAGAGCGTTACCGCTCACCCACCATGCTCGGTGGTTAGTTCCCGTGAAGAGTATATTTATAGTAGGACTACATACTTGATTGGTGAATTTGTTTTGCAGTATTTTGAGGCTGTAATGAACAGTTTAAATCTGGTTGCAGTGAAATGGGTTCAGTGCAGATCCTTTCGTATTCTTTTTCAGTGACATGGTAGTTAGATAAGATTTTTGACAAGGAACTGGAAGGAACTTGGCCATAACATTCATAAAAGAAACTATCCTGACAACTGACTGGAGCTATTTCGGAAAACTAAAAAAAAAATCAAAATCCGCAGTGTGGTACAGAGAATCCAATCCGGTTCCTCCAAAATAATAGTTCTGTACCTTATACTTCAAGTTTAGAATGCTAATTTAACAAGGTCACACAAAGTGCTTTGTGGAAAGCTGACGCCAAATTGTTGACTTTAGATACATTTGAGATCCAAACTCTGATCATCATGGTGTGATGGATCGATCAATCGGTGTGTGGAGTACATACCATACAAAGAAAATTGGTAACAAAAGGCAAATCGTAGATGAACAAGAACGTATTACGAGTTATTTAGCAATAAGGGAGCGTTCATAAACTACGTGTCTCAATCTGGGGCGGGGGGTTGGGGGGTTGGGGGGAAGTTCCGAGACAGACCACGTAGCTTTTCATTCATATTATTTTTCACAGCTAAAATGAACACAAAATAGAATGTGAATATTTATTTCCTTCGTTTAATTATCTCCATATGTAATTTATAATAGTCTGATAAGAGTAAACAGTACAAAGTGTCTTCTAAAGTCAAAAGGGATATAAGCTACGTGTTACGTGGATGCAGGGGGGGAGGGGGTTAGCAACAAAAACCACGCCGGGGGGGGGGGGGGGGCAGGGTGAGTTCACTGGATGCCAAAATGGAGCTACGTGGTTTACGCACGCTCCCTAAGTAACGTTCATTACCAATGTTGAAATTATCTGTGAGCGAAATGCATCACGGTATCAAAGGAAAATTATGACATTAGGGATGAAGGCAGCTTAGAACATAGAATTACGCTGAACTTTACACTCCTAGTTCGCAGCTTGTCTGTATTCATCGAACAAATGCACGCTGTTGGATCGTTGCCATTTTAACAGAAATTGAAATAATGGTCATTTGTATTTTTCCAAAAGTAATAGTGGATAATGGAGGATATTTGGGTTCCAACGGGTGGTGATGCTGTTTATCCAGGCGTAGAAAACCTGTTTTTTTTTTCAAATAAATCTGCGTTATCAGTTAACATCTGATTGTTTAAGGAACAATTCTGGCAGTCACTTATTGTGTTTTCACAAAACTGCTGATAATTGAAATCTGGATGCATCCTACGAAACTAGAAAAGTTTTTGTGGTTTCATCATTAAGTTATCATAATGTTCAAGTTCGTTACGTCACTAAAAACTTTCATCACCACAAACTAATTTTTACTGTACAATCCATGTTATGAAAGCGCAAGTGTCGTAATCCACTTTGGTAAAATGCGTTGAACCTGAAGACTGGGCACCTCAATAGCTCGAGAACGACAGGCGAAAATCCATAACGCACGGAGTGTTAGTTCTATTGGCTGCCTCACAGCGCTACTGGCTAATCTGAAATTACAAATAAATAACTGCTTTTGATTTTATTTCCGCTTATATTGTTCAAGGAAAGTGTAAATATCGATTAAATAACTACATTTGAATTTATTTGCACTTATAGTGTTAAAAGAAAGTGTAATTGTGTTGTCAATTAAAAGGTAATTGTCTATTGTGGAAATAACTGCACAACAATGGGAAGAATAGGGATAAACAAATTTTAATGTAAGGTAGAGATTAAAAATGATTCAGTGGTACGTTCATTTAAATTTATATGTTGCTACGAGATGATCATATAAATCCAAATGTTCCTGTGGACACATTGTCAATAACTGAAATATTGTTACATTCGAAGTATTGTGATAATGATCGTGTATATCTGATATAACATTCGTCAATTATGTTTTGGCTGTATAAGTTATATTGTAATTGTAATCTGTGTTATGGTTTAATATCTGGATTTTATTAATGTGTTATGGTTGTAGGGAAATAAGGTGCTCCGACGATTGCTTAGAAATTCAGCGTGATTTGGATGCTATTTTCGATTGGTGCCGTAAATGGCAGCTTACACTTAATTGCAAAAAGTGCAAGGCAATGCGGATAAGTAACAAGAAGAATCAGGTTGTTCACGAGTACAAAATAAACAATTCACCTGTTGACACGGTTGATTCCGTGAAGTATCTGGGGGTGATAGTACAAAACAACATGAAATGGGACATGCACATAACTTCCGTCGTAGGCAAGGCAAATTCTAAATTACGATTCATAGGTCGTATTTTGAGGAATTGTAATGCTCAAACAAAGGAGATAGCGTACAAAACACTAGTGCATCCGCATCTGGATTACTGTTGTGGGGTTTGGGATCCGTATCGCAAAGTTCTGATTGACTCAGTTGAGAGGGTGCAGAGGAGAGCCGCTAGATTCGTGACTTGTTGTTACAGCCCTTATGAAAGCGTCACAGAATTGATACATAGATTGGGCTGGGATAGTTTGGAAGACAGACGACGTAGCTTGCGTTCCAATTTATTGGAGAATATGCGAAAAAATTTAAAGTTCGACTGCAATGAAATACTTCTTCCGCCAACCTATTTAGGTCGCAATGACCGGAGGGATAAGATTAGAGAAATAAGATGCCGTACTGATACTTATATGTATTCCTTGTTTCCTCGCACTATTCGGGATTGGAATGGGCGGGTTTAGGATTGGTGCTTAGCACCCTCTGCCACCCACAATGTTTGTGATTTGCAGAGTATGGATGTAGATGTAGATGTTTGGCGTTTTGGCCCGCGGCCGATTTTTTTTTTTAATCAATCATTAATTATTTCTTCTGAAACAGAGGACTAGGATGTATTTATCGTTGAATACCAGAAATCTTTATTGATAATAATATATCAGTTACAATTATGTTCCTCTTGAGCATTACCATCTTTTTACTCGGAAAACCGAAAAGGTTTGAAGCACTTCAGATTTCCTCAATTGCAAGTTAATTGTTTATTATGGAAATTAATTACATTTCGATGCAATTGATTTTTTTTTCTTTTTAATTTTTAACCGTACGCGTTTAACCATACGGTTTATAGAGGATCTTCAGTGCATTTACAAATTTAATTATGGAAACAATATGAAGTACAGCGGAAATTATTTTTAATTATTCTGAGACGAAAAAAAATTAAATAGAATCACATGGTAGTAAAATTTGTTCCCACTATACTTCATATTGCTTCCGTAGTTAAATGTAACAAACAAAATAGACAAATGTCACAACAGATGCCACTGAAGATATTCTAAAGAAAATGGAATGAAGCGTTTATGGCGAAAAAATAATAAGAAACATACTTCAATTGCATAGGCGTGTTATTAATTTTCGTACAAATTGACGCTAGCTTATTTTCTTTGCTCTATAAGAGAATTCTTGAGTGTGCTTTTATAAAGATATGTGTATTTTATTTTTAAGTTTTACTTTTGGAGTACTAAAGTATCTGTTTACTGTACCCGAGGAAAACTTTTTTTCTGGAAAAACATTTAAGCTCTAAAGATCTACACTACGCTATTAGAAGTGCAATCCACGGCTGAAGAAGTAACCTTACTCGCTCACACAATCGCGCCGGAAATGTCCCGGCGATGCTCTTGCCGGTCATACCAGCTTTACGACCCACTTGAAACAGTAAGCAGTCTGAATCGCGGGAGTCTTGCTCCAGAGTATACGACGGCCTTTTCTTTGGCACGTCCAGAGCAGACGACGGCGAGAGCGGTCAAACGGCAGTAAAGCAACCTGCTCGACGGCAATAAACACGTAACTCTTGGCGGGCGCGCGGTCCCCTCGCAATCAGCCCTCGCCAGAGGAAGACGGGCCGCCCGGACCACCCCCGCATAACTCGCTCGCGATAAGCATCGGACTCGCCGTAAAGAGGCCGCCACCAGTAATTGCTGCCCCCGACGAGGCCGCCGCCCCACTTGCTGCGACCGGGATCTCGCCAGAGATACGACAGATTTTTCTTGCGGACCTCGGCAGAAAAAGGAAACTCGCCGCGCGCGGCACAAAAGCTTCGCTCTCCGTGCTTCCTGGCCGTGGAGTTAGAGCGCTACCAACTTGTAAAAACATATTTTCTCCCGAAAGTTGGACGACCCAGATATTTCATAATCATCTTCGTGAGATCAGCAGCAGGAGGAAACATTTCACGTTCACGTTAAAGAATTAGTTCTGTCCAATTCATTGTTATTGCTGTTCCAAGGTCTTAATCATACTCTAATCTGGGGCTTGGCTGGTAAATGTTGGTATCCTCAGCGAGAATATGACCAGAGGGGATTGTAAATGTGGAAACTTTGATCTTTTCTATGTCCAGAGAGTATTTAATTTTTGTTCTGGTCTAAAATAAATTTCCTGGGGTAAAAAAGGCCGTAGCTTCACACTGCTATCGTCTAAGCTGAACTTTCCCGTAGAAAACAGACGGGCAGGTGTATGAAGACTCAGCTAGATAGAAGTATACTTCAGCGACAAAAATAAGTGAGAAAGAGCAAACAGTACACTTTGACTAGAATCCACAATCTGCTCCCCGGCAACAAAGAAGCAATATATAAATCGTTATTGAGTTTTATAAAGAAAATTAATGTTAAGCTTTAGATAAATAAGTCCTTTATATTGAATATTGTTTATTTATAGTATGTGAATATGATGAGCCTCGTATATCCATTCTGTTGTAAAACTTGCATTTTAATATATGTAAACTTTTCCTGTACAATTTCTTGATTATCTGTACAAATGGTAGTTGGCCGCATGGTCTCATGAAGCGCTTAAGGCCAAATGAACAAAACAATCAAAAAAACATAAAAGATAAATTAATTAATGCCTCGTTAAAAAAGTTACTTTGACTAAATTGTTCTAAAAGAAATCTTTCTAAAGTTGAACATGAAAAAAGTATATCTGCGACATATCCAGAGTTATAATATCTTTATATGTAGCTTTTGCTATTTTTTTTTGTGTTATAATTTAGTTAAAACGAGACAGATAATCATCATCGTTAGGAATTTTATATAAAATGTTTTCCGCTTTACAAGTATTGAAAGTCAAATACTAATTAAGAACGCTCTAGCCCGGAAATCGGAGAGTCATGGGGTCATCCAGATATCGGTTTTCCATTGTTTCCTGAAATTACTCCAGGCGAATGCCACGATGATCTCATCGAAAGTTCGCAGCCAAATTCTTTCCCCTCATGTCCTTTCCGACTTTAATGACCTCGAATTTAACGAAACAAAAAAATCTACACTTAAAATGTTTATAATTTACCGAGAATTCGGAGAGAGTAATAATTCGCTTTCTTCTTACTAAAATCATACCCTCTGACTGGACAGTAATCAAACGTAGTAACATCGTTCTACACGGATCGTGTAGTACCATAAATCATACATAGTCTTCGGTTTCAGCCTGTAACAAATCTTTGGCTGAAATAGTCTACAAACGAGTGTTGAGAATACTGATAAGAAGTAATATCTACAATGGGTATTAGGCTATATAAATTGATTCTGCTGCTGGATTAGAGACAATTGGCGAGCAGAAATGTAACCTTCAATCGCATAAACCATTCCCTAAGAAATGTGCCGACATTTTTTCCATCATAGAACATGAAAAATATGATAAACAGAACAAGAGTACTATAGTTCAACAGCATTCTGTAAGCTGGAAGTTATGGTTTTAGTATTTTTTTTTACGATAAACACACTTTCTATTCGGTTATTGTGATTCAATGTATCGTAGTGCGAGGACAGAAAATTCAGCACCAGTAACGAACGGTGTTCGGAGTAACACATCTGCGGACGTGACCCCTCGGGCGCCTTTTGCCTGCGCTCTGTTCTGCAAGTCAAATGACAGTGGCGGCCGTTCTGCAGGAGACGGCTCCCGAGAGCTTTCTCTTGCGGGGCACTGTACGCTGCAAGCCCAGCATCGCCTGCTCGCCTGACCTCGCCCAACGATAAATCTCTTGAGGGCACCCCCAGGCTACCAGGCAACATTTTTCCCCGAGGAGGGCGAGGCGCTAAGAAACAGGTCCTTATCGTAGCTGCGAGGGTCGCAAACAATCCTTACTACTGTTGACAAAACTCCGAGAACTTGATGATGTTCTTATGGGCCTTGAGGTAGGAGTGTAATAAAAATCATTTGCATACGTAACACTACTCAGCTTCATTTCTCTTAGACACCTGAGGTATACTCTATCTTGTTAAGAATTAAATTCATTTTTGTAAGCATAAAGTATCAAAAAAAATATATTATCGATTGGAATTGCTGTAATGAATAATCGGGATGTTGCTTTACACATTGAAAACACCTTTGTACCGATGTTTATTTTATCAGTTCTCAGGGTTTTCTATATGTCCATTCATTTAGCTCAGCGGGGCAATAAGATTTTCTCTATGGTTGATCAGTACGATAATTATTTTCGGTTATCACCATATCAGCGGGGCTACCATTATACAGAAGGCGCCGAGTCTGCTGCCCGCAGTCGTCCGACGCAATGATTCAATTTTCTGTTGGGTGTCAGAGACCCAGGTCCATTTGGATAATGACATGGAACACTGGCGTTAGTCGACGCACATCTCTTTCTGCAGGCTGGCCACGTACCCACCACACAACTCGCAATCCACTGTATCATCACCACCGCTTAACCTTTAGCGGCAAGCTGCCTTCAATGAGGGCTGCCCGGCCCAAGGTCACAATCCAGAATGCAGCAGGGCAGTTACCATTATTCTAATGTTTGCATTTTGCCCATCTTTGCTACCTATTAGTCCAGCTTCTCGCAAACACATTTCGATGTAGTGTGACAATACACTACACGCCGAATTGGAGCTCCACTTCCAGAACAAGATACACAAATGTGCGAAAGTAACTTTTAACATGGCAATTTCACTCTAAATCTTTGTGTTCAGCTAGGAATCCTGAAGAATAAAAGTCTTCCGCGCTTAAAATACTCTGAAATGCCAAAAGCAATGGGATACCTATTAATAGTGTGTAACACCTTCTTTCGTCGGGCGAAGTGCAGCAACCTGACCTTACATTTTCTCAACAATTCGTCCGAAGTCCCCTGATGAAATATACAGACATTCTTCTTCTACAGCCGTCTACAATTGCGAAAATGTTGCTCGTTCAAAACGTTGTGCAATATCTGAATTTGAGATCATTTCCCAGATATGTTTGATTGAATTTATGTCTGGTGATCTACGTCATCAAATCATTGGCTGGTATAATCCTCAAACCAATGGTGAACGATTATGGCACACTGTCGTCCTGGAAATTTTGGCAACATGAAGGCTGAAAATGGATGCAAATGATTTCCAAGAAGCTGATCATAACTATTTCCAGTCAATAATTGGTTCAGTTTGACCAGAGGCCATATAAATTCAACTTATACCATGATGAGGACACCACCAGCTTGTACGTATAGTACCTTACTGACATCCTGTCCATGGCTTTGTGGGGTCTGTGCGACACTTGAACCAAACCATCTGCTCTTATCAGCTACAAGAATCGTGGTTCTTCTGTCCACGCGGCGTTTTTTCCGTTCATCACGGATCTAGCCGATATGATCACGAGCACAGGAGAGGCGTTGCAACTGATGGAGTTTCGTAAGAAGAAGCATTTGCGTCGGTCGTCTGCTACCACATCTTATTAACGCCAAATTTCGTTGCACTATCAGCACGAATATGTCTGTCGCGCTTCCGCCATTGAGTGTTGCTGTTCTTTGATGCAGTGTTGCCTGTCTATCAACACTGACACCTCGATGCAAACAACGCTAGTCCCTGCCATTACGTGCATTGTCCATGCCGGGAGGTAATTCCGGAATTTGCATATTCATGGCGCACTCTTGGCATTGTGAATCAAGAAATGTTAAATTTATGATGTGGAGTGTCGCAAGCGTCTAACGCAAAATACCATTTACGTTCAAAGTCTGTTAATGAATGTTTTTGCGGCAATTATAACGTCAGAAAAACTTTCGCACGACTCAAGAGAGTATAAATAAAAGCCCCGATACTAATCTGGATTTTTTTTTATCTTAATATCCTGACTTTTGGAACTTTAGTGTATACTTAAAGGAAACATGACGACATTTTTATTAAAGGCCAGTAAAGATAAACAAACCTGTTTCTTAAAGTTGTGTTAAATGTGATCACGATTCACTGTTATAGGACTGACTACATCACTGATACCATGAACAAATACAAAATGGTATCTACTACTTACACAAATTCTAGCTAGCTGCTGTTAAACACTATTTCTGATGAAACCATGAATTCAGTTAATAAGTTAGTATCTTACTTGCAAATACAAGCTGCCAAATATATGAATAAAGGTATGCAGCCGATTCAAAATAGTTATTTGTGCAATAAATCAAATAAATAATTTCAACAGAAATATTAATTTCGAGAACTCAAAAGACTGTAATATTTTTCATAACTTGACGAGTTCAAGGAATTTGCCTCCATTTTTGCAAATTTTACATAATGATGTTGACTTCATTAGTAATAGAGGCACAAAAATACGATTTTACACATCGTAAAACATGTTGATTTATGTGCGACTTGTATTACTCGAAGAGCCTTTGTTCAGCTCCATCCAGCGAGGTGGGAGAGTTGTAAAGCTCAGGCCTCGCATTCGGGAGGTAGTGGGTTCGAATCTCTGGAAGATTTGGGTTTTATATGTTTTCCCCAGATCACTCCAGGCGAATTCCGGGACGCTTTCTTCAAATAGCCATGGCTGAATTCTTTTCCTTTCCTAGTCCCCTGTTATTTCCCGCTTCTATTGACCCAGACGTTGATGAGGCGTAAAGCCAAAAGCAAAACAAAACAAAAAAAAAAAAAAAAATTGATCATGCTCGTATTGCATTTAACAGATTTTTTAATTGTGGCTTGACGGATCGTTGATTTAGAGTTGGGGAGCATTTGTCCATGATCTTTTGGAGAAAGTATTCCAGCCTTCACTTGATTTCGGGAAATTATGGTCAACCGAAATCAGGGGAGAGCTAAATCGCTCGCGTCCTTTTGTATAACAGGTACCAGTGTTTCAATTCACGCAACAGTGTTTGGAATTAAAAAGTTATTTAGTTAAGCGCAAATTCGTAAAAAAAAATATATAGATTCTTTCTTCCAAAATAACAACTGATGTAACTGTGCCATAAAGCTTCCAGGTTAAAAAATAATCGTTTAACCAAATGAAAAAATCAAGATATTACTTTACATCATTTCACTATACCCAGTCTTCAAGCTGAAAAGAGATAAAGTTCGCGATTTTATGCCTACGTGTGTGGAGAAGATTTATTACCTTCCAAGGCTGTTAACAGCTGGAGTGAGCTATGGGTGCAGTTAGCTTAAGCGTCGGAGAAAACTGTAAATATTTAAACAGTTAATTTGGATTAAAGGCTAGAATCGTGCAATTACTGCAAATCTTGCCCCGCTGAAGTTGTAATTACAGAGCAAAGCCAGATACAAAATATTTCAGTCATATAATCTTCTCTACAAAATAGATCAAGGCATTACAAAATTGCACGATAGAGAGTAAAGTTTTAATATTCACAGTTTATTTTCTTTTTTTTTTTAAGCTCACTACTTCTCCCGTTTGAGGTATTATTTCGAGTTCAGTATACATATGTCCACGTTCTTTCGTTCTTTGAAAAGACGTACAGACATTTCTTACTTCACAATTTATTGTATACAATTATAGTCACCATTAGCTTTCCAATGTTTGTCAAAAATATGTAAAAAGTTCTAATCTATGTGCTACATATTATTTTTAATTTTTCTACTAATAACTGGATCTTTAAAGGGAGATAATTCTTATGGCGGTCCAAATTATTGAGGAAAAGGTATTTAGTCCACAGTTTTATAAGTAAACCTATCTATGCTAACTAAAACTACATTGTGATTATAATTATAAAACAGATTTCAAGAAACATAGCACTAATGCTGTTTCATAGCAAGAAATTGCAAAAATCGTGTATTGAGATTATCTAAGTGCATTAGTCATTTTAGGTCTGACAAATAAAGTTCGGTATTAAAGGTTTTTAACTTATTTCTTCTAATTTTTCATAATTATTTTGCTGTTTTAAAGAATATTAATTATTTTTAGATGATCGGGATGCTAATTGTTTGGCTGTACCTTCAGTCATTTTCAGTGTTCTAAAGTACAGTTTCGAAAGCTAAAAAATGATTGGCTAGTCTGAGCACTATTTTCAGACGATTCAGTTCTACATCCATATGCATATGCTGACAAATTGTAACAGAATTGGCCTTGTCATGTGATTAGAATCATATCTGTTAATAGTTTACTAGCTGTATCTTAGATTACTTTCGATAAGAAGTTGTGATGATCATATGTATATATTATAGACTATTATGTGGTATGCAAGTATATTAATATGCATACTCCTTGAGATTGGGTTACATTCGTGTTCCTTTTGTTTTGAGTTGTTGGTTGCCAGGAGCGATATGTTAAAAGCCTATATGGTAGAGGCGACATATTAAGTTCGCAAGTTGGATATGTTGATTGAGAAATATTAATATGAGAAGTCCGATTTAAAGATTAACGGTCGTATTTACAACTGGTGTTGGTGGAAGTTGTTAAACCATTAACTGAATAAATAAAAGTTTTACCAGAACAATAAATAACTTACGCATCTGTTCATATGTAGATATAAAAATATAAGGTAAAGGTGAAAAGTGGTAACTACAGACATAAGTAAGCAAGAATATATCACCACAATGTCCATCGCATACACAAAAAGTCAAATTTAATAAAGTTAAGCAAATTAGCTTATAGGTTCTTGTTTATGAATAACCTTATTGAAGTAATTAACTATCTCGGTGGAGTAATTTGGTGATAGTCTAAAACAACTGCAACATCTTATGATCTATCATCTTTGAGTATCACTTAGTCAAAACATTCTTCGTGTCCAAGCTGTAGTTATGCTGTTACATACCTACACAATATACGATTTTCAGTATGTCAAAATGAGAGTACACATTATTACATTGAAAGAAATTTCCTGATAAATTCCATTTATCTACTTGCTGGTACATAATTTTCAAATTGCCGTTTCAGATATTGTCCGTTGAATTGTGCTTCTGAATTCTAATTTTTGTATAGATGAACCTAATAATGAAAGACTGCATCCTGCAGTGTAACCAACAATGGAAGATGTACTATATTATTGCACTGTTAATGATGATTTGCCCATAAGGTAAAACGATATGTTACTGCTTTAATGATTGCAAATTTATAAGTTAAACATAAATAAACAACAGAAACTAAATCGTCGCTTACTGTATGAGTGAAGAGAGCGAAAATATAACATATATATATATATATATATATATATATATATATATACGGTATTTTTCGTGACGAGCGGGCTTTCTCCCTTATACTTAAGCAACTTCGATAAATGAGGTATTATTTTCTAAATTTAACCCGTAAATGGCAAAATTATCAACAATCAAGGTCAGGGCTATGCGACAGTTCAGAGTCAAAAGCTTAAGCTTCTCTGCAGTCGATAAGGGATTATATCATTACCGCTAGTTAGCAACACCACATGTGACAGCGATATTGATAAACTAAGTGACCTTTTCCGATATTTTTATTTCTGTTCGGGGAAAAAATTAATCAAAAGGATACTGATGGTCATATTTTAAATTCAAATTTTGTGTACAAGGAGGTTTTGTATTTTAAATTTTGAATGTAAACATTTTGTAATGTGATTCACCTGGAAATTTTAAAGTGAATTACCGAGTATATTTTGATTTGTGTTACCACTAGAATGTATGTTCAAGTGTAAAAAAGTATTTTCTAATTGTTTCGTAAGGCGTTGTAGGTTTTTTGCTACATACCTATTCCAGCTGACAAGTACACAAGTGCTATAAATAAGACGGTTCTTTTTTTTTCTATACTCTGCCAATCTCTCTATTCATCGCATATCATTCACGAAACTTTCACACAGGCGCGTTTGCGACCCAATGATTATTAGACATTTTTATCTTATTGTGATACATACTACAACCTCCTAAAATATTTTACACTTTTTTTAACACCCTGTACATACACATATATTTTCTGACAGAATTAAATCTTATTAATTATATGGTTGCTTATGTTTTCAGAAATTTGTTACAACTTTATTTCTAAAATATACAAGTGGCTGAGCACATATGCGTATCTCTATCTATAAATCGAAAACCGGGTAAGTTTGTCCCAGAAAAACTAAAAAACTACTTGGAAGATTTCACCGTTTTAAAGTTTAGAATCTCAACTGAATTTTTTGATATGTCTTATACTTCAACGTAACATATCGTAGGAGCGGTAAATGAAAATCTAAACGTACTGCCTCAAACACCAATGATGAAATACCATACATACGTCATACACTGTAAAAAAATAATAGCCATATTATCCAATGTAAAGTTTCCTTTCTTAAATTTTGGTTTTTAGTCTTCAAACCCCCATAGATTGTCGTATTGAATGCGAAGAGGAAACTACGTAAAGTGTAAAATGTGGAAATTAATTTTAATAATATAATGAAAAAATTCTTTCGATTTCTTCTTTGCTTCTTGAAGTTACTATCTGAGGCCACATTGCTGCAATCCCTGCTTTTTGTAAGTGAAATATTATTCGCTGTTGATGTAATAATACACATTTAATGGGTTTGAACATAAAAGAGAACTTTTTAAAAGCTTTAGTGTATAATGTTTCGAGAAATTTAGTGCTTTTTGAAATTACGATCTCAGGCCGCACAGCTACGATCTCCGATGTTTAGAAATGAAATTAAATTCGCTGTTAATAGTAATTGATGCATATCTGATAGGTTTTAACATGAAAATGTACTGTTTAAAACCTTTATTGCTTATATAATGGTGTTTCTGTAATTTATTGTTGAGCGATTTCTTGAAGAAAAAAAAAAAAATCATCGTTTGTATTGCTGCACAAATCGCTATGGTTATTATGATGAAATTTAGTACACATGTTCCTTATAGGATGGCTAAAAATATTGCAGAAATAAATCAACATCAACTCTTTTCTGCTACACTGGGGGTTAGCCGTTTAAATACGTGTAGAAAAATGGAGCGATTGACATGAAATTTGATTCACAAGTGCAGAAAATTGACCGTTGTTATGACCTTCAATATTTACTGTGTGAGATAATCAGCCTAGATCATACCGGGCAACGCCGGTAACTCTGCTAGTATTAGATATTACCAACGGACAACCTAAACACATAAACTCAGTCCTCCGGCTTGCCAAGTGACCGATCCAAATTTAACAGGGCACAATCCTAATCGCGTGGGCGCTGCGGGTCCGCTCCACATAAATTACAGCCACTCAGCTAATGCACTCGTCGCCCGCGACGAAGACAAATACATCGGTGTGACACCCGGGAATAGGTTAACAGAGACTCCCGTTACGAGATATGTGGACGAAGACAAATTCGAGAGGCCGGCGCCCGCCGCTCTTGACAAGCCCGGTAATGGATAGTCAGTTCTCCCGCGCTGCGCTGCGCTGGGGAATAGCCGACCGCAATGTGCTCCTCTCCGTAATTAACGGCTGCGAGCAGGTATTTTGGAACCAGCGAGCTAGTCTCTTCGTTTATTTTCGTCCTCGTTTCTCCACACTACAACCACGCGCTGAGCCCCTGTGACGGCGAGACACACGGTTCAACAACTGGACCAAATGTTTCGTCACATTTTTAACCCCTTGTCGTACTTTGACGAGTCTGACTCGTGATAACAATTTTGGACCAAACATGGATATCACGAGTCAGACTCGTGGAAACAAATGCGGGCCAAAAGTAAACATCATCAGTGAGACTCGTGGAAATAAGTGCGGACCAAACGTAAACCACAATGTTTTCAAAAGTACCATAGCATGCCGGACTACTAATTTTTAGAACTGTTAGTACTTTCCTATTAGACATTCGTGCAAAGGAAGCATTTGTTCTTGTAATTAAATTTTTTGTTGACAATACTTTTAGGCGTCGCGTTAATACATTCCTTGCGAAGAAGTCATACCTGAAGACGCCCGGGAAGATTTTAATTTCTATTAAAGCATTGTTCATTAGTAAATTAGCTTTGAAACTGTTATTTATTATCTAATATACAGGGTTTATGCTACTAATACTAGCTGGTGTCCATGAATTCGTTCGTGTTTGTAAAGAATTTGGTTGACAGCTACCGACATCTAACCACCATAGTGCACGCTGGGAGACTCGATGCTATTAACACACACAAACGCCAGTCATCTGCGCTATTTTGTTCAGGCAGTAAAGTAAAATATACGGACACACATGTCTTTGGTCGAAATACGTAAATATCCTTGACCAGCCACTTTCAACCACCATTTCTCCTACACTCCCACAGATACCGATATTCGGCCAACGATGTGATCGACGGGTGACTCTCTGCTACTAACACACACAAACACCAGTGATCTGCGCTAGATAGTTTTGGCTGAAAAGTGATAAACCATGGCACATACGTCTTTGGTAGAAATATGAAAGTGGTGCAGGTCCAACACTTTCAACCACCATATCTCCCACACCTCCATAGCTACCGACATCTAACCACCATAGTACACGATAGGAGACACGATACCACTACCACACATAAACACCAATGATCTACGCTATGTAGTTGTGGCAGCAAAGTGGCATATATAGAGACACATGTCTTTGGTGGAAATACGAAAATATCCTTGATGGGCCACTTTCAACCACCATATCTCCCACACTCCCGAAATTCGCTAACGTTGTGATCGGCGGGTGATTCTGTGCTACTACCACACACAAACAGCAGTAATCGGCGCTAGATAGTTTTGGTTGAAAAATGATACGCCATAGCACATTCGTTTTTGGTAGAAATATGAAAGTGGCGCAGGGCGACCACTTTCAACCACCATATCTCCCACACGTACATAGCTACCGACATCTAACCACCATAGTGCAAGGTGGGAGATTCGATGTTATTTCCACACACAAACATCAATGGTCTATCCTATGTAGTTGTGGCAGTAAAGAGAAGTATAAGGATACACATGTCTTTGGTCGAAATATGAAAATGCCCTGCATGGACCAATTTTAACCATCACATTCTCCCACATCCCCACAGCTATAGGTATTCGGCCAACGTTGTGCACGACAGGAAACTCCATACTATTTCCACACACAAACACCAGATCAGTGCTAGGTAGTGGTAGATGAAAAGTGAAATATAAGGAAACACACGTCTATTTTTTATATGTATACTGTATCAGAATGTTGACTAACAAATTGCTATTTTGTTGAATAAAAAATTATCATTTTGAATTATTGTTTGAGATATTTCATAAAAAATATGTATGTAAAAATGGAACAAGGATTAAATTGGTGTTGACGTCCACAAGAACAGTATCGCGTGAAATAAGTAAGCATATTGCTAAATAACAGGTATCCGCACGTCGGCTTCTATTACGATTGTCTCGCGCTTCCGCTTGGGAACGGGCTTCGTTGAGCTAAATGGTACGGCAAGGGGTTAACCTTAGCTCATCACCTCAAATGAAATGGTTTTAAGACCGTAAAAGCCTTACTTAAAGTTCTAACACAACATGATCCACGACGTTAACCTTCCAAGAATTACTGTATCTCTGCAAAGAAAACTTATCACATACATCATTTATAAAACGTATTTTTTGTCACATGCCATTAGCTCCCTTCATACCCAACCGTAATCGATAAATAAGGCATTACTTTAAATATTAATGTCTCTGATATGGTCACATTATATTTCAACAACGGAATTTTTCAGAATTCAACCATTAAAGGGCAAAACTATCATTACTTCTCAAAGATGTTTTTGTGTGATGATCTCTTTATTTTCCTTCATACCCAACCGAAAGCGAGGTATCATTTTAAAGATTAAGGTCTCCGCTTTGAGCGAATCATATTTTAAGAGAGAAATTTTTCGTAATGCAACCCTGAAAGGGTAAAAGTATCATTATTTCTAAAATGTGTTTCTTGTTTAAAAAATGAGAAATTATTTTATGGCTTAATGTCTCCGCCTTGGTAAAATCATAAATTAATATTGAAATTTTTGGGAATTTGATCATTAAATGATATAAGTATTAACTATCAGGGCCTCGAGTATGAGACAGTTCAGAACCAAGACGTTAGGTTTCGCTGGCGTCGCTATGGATTGAAGGCGTTTGCGGTAGATAGGAGCATCACATATCACAGAGATATCAGTAAAAAACTGATCACGGTACCGCTAGATAGCAGTAGTCCTAATCACAGATATATCAAGAAACTGTTTCGTTGCCATCGGCAATGACTGATACGAGTATATGGAAGCACTATATATCACAGAGATAGCAATAAATATTGCGTTTTTTGTGCAATAAGTAGCTTTTTGTATATTTTTCTGTTAAGGAAACATGTATTTTCTGCTATACAAATCTTATATAAACACTTCACTCGGGAAATTTTTGCATAGGCTAAAATCGTATACCGTTAGACAGCAGTATGACATGTCACAGAGATACCGATATATTGTGTGTGTTTTGTTCAGCTTAGTTGTATTCAGATGAGGTCTATGACAAATCAGTTTCCGGGTAGAGATAGCTTCAGGTATTTACGACAAATTACAGGGCTGCAGGATAGCATACATCAATTGAAATCGTAAAGATATTGCTGCAAAAGAGCTAGTACTTTTTCAGCCTACTACTAACCACCAACTTATACTATTTTTTTAACGAAATTTTCTCAAGCTTTATCTAGTTTCTATTATAAAGTTTATACCTGATGGCTAATTCCGTGCAAATCTGATTCTTTATTACGCTACTTTTCACTATAAATTATTTCACTGTTTAGGATACACTGTGGATGGTAAATTTCTTTACTTGATTCCCTTACCAACAAAAACAAAATTCCCTACTTCCTTATAACCGAATTCAGAGTTGTGATTTCTATCCCCATACGTCCCCCATATCACCGAATGGAAAAATTTTCCTTCATCACCAGAACGAAAAAAAAACTTTGAAATTTTCATTACACATAATTGTAGACGAAATAGCTTTCGAGATAGTTGTTTGAAAGAACTACACTCACCCGCATTTGTTATCAAATGTTGGGAAATATTTTGAACCAGATAAAAGAAGATGTTGTCTTATCGTCAGAGAAAGAAGCTAAAATACATAGAATATCAGTGAATCATCATTTCTTCTGAGATCAGTAAAATGGAAGTTACAGTTGTATCCCCATTTTTGCTGCAGATTTCCAGGAATGAAGATGCATGTAACATAGATGTTTAGGAAATCCATATTTTGAGAAGAAAGATGTTATGTCTTTTATGATAGATTTCCTGAAAGCCTAGAAGCAAAATTAAATACATAATAAATTTTATATTTATAAAAAATATTCCAGTAATTCTATGTTAATATATGTCTCTTGTTCTACAATACGTATCTTACGAAATTACAAACATTAAGAATTATTATTTAATTTCTATGAGTATTTATGTAATGGAACATATGAGACCATTAATATACTGGAATATTTGTGAAGCCTTTGATTGTGAAGTGTTTGTTTGTTATTTTTATGCAGTAATGCGAAAAACAGAGCAACATAAGTAGCTAGTGACATCCTACAATATAAAAGTATCACGAAAGCACTGAATGTTCCAATGTTCGCTATTTTGTATATATACGTCAACCAAAATTTCCTGACCTTAATTACATCACTATGGTTAAAGGGATTTGGAAAAGTGTATGGATATTTATATGAGTATCATGGTGAACTTGAAAGCTTCCAAACTTGAATAAAAATAATAATGATACTGGTCTTTTCAGAGTTTTGATGTTTCATCCTTTGTTAATCTTGTAAAGAACGTGATAAACTGTTTTAGATTGTTAGACAGTCAAAGTTTTGCTAAAAAATTTTGAATATCAAATAATATTTCCTTCTCAAGGTCCGGTATTTTTATTCCCAAAAATAGCGAAAGTGATATCAAATAATGGAAATGCCAAAAACGTCTGGATGACGCAATCGGGTTCTTAACTCAGTATTATACAAGCAATATACTATAATTTTAAAAAAAATCGGTAATGGGAAGTGTCAGTGCCACTCAATTTAAACATCGGTGCCAGCAGTATGGCTTATTTGAACAAATATATCATTTGTCTTAGTTCAATGTTTTTGCGACTGTCAGTACGTGTATTTTCAGATCCTTGCTTGTGTTATTTCCTGTCGGTCTTAAGGGTTGCCCACAGTGTAGCATTTGAATAGTATCACGTCACATGGGGTGACCACATGTTATGGGATTTGAAATCGAATTAAGTCCTCCTAAAGGGTTACAGATGTAGCCTCATTACTGGACCTAACAAAGAAACTTTAGCAGTCGCAGGTGTTATTTTAACAATATGGTTTTGCAACAGGGACTGGAACAAGATGCTAATTGGTAAAAATAATGTCTGATCGCATAGGAAAAGATCTTTTATTACTTTACAGCGCAGTACCTCAGAAAGAAGATTGTAGTTATGCATCCGTCATATTAAGTAAAACATCAATAACTCCTTGTCAAGCTCTCTCGTACTGTATTATGTCTAATGAAGTCTTCTGCTAAATTTTATGTTGCTGTGACATATGGATGGGGAGGAGTGGTAGGGAATGAGAGATAACAGACTCCCGCACTACAATAATTGGCAGTAATCATAAATAATGATGCAATAATTTGCGTGGTGGGTAATTAATGCGTAATTAATGGGTGTAATAATAGTACTGACGCCGAGGTAAAACGAGGAGTGCGTGCAATGGGCGCATTGGTGGTTATTATAGATATGAGTTGCATCTGGTGTGCTTCATGGCGCACTACGTTACACTTTCTGTCGAGAAATATGGGTTTGGGAACTACTAATGCACTGCGCCATTAATCCTCTTAAGGCTCCGGTGAAATGTACTGCTGATATGCCTCCTAGATATAGAGGCAAATGCTGCTTGTAGTTCTCCCACCTTCTGGTTAAGAGGCAGCGACAAGCAACTCAGCCGCCATGTAGACTCACACATAATACAGTATCGCCTGACTTCACCACGCATTACTGAAGAGTGTACCACATAGCTAGGAAACACCACTACCAAGAGAAAACTACATCATAGCAACAGCAAAGACCTACCGAATTATTAGTCTTAAACAGAACAACTTTGTAACGATAATAAAAAGGAAACTACTATAATTTGTACGGCCAAACTACAGGCATACTCTAATTAGTGACTTGAGTACTAAAGCTTCATTCAGTAGCTAAGGTCACATAATTTATACCCACAATGCAAGAAGAATCAAGATAACGATTTATGAAATTACGGAATTTATATTGAGAATCGACAGTATTACATGTAACTGGGCCACTAATTACACTCTTGGTTACTGAGGATGGAGTACGATAAATGGTACGACTAATTTCACTTTGAGTATTGTCAAAGTCTCTTTAAATCACTAAATAATCGACCATGCGATACTAAAATCCAATGACTCTATACTCTGGGAAAGCTTAAAATAATTAATTTTTGTGTTGTATCTGCAACGAAACTTACTTAGCTCACTTGCCTCTGTGAGCGAGATGTTATTCTGTTTCGAATAATCTTCAATTCTGAGTAAGCCACATACAGTCAACGAAATTTGGTAACTCTACGATCGTATGTTTGAAAAGCTAAATGAGCTGTAACAAAGATTTTACATGAGCTAGTGACAACGACTTTATGTCAATGCGTACAGTAAGAATGTATCAATTAAAAAAAAATAAAAAAAACATATTTAATAGTAAATACTAATAAAACCTGCATAATACACAACATATCAGTAGTATTAGCAAACATAAATTTCAAGGCTGCTATAATAATATAAACCAAGGAATTTTTTTAAAAAAATTAATTCTAGAAATACTTCTTAAACTGGGGAAAAGTGACTGTTGTCAAACAAGGTATTCCGGATTTGGGGGTTGGGAGGGGGAAGAAATAGTTTTGGATTGTGGATTCCGCTCTAGAATGATTCTTCACAGTAAAATATATGCTGTGGCGATCTATGGTTCGAAGAAGTGCTTATGAGAAATGGTGGAAAGGAATCAAAATGATGGATAGTGGTGTTCAACGTTCACGTAAGGCAACGCCATCTTAATCAATGATAAAGCCTCATAGCAGTCTATGAGACGCTTTCCACAATACCGGTCATTCCAGAGAGTTAAGGATCGATAGCTTTGTTCCGACTTAGCTGTTCCTTTGCTTCCTGCAGTTACTCGAAGTAACTTGCATTGTTGTATCTCAATAAATTTTTGTGTTAATACCAATAAAAAACGCTGAAAATTTTGATACCTATGCGAAATGAAACCCAAATGCTTGATATACATCCCAAAAGGAAACGGATAAGATTATAAATAGTATCCAATCTTCGGACGCGTATCTCTCTGAAATCTTATTCTGGGAAGGTACTCAATAGTCCTTGAAAGAATTCCGTTCACTTCATTTCATCTTTTAGGATGGTTATTTCTGAAATGCAGTTTTGTGTATGCAACTTCCGTATTTTAAAATCACATTCACACACATAATCAAAAAGTTGTTAATATACAGAGTTGAAGAGTCTTTTGTCAAAATAATGAAATTACTCGATTTTAACACGCAGATTAATTTCGATAACAACAAAGTTTATAACATAAGCAGCCTATCAACCAAATGGATGAGGTCAAGTTCGGAATCTACAATCTTTGCAGCATGTTTGAACGAGCTGTACCTGCAGTTTGCACGAAAGCATCATGAATGTAAGAACAAACATTTTGTCAATCTCACATCGAGGATATAAAAACAGAAAGACTTCACACTCATCGTCGGTGAAAAATGAAAAAAAGACAGATGACAATTGAAAGTTATTTTACTTTTCTTTTTTTTAATACAAAAATCAAGGGATTTACACACAAAAACTGTTAGGAGTGACAAGAGATACTAGTGAGCAATGTTTTAGAATGCGAAAACTATTTTTTCCGGTATAGTTGGAATAATATTATCTCTGGCATTAAAATATTCATTTGTGACTGAAAATACTGATGAATTTATTACATGTTGTTGAAACAAAAAACAAAAAAACAAAAAACAAAAAACAAAAAAAAAAACGTAATATTAGAAACGATCATTCTCTCAAAGAGATCAAATAATATGCTGTTCTACCTACAATGTTAGTCACCATTATTTTCGTGGTTTCATTCTCAAAAAATCTTCAAGTTGGGCATGTAAATAGCCAAAATCACTTTCTAAGAATCTGTAACGTTACTATGTTACTTCGTGTTTAATATTTCATATGATAAAATTAAATAAGAAAAGGATCGTTTGCGAAAAGTTTTATGGTAATCACGGATCACATTCCCTTGATGACGGGACAAGAAATAAATTAAAACGAAGATAATTAATTAATTTACTTCATTTCTTGTTCAAATAATAACTCTCATTTTATAAAAACGCCATAAGCAACTTCTATTGAGATTCGCCTCCACTTGAAATAATGTCAACAATCCAATGTTTAAATTACATTTCTGCTGTGAGGTGATCAACTACACCACCTTGTAAGACACTTGTTGGTTTTAGTGATAAATTATGTCCTGGTGGTACTACTCAACACGGCGTATATTTCAGTTCTTAATCAAATGTTCTTAAGATTACAGGTTTGATACCGTCCGGTCGCCAGTGGGGATTCCACAACTAATACTAATAATTTATCGTCACTCACACGATTAATCACGAAAAAACAGTCAGCAGTGGCAGTTACCAACAAAATAAGTAGGAATTGCCAACCCATAAATCACACAAAAGTTTACATTCAGAACACACATTTATTGTCTGAATAAGCAAAAGAAATACGTCGCCGAAGTACACACCAGTTACAATGACTCGTGTTATCGAAACTTCTTTTCCAAAGCGTGTAGGATTCGAACCGAGTAGGTACACATAATACGCGGTGCCACTATCACAATAATTTATCCTGAACACTGTTCTTGTTCTAATCCACTGACACTACAAATACTTCTTCAAAACATAGTACCAGTTAGTTGAATAGTTATAAACACTTTTTTAAGCAATTGTCCTCGCGGCATCGTTCTTAACAGTCGACCACTTTCGACATTCGCTGCACACGTTCCCGCCGCAAACTATACTCCTCTGCCATCTTGCTCTCACCGTCCAAAGATAATCTCTCACAGACACTACTCTCGAATCGCGTCAGTTCGATTGCATCGTTACAACCTCATAGCGCGGATGCGAATTAAACTTTGGATCGCTAGGGATTCCTTGACAAGTGAACGATTACTTAGGCATTTTTAAAAAATAATAATTTATTATTGTAACGAGGATGTTGATCGAGCAGTAAATATAGCACTATATACTTAAAAGGGTTAAATATGAAGAGGTTCCACTGATGAATAGGATGCCGATTCAATATACAATGTAATGATTCTTAACAGCACGAAAGCTTTCCTGTTAGCATGTTTCAGTATCATCAATTACGAATATAATCTCTTAAATCCAATTCGTTTGTTTGATCAATCCTCCCAAGACGTAAGGACATGCATTATCCACTTGCTCGTGCAGCGGCTACAAAGTCAACATCGTAAGTACGGAAGGGTTTTAAACAGGAGGGGCGTGGCTGCTATATGAACCTTCACCTAGCTCGTTAGCCGCGTTCAGATAGCCATTATAAAGTTCGGCCGCTGCCCGTAATAATTCCTCCAGTTAGCGCAGTATAATTGCTGTGCCTGTACTGCGAATGTATCACTATAATCTTGTACTTGATGCCACACAGTTAATTGGAGCGTGAGTTACAGGGCTGGAGGCTGTGGGCTCCGAGACAATAGCTCGCCAGGGACATAGATCACCCATACTACTCCACGCGTGCAGATTCAGCGCATGGAGCAGCTACTGGTGGTTTGATCAGCTTGTTCAGAAACCGTGTTCAGTGAAACTTAATGAGTCATCTGGCAAGGACTAATACTAATATGTCTGAGAGAACGTGTACTTTCAGTTAATACATATTCCTGTGTCTACACGTGGGTTTTTAAGTTCGAATAGAAAGTGCAGACATACGTGCACACTTCCGAATAATTTTTTAATATCTAAGTGGTTACTATGTTATGTGGACGCATTTGTTAGGTTTTTTAGTCATTTGGAGGAGAGTGGAAGAAAATTTGTTTCACGATCTTTTATAGGAGGACTATCAAGACATTAGCCTAGGAGTTATTCTAAAAAAGCTAAGCTTGGTATTCCCCCCCCCCCACCTCCTCCCCTCTCCCCCCTCCCGAATCCTTCTCTCAGTGTTTGTATGTGTCATTCATGGGTTTGCAAGGGCGAATGAGAAGTGAAACAATGTAAGTCCACTTCTGGATCCGTGCACACTTCTGAGTTATTTTTCAATACCTACGTGGTTGTTGTGTTGTTTAGACGTCTTTGTCAGGTGTTTTGATTATTAGGGCGAGGTTACACAGTACGAGTTGCTGACCTGGCAGTGGACAGCTACTGCCCCTGTCCACTCGCATGAGAGTAGCTCGACTCGTCTCGCCCGGTCACACAAGTGCAAGATGCCGGCGTGAAACTAGACAGATACTGCAGGTGTGTACTCGCATGACAGTAGATATTCATAGGTATCGCGCAATGTTGTCGCAAAATACACGACTGATCACAGTTCATAACGGAATAAAAACAGTTACAAAAATGCGGTGAAATACTGAAAGTGCTGTGCAAAAAAAAAGAAGAAAACCAGAACGATATGGGTCAAGAATTGGATGCAAAGGAAAGATGTAACGCAGATAATATTTAAAGACCTATATAATGAAGATCCCCGTAGTTACTAAAGCCTACAAACATACACCAACTAACAGAGAAAAGATTTATAATTATAGATTGAGCAGAGCAACAAGAATCGTTGAGAATGGGTTTGGCATCCTAGCATCTCGCTGTCGCGTGTTGGGAAAACCAGTTCAAGTTAAAGAGCACACTGCGATAAAGATCTTCTTATGTGCATGTACGTTACACAACTGGTTACGTGTCACTGCATCAAGAACCTATACAGCACCAGGAATGACAGATTATGAAGACATCATGATTATCAAATCAATTTTTGGCAGTGGAGGTCAGAAATTCATGAATTATAAAGCATCCATTGCTCGCGGATCAATACATAGATCGATGGCAATAGCAGAGAAAATGCGAGAAAAATTACTTCATTGCCGAGGGAGTGGTTACTTGGCAAAATAATATGATTGTGTGATTATAATATAAATACATTATAATAATAAAATACTTACCAGATTACTTGTTGTTTGTTTTTCTTTTAGATTAATTATTTTCATAATGTAATCTATAGCATCGAACCATTTGATGGATGGTTTATAGAGCTCATCAGTGCCATGTCTTTTTTGCATTTATCAATTTTCAGTAACTCCTGGTTATACGTATAACGTAATTTTTTTTATCCTTTATTCGTGTCTTGTGAACCGAATTCCACGCAAATGTGTTCAAGCGAGGTTTTACGCAAATTACTGTTCTTATAATTCGGATCTAAACAATTCCAAAGTTGGTTTGGTCCATGTAATGCTCCAAAAAATTTATATTTTGTTCGGAAGTCCTTCTATCCACCATTTTTTGTTCTGTTTTTAACAAAAACAACGACTAATGCGCCTGGCGTGGTCCCGGGTTTACGAGCTACTGTCATTTCGCAAAAACCGTGCAAGTTGACGTCCGAGTCGCATGCGAGCTGCTGCTTGTGGCGTGGTGGGGGAAGGCGAGTGGCGAGTAAAATCAAAAAATGTTGTAGTAACTCGCATGCTAGCTACTGGCCGACTCGCACGTGACAGTAACTCGCACGATGCGGTCACACGGTGCGAGTAGCTGCACTGCAGTAATTGACTAGGCCAGCTCGCATGCTAGCTCGCACTGTGTAGCCTCGGCCTTAGGGGAAGGGTGAGAGGAAACGCGTCCCGATCTTTTACCGGAGAACTATCAATGCATTGGCCTAGTATTGATCCTAAAAGAGCAAAGATTGGTATTCAGCCCGAAAGTTAGTTGGTTAGGAGGTATACTTAGACTGGTATTATGGGTAGAGTGGCCATCTACCGCTTCTTACCTAACCAGGTAATATTACCGGGAAAAGGGGGACCTACAGTTTAACGTGTAATCCGAACCACGGCAACTTTCTGGCGTACTTCACATTGCCTAGCAAACTGTGCCTGACCTATGAGGATTTATCCTTTGGAAACCATAAAAAATACGATGTGTGAATGATTGTTTGGAGGAGTTTTTTTAATTATGATGGAGTGTATTATTCTGTGGAAAGTTCCCTATTTCGCTTTTGCCGTGGCTGCACTTACAGCTTAGCGTGGAATCCGAACTTCGGAACGTTCTGGCATAGCTCATGTAAACAAGAAAAACTATTAAAAATTCCTAGTTTTCTAGCTAGACTTGAATCCTTTGGAAACCAGAAAAAATACGATGTGTGAATTATTCTTAAACATGAAGTGCGTTAATCAATGAGCTATCAAACAGGAGTTGAACGTGGACCAACCCAGATGCGTACCATTTCTCAAGATTAACAGAACAAACGACAAAGAGTTACACAACGTAAAATCATAAAACGATTTCAGTGTTTCAAATTAAGAATGTAACTTGCAGGTGAGAATTGAGAGTGCACGTTGTAACATTCATGTTTCTCTCATAAATTTAAGCATTTGGTCAATTTTAAGGGATCGATTTCGTTGAATACACAACTGGACACTGCTATATAGTGTAATATAGGATCGGTTTGATAAGGAAACATTCCTGAAAACGAGGGAATTATTGTTATGCAAATGTAGTGTACACACGCATAGAAAATGGTATCCAATTATGAAATATTAGTTTTCTTGTATAGGAGAGAAGCGTCAGATTGAAAAAGAGAGAAACGAAAGATTTTTCACAGGAATTACAGAAAAAGGAAGAAAAGTAGTAAATTTTTCACACCTATAGGTTATATCCCTGCAATAAACTGCTTAGACCAATAACTGTGGATTTTAATGAAGAGTAAAACATAAAATATGGTAACCGTAAAATGTTTATTATTCAAGTTATGATTATCGTAAGTACACTGGAACTGGGGAAGTACGGAGTTTGGATGATTTATATCTGTTATAATCTAAATAACTGCTATTATATTACTCCAAACTAGGGCATCATTAAAATGGGATTTGCAAAGAAAATAAACGTCAGTTAAGTTCACACTCTTGTCCAGCAGATTATTTTTAGTCTCCTAAGATGGCGATAAAAAAGAGTTAAATACCAAGATAATGAACCATTATTGACATCTACTACTAAAAACAGACAATTATAAATCACTTTTCTTATTCACTTTAACAGTAACTTAGTGCTACTAAATTTCATAAGGCTACTAAACAAGCGGAGTCTACCTGTTGGTCTTCTAGTAGAAATAAAAACTTCATAAATATAATATCTTTTAATTCGACTATTGGCTTCGAATTTCGGCTGAACGCAACAAGTAATTTTTTCAAAAATGCACAAAGTTGTCCATAAGACTACGGGGAGCCCACTGTTACTCTAAAAAATAATATCAAAATTTTATTCTTGAGTACCAGATATGTTGGTGATGCTTAATATGCTAAGAGTTAATATACTGTCGTTGCTGCTAGAGATACGACCACCGGGGGTGATATTTAACAATTGCGTTAATTACGTCTTACAAGACGCCGGTTGCGCAATAGAAGGTGAATGCACCTCGGATGCCCCTACAGTTTTCACCGTCCTCGCGGGCCTGAAGACTGCGTCGTGGGGAAGCGGCCAGCCGGTTAGTATTATGAGCGCGCCCCGGGCAAATATTACAATTAATTTCATTACCCTTGTCAAATTAAGCCGGGGGCAGTCGCGATGTAATCTCCATTACCCAGACGACACCTCGGAGCTAGTAATTAACTGTGATGGGAGGGTGGGGCCCCTCCTCGCCTTCGCCAGCTCACTCTACAACGCACCAGGAAACTCACGAGGGAACGCCAACTGGAGGGTCGTGCGCAGGGAAAAAGTTTCGAGTGCTACCGTCACACGTACGGATTTTATACTCCACTTGGCATTCATTGCATTGTTACTATCGTCACAGCTGGGCTCAGTTAATACAAAAGTTAAATTCGTTAATAATTAATCGGCTACTTAAGAAGTTAACTACGATAGTCGTTAAGCGTTAAGGTTTTGCAAATTTAACGCAAGTTACAGTTATGCGTTAACAGTTAGCGATCAACAATATGTCTACCTAATTTCCTCCTGGAAACTGAGTTCTTGTTAATCAGCTTCTCAAACGTATAGAAATCTACATGTCGTGGAATCATGTTGGCTACGATCTACAACATGTAGTGGAATCATGTTGGCAACGAAAAATTTCACACTAGCCTGTGATACGCCGCTGTTGGTGATTACTATGCCAAAAGATTCACCAATGCTTTGTTGACGTAACCTTTAATTAGCAGAGGGAGATTTTTTTTTTTTTTTTTTTAAAAAAAAAACTTTTTCTGCTATCTACACCAAAATCCAAAGAACACGAAGAATGCTTTGAATTGATCTGTAAATATTTGGATGTATACAACCTCTTCATGTGTTGTTTGAGATTATTAAGGCTGGAAACATGAGCCTTGATTGTAAAAAGTTTAGACAAATACATTTTGAACTCATATCAATTGTTTTCCCAATCTTGATTTAAATTCAATATAATCGAATAAATGTGTCCAAGGAGTTTTAATACTATCGTTGCTATTGTTAGCGTTTCTGATTTCACAAACAGTTTGTATATCTTCAGTTTACATGATTTAATCATATAACGAAAATTAATTTAATTTATTTTATTTCACTAAAACAATTCCAAACCGTCACAAACTAAAAAGTGGCACTATATTCCTCGTAGTGAAAAAAGTTAAATTTTAAAATATCAAAATCAATCACTGATCGAATTCCAAACGTGTAGTGAGCGTCGGTTTGCAGACGTAAAATACAAACCCTCCAAAACTCTAGAGATCCTGCCTGCTCACACCTACGCCATGTCTAGCATAACAGTTGTATATGGATCACACTCGCAATCGCACTCGCATTATCTAATTCGTTTCATATTCGACTTCGAACATACCAGCGTGCCGTGAAGTGCATCTGAAACAAACGAAATGACGCCAACAACCAATGTGACAGACTAAAGTTAAAGGAAGTTTAGTTTAATTGAAATTAAGAAGAACGTTAATGTTTTCTAGATTAACATAAAAGTTACTTTTTTGAAATTTTGTTAATTTCATTAATTAGCGATTAGCGTTTTTCTGTCCAGCTGTGACTATCGTTGTGCAAACAGAGATATTGGCTAAAACAATTACAGATGTGTTACATACCAACTCGTCTGAAAGAGTGCCTTCATTTAATTCTTTCAGGGGCAGTGGACGTTATTTACATTCCTTTGACATCAAAGAAGTAGTTATTAAGGACGACATCTATTTACTATTGTGTCGAACTCATAAAAGGCGAAGCAATTGACAAATTAAATTAAAATGTGAAAGCGATCAATGAATGTCTGATTCAGAGTTGTTAAAACATGGAAAAAGAGTACGGAAACAAAGTAAAATATCAGAGATAAGTCTTTCCCGGCGTATCTTTGCTATATATTCCTCACGGGTTTGCTGCCGGATTACATTTTCTGCTGACGACGAGCTTTCGGCGACTTGCACTGCCGCCATCATCAGGTCCGTTGTATCGAAAGGAACAAACAGAACTGAACCGAACAGCGGAACAGAAGCGAGCCAGGATCGTAATACGGCAGCAAACCCGTGAAGAATATATAGCAAAGTAAAATATAGTCTATCAAGTCCAATGACGACGTTGAGAGAAGGGAGGCCAGATTCACCATGAAATGAAAATACTTTCCGTAATTTTACTTTTCAAATCTTAAAGGAAAACTGAAGCAGGAATTACCAATCAGCTTAAGTAATAAATACCATAATTCTATAAACCGACGTAGGAAGAAAAAACATAACGGAACTTCGCTCCTGAAAAAGGTCACTCCAGTGGAATGTAAAACTTAACAGTTCGTTGAAATTTTCACAGATTTGCCCATACAGGAAAAGAGGACCATTATATAAGCGTGTGCTCTTGTTATGCGTTTAGTGATTTTGATGTTATGGCAGGTGATTCTTTAACGATAGCTTTAGTCATTTTTCATTTTATTCTGGTGCAAGGAACAATTATCACAATATTAGTACTAAACATTTTGATGTGAGTTTTAACTCACATCAAAACTCATTTTAACGATAGTAGTAATATTTCATACTCTAGAATGTAGCGAACTTAACTCATATTTCATGCGGGCGGTATCACAAATTATTGACATCGGTATCTTATCATGACAGGCCATTTTGCTTAGAATATAAGATATTTTAAATTTAATTTTGCGTTTTCTCTGCTTGAATGAGGTGAGAGAACGATAAGTTATATGAAAATCGGTAACACGACAATTAAGTGCTTAAAAAAATTCAACTATGTAGCTGGTTTCTCCGATTATAAAACGTCATTAAGCTTTCAGAAAAAAGGCATGATTGAGATTATTTCATAACTGATTATATGAAACGTTATGATTGTTTTAGTTTATTGTATAAGATTTACGATTTTTCAACATCGACATCATTATAGCCGAGGAAGGACTGTAACGGAAATAACAGCAACCTTTGTCTAAAAATTCAGTTATGTAGCAAACAAAATTACTTTCGTCCGAAAATGAAAAGATCTCAAAAACTACGCAAAAGAATCTTTTGGCTTCTAAAATTGATCTAGGCTTCAGAAGGAACTTCCTTCATCTGTTTGAATGGAGCACAGAAATTCATGAGCACGATACTTGCACTTTAGGGATGCAAAAAAAGAAGAAAACTAAAAGATTTGAAACGTTGCGCTGCAGAAGAACGACGAAAGTTATATGAACAATCACGTACGACATGAATATGTTAGAAATGATGGATGAGGAAAGAAATATGTAGAAGAGGCAGTGTTGTGGGTCACATTTTAAGACGTAATAGAACAGTTAATTTGTTAGTGGGGGGGCAAAGGAAGAAGACAAGAATGCAGGACCTAATGGGTATAAAATGAAGACATTGGCTAAGGATTGGATGACGGTGAATATTTCATCAAACTAGTTGGCAGTCTGTTGACAGAAAAAAAAAGATTGACGACAAGAAACGGGGATGAAGCCAGACGTTATATTTCTGAAGGAATCAATGTGGCAGTCCTCTGGAAGCCTGGCATTGAACTTAAATATTCTTTACTTAAAAATATATATTTTGTGATTTAAGTATACATTTCTTTTCGCAGAACTGATACGAGTGTTAGTCGTTATAAGATGACTCAATGTACAATATACTGTTGGACACGATTCCGTAAATACTTTCACCTAACGACATAGATGAACCGTAACAAAACTAGCGTTAGAAGGTTCATCAAAGGCGGAACGGCAATCAGAAACTCATCACCAATAATTGCCACCGCATTGTGACGTAGCTCTTCACGTTGGACTGTATTGTGGGCGGTTCGCTGGGACGAGGGGTCAACGGCGAGTTCCTGGAAGCACCGCCGCCGAGTCCAAACCGACCGAGACCAAAGCAGAGAGTATCAGCCGCGGCCATCTTTGTCTCACAGCCTGTTAGTGCGGTCACTATTCTCCGCCGAGACAGCACAATGGCAAATATATCAAAACATGCACTTTGAGCGTGCGCGAAGCCTTGCTCCTCTCCACCACATCTACGGCAAGGAACGGGAGAACAAACACCTATTGTGTCCAGTGCTGGGAGATGTGCGTACAATGAAACGGCTCCATATGCTCCTCAGATTTTGTTCTACTTTCGACGGCGGCTGGCAGATATTGAAACAGATTCTCTGTCGCTGTGCTCTTTCAGTGCTAATCGATTTCAGTGCTACCTTGATACCACATCCGAGCATTGGAAACTGCTAAACGGCTGCAAATTATCTCAACAACTTAAAAACCAATTACAATTCATTGGGACGGTTCCATCAAAAGGCAATGGCCTAATTTCTTAACGTTCCTTCTCCACAGTACTTTTCCTCCCCTAATGACCTCGACGTCGACGAGGCGTAAAGCCCTCAGCATAAGCAGTGTGCTTCACAACTCTGTCCCGAATGCAGGCTATAACGAGCATAAATGGAAAAACACCTCAGGTTATTCCAGGTCAATATGCAAACTAGTGGTTTCCAATATAATATCACCTTTGGACCAAAGATCATACTATTGGTAAGAAAGGAACACAGCACATTTGCTCTGTTCAAAACTTACGGATCTTAAGACGTGAAATAAGGCAATAGCACCTATGAAAAATGTTTGTCAGCCCACAGCTGCATAGCGCATGACTTTTTTCCGAAAGACTTTTTAGCATTTTCTTTGTTTTATTTATGCATAGTAACGTACGTCGGTAGTTGGAGCGGTTTACTATCAAATAAATGATGTTAGATCAAATCCCGATAAACCCATACATTTTTTAATGACGCTGAAATTTCGCAACAATAAGGCCACTGTCACAGCAATACAGTGGTCTCGTACGTCAATATACGAAATCGGTTCATTGACCGCTAATATCGGTATATTTGTACCAAAAATCGGTATATGAAAAAAATATCACCCAAATAACCACATTTTGCAGGGCAAGATGTGCTGTCGAAGAATTTCTATCACTTTGACACCAATTTTAGTACCAGGCTTGGAACTTCAAGACTTCCAACTATGACGTCAAACTGTGCAGCAAATTGACAGCAATCTGCTCCAACTGGACGGCAGATTATTCACCAAAAGTTGGAAAGAAAATTTCGGTTTCAACTGCATTCAAAGATGGGATTGATTTTCATATTACCTTTTTAGCTTCGTATAGCATAAACTGAAGCTAGAAGATGGTATTGACGGTATTTTTTTAAGTTAAAGCATGAAATATATAGTTATTTAAGTTTATTTGAAACTTCATTACATTGCTACATTATTTTATTTTAAACTATCTTTGTCAAATAACAGTGAAATTACAGGATATATTATAAATTTAAAACTAATACCAGATTTGTTTTAGTAAAAATTTATATCAATACTATTTCATGTCAATACTAGCCAATACTAGTAATTTTCTATTCGTTTATTAAGTTATTTAACAAAAAGATATTAACTCTTGGAAGATTTATTCCTTGGCTTCGGATGGTTGACCTGAACAAGTTTGTCGACTATGGGAATATCTCGACCCGCGTTGAATGCAAATAATTCACCAAATATGGCGCATTGCCTTTGACTGCACTGCCCGTCACATTGTCTTTAACAACATGTATCTACATTTTATTAACAACTAGCTGGTACCCACGACTTCGTTCGTGATTGTAAAGAATTCATATTGACAGCTATAGACATCTAACCACCCTAGTGCACGATGGGAGACTCGATACTATTACCACACACAAGTACCAGTCTTCTGCGCTATGTAGTTCCGGCAGCAAGGTAAAATTTACGGATACACTCAAGTCTTTGGATAAAACACGAAAATATTCATGATCGACCAATTTCAAACACCGTATCTCACACACTCCCACAGTTACCGAATTTCGGCCAACGTTGTGATCGATGGGAGACTCTGTGTTACTACCACACACAAACGCCAGTGATCTGCGATTGATAGTTTTCACTTAAAAGTGATACACCGTGACACATGCGTCTTTGGCAGAAATATGAAATTGCCGCAGGTCGACCATTTTCATCCCCCATATTTCCCACACCCCCATAGCTACAGACATCTAACAACCATAGTGCACGACAACAGACACGACTCTACTAACACACATAAACACCAATGCTCTATGCTATGTAGTCGTGGTAGAAAAGTGAAATCTGCGGAGACACATGCCTTTCGTCGAAATACGAAAATATCCTTGGTGGGCCACTTACAACCACCATATCTACCACAGTACCACAGTTTCTGAAATTCGGCCGCTGTTGTGATCGAAAGGTGACTCTGTGCTACTACTACACACAAACGCCAGATATCTGTGATCTATAGTTTTCGCAGAAAAGTGATACACCATGACACTTTTGTCTTTGGCAGAAGTATGAAACTGCCACAGGTCGACCACTTTCAACCCCCATTTCTCCCACACCCCCATAGCTACCGACATCTAACAACCATAGTGCACTACATGAGATACGATTCTACTACCAAACACAAACACCAATGCTCTATGCTATGTAGTTGTGGCAGAAAAGTGACATATGCGGAGACAGTCGAAATGCGAAAATATCCTTGGTTGGCCACTTTCAACCACCATATCTACCACAGTACCACAGTTTCTAAATTCGGCCGCTGTTGTGATCGAAAGGTGACTCTGTGCTACTACTACACACAAACGCCAGTTATCTGTGATCTATAGTTTTCGCTGAAAGGTGATACACCATGACACTTTTGTCTTTGGCAGAAGTATGAAACTGCCACAGGTCGACCACTTTCAACCCCCATTTCTCCCACGCACCCATAGTTACCGACATTTAACAACCATAGTGCACTACATGAGATACGATTCTACTACCAAACACAAACACCAATGCTCTATGCTAAGTAGTTGTGGCAGAAAAGTGACATATGCGGAGACAGTCGAAATACGAAAATATCCTTGGTCGGCCACTAACAACCACCATATCTACCACAGTACCACAGTTTCTAAAATTCGGCCGCTGTTGTGATCGAAAGGTGACTCTGTGCTACTACTACACACAAACGCCACTATCTGTGATCTGTAGTTTTCGCTGAAAAGTGATACACCATGACACTTTTGTCTTTGGCAGAAGTATGAAACTGCCACAGGTCGACCACTTTCAACCCCCATTTCTCCCACACACCCATAGTTACCGACATTTAACAACCATACTGCACTACATGAGATATGATTCTACTACCAAACACAAACACCAATGCTCTATGCTATGTAGTTGTGGCAGAAAAGTGACATATGCGGAGACTGTCGAAATGCGAAAATATCCTTGGTCGGCCACTAACAACCACCATATCTACCACAGTACCACATTTTCTGAAATTTGGCCGCTGTTGTGATCGAAAGGTGACTCTGTGCTACTACTACACACAAACGCCAGTTATCTGTGATCTGTAGTTTTCGCTGAAAAGTGATACACCATGACACTTTTGTCTTTTGCAGAAGTATAAAATTGCCTCAGGTCGATCACTTTCAACCCCCATATCTCCCACACCCCCATAGCTACCGAAATCTAACAACCATAGTGCACTACATGAGATACGATTCTACTACCAAACACAAACACCAATGCTCTATGCTATGTAGATGTGGCAGAAAAGTGACATATGCGGAGACAGTCGAAATACGAAAATATCCTTGGTCGGCCACTTACAACCACCATATCTACCACAGTACCACAGTTTCTGAAATTCGGCCGCAGTTGTGATCGAAAGGTGACTCTGTGCTACTACTACACACAAACGCCAGTTATCTGTGATCTGTAGTTTTCGCTGAAAAGTGATACACCATGACACTTTTGTCTTTGGCAGAAGTCGAAATTGCCACAGGTCGACCACTTTCAACCCCCATATCTCCCACATCCCCATAGCTACCGACATCTAACAACCATAGTGCACGACAGGAGAGACGATTCTACTACCACTCACAAACACCAAAAGTCTATGTTATGTAGTTGTGGCAGGAAAGAGAATTATACGGAGATACGAATTTTTGGTCGAAATATGAAAACGCCCTGCACTGACCAACTTTAATCATTATATCTCCCACATCCCCACAGCTATCGGCATTCGGCCAACGTTGTGCACGACAGGAAACTCCATGCTACTTCCACCCACAAACATCAGTGATCTGTGCTAGCTAGTGGTGGCTGAAAAGTGAAATATAGGAAAAAACACGTCTATTTTTATATATATATAAGATATATGTTTATGGTAATGGTTACCAATAGAATATAGACAAGTGAACTAGATAGGGAATCCCCTAAAAACGTTGGGCACAAACGCACAGGGGTAGTCCACAAAAGATACAAGGAACATTTTGCAAAAGATAACTAAGTACCTTTCACATAATCGATCGAATAATTCCCCGTAAAACTTAAACGAAATAAGTTGCCAACCCAAAAATGTAAAACCGGGATTTTTTTTTTAATTACATTCGGCAACGGAGGTCATACAGCCAGCTCAATGTGATTATCGTAGCTTCCAGTGAATCAGTCATCCAATGTATACATATTGCAGCTTCTAAGTAGGGACACCACAGGACATACAGTACATTCACAAACACACACAACACTAATCACCCATGCCCTCGGCCGGACTTGAACCGGCGACCTTCGGCAAGAGCGCCAGTACTCTAGCCCCTACGGTATCGAAACCGGCTGGGAGGAAAAAAAAAAAATCGGTAAATTTTTTTTTGTATTCTCAGAAACTTCGGTATTTTGGCAGGACTGACTGTACAATACGAACAATCTGTAGGTTCTATACCACAGCATCAATAAGAATCTGGAAACTATATAATGGTAAAAGTGGTGAGGTCTGTCAAGAGAACAATGTTTAACAATCTGTAAGTAGAAAGCAGAGATTTTCGAGGAGTATGGAAACTGATAAACACCAGCCAGTGCGCTCAGTGCGCTGAGGCACCGCACAGTGGATCGGGGAGGTACAACGGGGACGGGCACGAGCCCAGTCACTTGCGTCCCGGCCATCCTGACTGCGATTTTTAGGCGGTTTTCCGCATTCGTCACTATACGCCTCATAAACTACATGTTTCACAAACACAATATACACTTACGACATACAGAACTTAGTTATAACTTTGGAATGGCCGGCCTCGTTAGCGTTGGGGCTAGAGTGCTAGCTCCACGTACCGATGGTCACCGATTCGAGTCCGGCTGAGGGCATGGATGGTTAGGTTAAGTTTGTGTTGTGTGTGTCCTATGTTGTCCTACAAATTGAGCATTCACATATAAATTCATTGAGTGTTCACATATTGAGTGCTGGCTGAAGGCTACAAGCCAATTACCAAATATATATATATATATAAATAAAACTTTGGAATGCATATGACAACACTTCATTTCCTCCATTAGTTTGTAGTTCGACTCGTCAGCAATGGCATACGACCGTAAAATCAAAGATTTGGCCATGCAAATGATGGGTAAAACTGATCTAAAGCAGTCGACCCCTAATGTTGGGAAAAGTTGCTGAAGAAGTTGATAAACATGTGATGCTGCTTCGTAGAAACGCTGGGTAAATGTGATACTGCACTAACGGGTGCCACAGTACAAGTATTGTGGCACTCGGAGTTTAAGTAGCAGCTAAATTAGCACCTGATTAGAGTTTTTGCATCCTTTTATTATCAGTTTGAAAGAAAAACAAGGTTCAGTTCTGTTAAAAAAATCTCCACTGAAATATTTTATCTCAAAATCTCTTATTACTTGTTAAGCGTATTATCCTGGTGCGAGAACACTGGCTGTTCAGAGAGACACGAGAAAGGAAATTTACGGAAACTGCTTCCCAGCTGTCGCAGACTAATCCGCCGAGTTATCAAAGCCGAGTGGAGGACGGCCATTAGTACTGTTCACCTCAAAGGGCAGCTCTGTGGTCGTTAGACTGTCCCGCAGAGCGCGGTCCTTTGTGAAGGTAGGCGGTTGACCGGCCGGCGGGCATCCAACTTGCTTCGTCTTTCGCTCTCGCAGCTGTAGACACAAGAGACAGATTTTCAGAGGTTGGCCGCAACAGACACTTGCCCCGAAGTAACGGGTCTTTGTTGTTCCACTCGCGATCAGAGTTACAGTGAGCCGAGAATGAGTTGGACAGTGCCTTAAGAACACTTGGTTGTCTAGATTGCGGACACAGCGGCAGAGCAACCTCACGACATCTTCATTTCTTGTTAATATTGCGGAATGAGTTAGACCAGGTATGGGCAACCTTTGCTTAGGTGAGGACGTAATTTCGGGACTTACCCAGGTCGCGGGCCGGACTTATCAGGTCGCGGGCCGTAGGTAAGAAAGAAGCAGATAGTAGTGAATAAAAGGCGATAGAAATTCACCCTTTTTTATTTACTAGAATTACAATAAGATAATCAAACATACAAAAAGCAAATTAACAAAAACAGATAGAAAAATCAAATGAAAATTAATGGGAGACTTGAATTTGAAGCGTTATTTGAAATTTCTGAATCTCTCGTGGGCCGGACTGAAGTTGATGGAGGGCCGGATCCGGCCCGGGGGCCGGGGGTTGCCCATATATGAGTTAGACATTAGATGCATTAGTTCCAGTTTTCAAATCTATTAAGGCCACAACACGATACACATCAAACGAGGAAGTTGCCTTGGCCATCAGTAACAGCAATACCCTCGTCAGTGCCAAAATAGTCTAACATATTCAATCCTTCCGTGAGTAACTTACGCAGTGAGGAAGCAGCTTTGACTAGCATTTCAATGAGCTCCTGCTCTAGTCCACGGTAAAATATGAGCATTGTCTTCATCTTGAGTTCTTTATAGGGCCTACTGTAAAATATATTCTTCGAGGGAATTATTGTTTAACTGTTATAAATAAAACATTTGCTAATGGGTAAATAGTTGCTGAAGGCCAAATGTCATTTAACCGGTCCTTTAACTAGAACGGCCATGAATTTTTGTTGTGCTGACACTAAGTCATCTCCTGACATCAGTAGTGGAATTGAGCGGTATGGTGACTTAGTATTTACACACATTCACACAGGTACAGCCTTGTGCTGCCATTGTATGGTTCCAATTCTATTGGGGTAAATATATATATTTTTTTTGTAACTGCTTTACGTCTCTTTTTAACATCGAGGTGTTTAGAGACGGGAAAGGATGGGGGGCAAGGATGGGGGCAAGGAATGGGAAGGAATTCGGCCATGGCCTTTTGAAGGAAGCATGCCGGCATTTGCCTGGAGTGATTTGAGGAAACCATGGAAAACCCAAATCTGGATGCCTGGACGGGGATTCGAACCGCCGTCCTCCCGAATGCGAGGCGAGAACGCTAACCGTTACACCGCCCCGCTCGGTGGGGTAAATATAGCGTCTTTCATCCAATCTAGACATACCCAGCTTGGAGACTTCAAAAGTTTTGATTGATAACGATGCTGAGTATGGTATTTAAATTGAGCTCTGTGTAAAAATTGTATATAAAGCGTTTTACTGGTGATCGAATGGTCCTCGGTTTGAATCCCTGTTTCGGGGGGATATTAAAGGCCCCTTAACCCGACCTCACCTCTGGCACAGCTAGCTATGTAATGTGAAGCAGGAAAGAACGCTTTCACGGTTCAGGTTCCCTATGTACCCGACAGGATTGCCAGGTTATGTCTGTTACCCACGATAAAGGCGCATGATCGGCAAATTGCAACTCTCTAAATTGTTTGGATAGCTCTCTTTATCCGCAGTCTAAAATGTAAAGTTCGTTCATAGGAGATATAGGAAATGGTACTCTTCACAGCTGGGATTGTGTCCTATCCGGTTTTCTACAATACAACTGTTTCTACTTTTGACTCGTTTCAGGTTTTTCTCACGTTCGGTAGAAATAATCTTAGTTCTTCTTCTTCACACCAACGCCTATCTTTAGCATTTTGCATTAGGTGCAAGCTTATCATTAAGACGAGTGGTAGTAGAAATCTTAGAAACGACACAGCTAATTCATTGTTATTGTTATTATTTATTTAGGCGTTAACGTTATGTCAGTACCGATGAAATGAGAGCCTAGATAGAATTATGAGTAAAGAATGGGATTGAATTTGCCACGACCTTAAAATACGAACCATAGCGACATCCGCATGGGGCGATTTCTGATTTGCAAAATTAAATGTTTAACATCGGACCGGGGATTGTACTGAAATTCCAGTACCACGTGTTACCATTCACCAACCTGGAAGGTGAAGTACGCCAAGATCCTTCAATGTTTCAGATTCCTAGTTAAGCTGTAGGTCCCCGGTACCGTGTAGGGTTATCGAGTTAGGTAAGTTAGTCATGACAAGGAGCATATGACGCAGCGAATCGAAAACCCTTTGACCTGGCCACCGACCAAACCTTTCGGAACTTACCAAAGATTTGGTTATTTGATCAAGTAATCCAACCTGAACTTGTAGTAAATGCCGCTTTTAAACCTCTTCTCAAATAATTAGAGTGGTTTACCTGCAGCTTCATTTTCGTCAGGTTAATAATTAATTCAGTTTGGAATACTTTTAGAGGTTCGTTCCGCACTATTACCTGTTACTAGGATCTCCCGAATGACACATGTGTTTAAATATTTTTGTGGATTTAAATGTTTTTACAAAAACTAAATTTTGCTGAGTGAGAGTTCTTCTATGATAATATTCTTGTACAGATATAAGTGAGGCACCCCAAAACGATCGGTAGCAGGTGATTCGCCAGTGAATCCGTCCTTCTGGAGCGGAATGAGAGTCGGGGCAGAAGATAAAAACGGCGCGGGATCCCAGAGGTGGAGCGAACGATTGCCGGATCAGTGGCTGCAGCGGCGGAAGAGGCGAGCTTCACTTACAAAAAATGACAGATTGTGCCGTGGCTGCGGCTGCGGATGCTGCAAACAAAACAAGAGGCTGGGCTGCGCCGCTCGTCCGGCCCGCGGCAATACATCACAGCTGTCAGCGCCATTCGGAATCAATACGAGATTAGAGCCTCCTTGGCCGGCGCCTCCACGGGAGGCTATAATTCATTTAGGCCGGACGGCAGGGTCGCCTCCTGATCCCCGCGCGACAAATGGGGGATAAGAGCGATGATGTGCAGCCGGAGACCGGAGGGTCACAGCTAGGTCGAAACAGTAAACCAGCCTGATAAGGCTCAGAACAGTACCCTGAAGCAAATTCGCACATGAATCGCAATTTTTATCCGAGCGCGTTAAGCAACGCAAGGCGATATTTCGGGGGACTCGGATATTGTGTACTCAACCAGGACAAACGAGGGTGTGGATCAACTCGTTTACGGTACTCATTTCCGTCTAAAACAGAAATGCGCAACTAATATCGAAAAAAGCTGTGAGATCATTAGTTGTATGATAGTTGGCCTATCTGCTAGGGATATAAGGAAGACAACACACCAGAAGGGAATTGTTATCAGACAGAGAAAATTGAGCCATGCAGCGGGAGACGATAGCTGGAGGCTCGCATACATTGCTGAAAAAATACTCTTAACTGGTATTCTCTTTTTTTTTTTTTTGTAACAGTTTAACGTCCCTTTTTAACAACGTGGTCTTTAGAGACGGGAAAAGGATGGGGGCAAGGAATGGGAAGGAATTCTTCCATGGCCTTTTGAAGGAAGCATCCCGGCATTCACCTGGAGTGATTTGGGGAAACCATGGAAAACCCAAATCTGGATGCCCGGACGGGGATTCGAACCGCCGTCCTCCCGAATGCGAGGCCAGAACGCTATCCGTTACACCACCACGCTCGGTCTGGTATTCTCACCATACATGCTCTCAAAATAAAAATGTACTTCACTCTATTTATTGACAGTTAAAAATGTTCAGAATCACTGTGCATAATTTGATTAAAGCGTACCAAAGTGCTTCGGGAGTTTCTGGTTATTACTATCACTGCTCATTACTTGGTTTACATACAGCCACTCACTCAGACCGACGTAGAGATAAAAAAATTTCCCGCAGGTTACCAGCACCATTGTCAAGATAGAAATCTTACATTTCTACCAACTTCAAAACACTAAAATCAAAGTTTACACATAGTACTCTGCCCGTGCAACCTCTGTAGCTGAATATATTAACATACACTTACATTATCTACAAACATCAAACATAAATCGAGCAATCTCGTCACAGATCTTTTAGGTAGACCTATGTGTAACGAAATTCAGTAACAGTTTACTAACATGACTAAATAGAAAAAAAGTAATTACTTTCAGTTGTTTGGGATTGCAGCATTGACGTATATTTCTGTACTAGCTGATACTCGCGACTTCGTACGTTTGAATTAAGAATTTCTTTGCCAGAATTGAATATAGAAAGTGGTTGGTAACGAAGGATTGGTCCCAAATAACACCGAGTCGGCATGATATGAAAGGAAAGATATCAATATATCACTATATCATTCTACTATTGAACTTGTCTCTTGAAGAAAATCAATTCCCAACATATTTCTGTCACCATTCGATAAGTTCTCAAAATTTCGCGACTACAACTGTTAATCATACCGAAAAAAATGTACTGTGCCCTTCCTACAGATTTTATTGTCAAATTCCATCAATATCGATATAGCCATTTTGTCGTCAAAACGTAAAAAAAGACAGAGACTTACTTCCGCATTTATTGTATTATTACTGCAGATCACACACACACACACACACACACACTGACTGCGAACAACCCCTGAGGGATCATTATTAAGTAAAAAAGTGTACACCTACAACATTGCAAGACTACCTACGATTTGCCTCGCATTGAAACACCAAATTTGTGATGTCTACAGTTTAACATTCCATCCGAATAACCGACGGTCCAGGCGTGACTCTTGGAAAGATAGTACATAGAGCAACACATCCTAAGCGTCTGTCTATCACCGTTCAGTAGTTTTTCGAAATTATAAGACAACATGTATTATTTATATAGAAAATTTTTCAACCAAATGTAGACAGTACTTTTCTCCTTGTTTCAAAGGATAAGTGTGTAAACTTTCATCGAAATCGGATGAAAACTGTGAACTTGTGTGAAGAACAAACACACACATATATATATATAGATTCCCCTAATTTGAGAAGAATAATTCGAGTCATTCTGATACACATTAACAGTTAAGTGGAAGCAGGAACGTTAAACTTGTTAGAGACAATAATAAATTGTTTGCCTTCTTTCTGTATCAAATATTAATAAGAGTGACATAAAAGTTTAAGCTATACTTTACAGCATATTGAGAACCAAATTTCACCTTGATAGCATTAGAGATTTAATATCTCTTTTCTCAGGTGCTGAGCAAACTGAATGAAGTAGGTCAAAAATGTATTTTAAGCTCGGTAGAAGATCATAGGGTTTGGAACCGGGTAGTTATTATATAGTTTATGTGCTGGCACGATGGATGCTAACTATCAGTGAGCCTCGGCGCTCATTCCTACTTCGTCGGTCTACAAAGCTTTCATCGCTTTCACTGGAAGCTCGTGTAAGTCCGGAGAACAGAACGAGTCTTGGGACGCGACGATATAAACATCATCGTCGTCTTTGATCTTCGGCCGCTGGCGGCTAGGCGCCTGCTGTGGGGCCCTGTCCAGACATACGGCTCAGAATGCTAAGCAGCAAAATACACGTGGCCGACACTGCACACTCATATTGCACAACAAACCATAGTGTAGTCACCACGAAACTTTTCTGCATTCTTTTTACCCACGCGTATTTCAATCCGATTCCTATTAACATTTTGTCTGGGAATAACATATACGGAACTGAAGGTGAAGATGTATATTTCTTTATTTATTTTGTTGCTTGTAGCTTTACGCCTCGTCAACGTCGAGGTTATTAGAGGCGGAAAATGATTGAGGGAGGAAGGAACGAGAGGAATTTGGCCATGGCCTTTTAAAGGAACCATCCCGACATTCGCCTGAAGTGATTTGGGGAAACTATGAAAAACCCAAATCTGGATGATCGGACGGGTATTCAGACCCACCTTCTCCCGAATGCGACGCCAGAGCATTTAATTTAATTGCAATGGAGCACACGCTACGGTGGCAATTTCCCTACACAACCCATCTTCCCCTTTTCGTTCACCCACCACACTCGGTATGAATATTTTATTTAAACAAATAATAACAGGCTACATTAAAACACGTACCTTTCATGACTTGATTTTTTAAATTAGTTATTCAATGAACAGAAAAGCCTCTAGAATTATTCCAATCCGATACTGATCTATTCCTCTCAGTTTGTTCATAACAAAACTTGTTTTCAACTGATTGTTTCAACTCTGCAGTCTTTTTACATATTACGTGGTTATTATAAAATTCAACATATTTCTTGAGCTTCACAGTGTGAACTACCAAATTTTCACTTTTTTTTTTTTTTTTTTTTTTTTTCCTTCAAGATTTCTCTACAAAGTTTTTGGTGTAACGTAGGTTCCCCAATGGATCTCAAGATATAAAGAGATAGAAACTGGAATAAGTTAAGAAAAGCAGTTCCCGTTTTATTCATTATACTGCAAATTAGTCAGACAGTTTAGTTCATTATTTTTCTACAGTATTTCTAGTTTACTTCTTCTCGTCGTCCCAGATATCAAAGCTCCATGGCGATCGTACATGGATCTTTCTGTTTTTTTAAAGAACGAATTTATAAAACTGCGTTGCAAGTTAAACTGTCGAAACATTGTGGACATACAAAGTTTTAACTGGGAAAACTGACTGAGAATCTGCAGGAATGAGCTAAGAAGCACAGCACTAGTCATAAACTGTATGCAGGCATACAAAGATGACAGAACGGCGACCTACATGAACAGGTAGCTACTCCATACGAAGCAATTTATTTACCTTCTTATCGTTCGCCCCAGATGGTACTCATCTTTTCCTGACACTTTAGAATCACCGTTATAATCATCTGTCTGTGTTTGAATGTGATGGGTTCTTGTATTAATGTTTCCTACCACTGAGATCGACTTTGGTTTTCTTGCTTAACTCTAGACATTGTATGCAATAGAATGTAAGATTTACTGTGTCTCATATATCATTGTTATAATTGGCTATCTTCTGAAAATCTTTCAGCGGGCTGTAACCTTTAACATTTTCGACTGTTAATACACGCATGTCCTCTTCGTTTTTATTCTCCAGAACTCGCACAGTAGCTTAAGAGAGAAACTTATGGTGATGAACGATAGGTAAATCCAGACTAAGTGCCAAAGTCCTTGGTGATGTTAGACAAAAATAAAGAATTTTATACAAAAACTAGCTTCCTCATTTGTGCAATTTGAGTGCGCACCGTTCGTGCCTCCTGAAATACTGCCTTGCGTTTCTTAACTGCCTCCTATAAACAGCTAACACATAATGATTAATAATTAGTAATTAATTCATTTCTTATTCACACTGCGGTCTACTGGTTGAGGAACATGCAAGTCTGACAAATCTGGCTGGCCTGTGATATCTTGAAGAATATAAAACAGTTAGTAACGGTTGCTGACCCAGCAATATTATAAAGCAATGAAGATATGATTCTATGTCTCTCATTCTCAACATTACATTCACATGTCGGGGAGATGGTCATTTCAATCTGTACCATAAATCAGCTACGGTCAAATTCACTAACAGTTTGACGTTCATCAGCATAACATAGGCTACAATTCTCCATTGATTTATAGAAACTTGAGGGTAAAAAAAATTGCAATGTTTGCCACTTACCGTAGAGCTTTCCTGCCAGTTCTTGCTCTGCGTCTGCAGTACGTCTCTTCTGATAAAAAAAAAAAATAGTACAATCCCAACCAGGATCCCAATTCTTGCCTTTTTCTTCACAGAATGGTAGCTTCTATTCTGCTGATTTCCAACCAGACAATTTTGTTTTTAAATCAGACTATATCCAAGGCTTCAAACTTCGCAAGAAATACATGGGAAAGATACGCCCTACCGGTGCCCCATCCCTCAGGTAATTTATATACTGTACCCCATCAGCTGCTGACCTCTCAGAAATCCTTTTCACCCCTTCTAGTTTGACGCTGCGAAGACTCCAACGCCGACACTACCTTTTTTTAAAGCATTTCTAGGTTAGAAATATGCATGCATTATATACCAAATTAAAGAGGACATTCCAAAGATCAATAATCGGCAAAAAACGAAAATGACAACATTCATCATTTTCCATCCTACCGGAGCCCCTTCAAGAAAGTGTATTCGTTCTATATCTATAGTTAATTTAAATACTTTTCTACATCAGATAATTACAGAAATAGGTACGTTATAAATTTATTTCAGATCTTTCGTGCGTTATCCCAGAAACTTATCTGGCATGTTCATTGAATATTTAAGCTGCTATTGAGTGTTTGAATCAATTAATAGCGAATGCGAATAAAAATAAAATCAGTACTACTTTTAAATGAGTGGTTATTATCATTAATTACTTGCGATGGACAATCGTAGCACTGCAACGGCAACAATCGTTAGCGGAACCTACTTTAAAAATATATCTCGTAATTATTCGAAGCTTACAAAAATTTTAATAGAGTTTTGACTGTCAACATAACATACACGTAAGTTAAGTACATGTGCTAGTTGAATGTTGACGCTGAAGAAGTGTCGCACAGTGGAAATTCGTTCTGTAGCCAACGAATACTCCAGAACAGGTAAGTTGCGATGGCCTATTCGGCTACGCAAACCACATTCGCTCCACCGCAGAGTAACCAGAATTGAGGGAGGGCCGCCGGACAATCAATAACTCGCAGATGGATTTTTTAACAAGGTGACATCCTCTCCCCCGTTGGGAGCGAGTTTCGAGCGCTGCGGAAACAAGACAGAGGATCTGACACAAATTGACTTTATTCTGTTCAATCACACTTGGCGAACGGAGCCCGGACAAGCTATATAACACCACACCGACCGCCAGAGGCAAGTATTGAGGATTTTGTAAGCGGTATCAATTGTAAACAAGCCATGGTGATTCAACGGTACGGATCCGAAGGATAATTGCAAATCCCACAATTACGTCGCATATATTTTCATCTGTCTATGAGGCACAAAATCGAATTTTCTTCGAAATCGACATGGAAGTATCCGGAACAATGTTTCGGGAGTACAGACCAACAGCTGCAACGTCTACGTAGACGAAGCACACAACAAAGCGAAGTAGAATTATGAGTTTACAATAAAGGCTAAAATTTGCTGAAGATGTTTTATCCTGTTCACAGATAATACTGATGTATAGTATAAGCAATAAATAATGTCAACATAATATTAGGACAATAATTTAAATTCAGAACAAATAAAATTAGAAGTTGGTGATAAAATACAAGAAAAGAACTAACATCAACAATAGGCTATCAAAATAAGAAATAAACACACTGGCATAATATAAAGAACTGTGGTAGGAAAGAAAAGCAATCCCGAATTTCAAAGAAATGAGTATAATTTAATCAAATCATATCTATAACAAAGGACATTCTTTAAAAGACTTTCTAGTATCAAATTTCTAAAAATTTATGCACAAAAAATATAACTTTGTGGCAGCTAAGTCTCAACTGTGGATATACTAGAAAGAAGAAAAAGCAACTGAAGTATGGTGCAAAAAGAAATGTTAAAAATTAAGAACGCAGACGAAGTATGGAATGAGCTCTTTCTTGATATCTTGGTTGGAAAGCATATTTTGTTACTTGCAAGATTAACATATTTCTTGATGGTAAGAGCGGAGTTGAGATTCGAAGAACTCTATGTGCCTTCAACTGTGGAACACATTGCTTTACACAATACGAAACGGTAAACACTACGGTGATTTGTTTGGAATTTTCGAAAATAAATAGTTTTCAGTTCTGTATCTGCACGTATTTTATTGTATTCATCCAGTTTAAACACTGGTTAATGGATTATTATTTGATGAACCGTTCCTTAAAAGCCACAGTAATTCATAAATAGTAGGTGAGAAACAACGATAATTTTTCGAATGATTGCATCGTTTTTCTGATAACACATACGGATATTGCGTCCTGTGGAAGAGTATGGTAATCATCATCTGATTCTTGATTATTAAGTGACATTTATAAATCTACTGTATCAATTATTTAATTGCATCGTTTAATGGGTTTTATCCACAATCAAGCTCGAATTTAGCACATTGGCTACTGTACGTAGATTGTTTAGTAAAAAACATGCAAATGTTAGTAACTCAGTAAGTTGCACCTATCTGTGTTCGTGCAGCCAAGTGAAACGTACGTAGAATTTAGTCGATTTTCAGTAATATGAGTGAGTGAAACGTTTAAATAATAATGTCCTATTTATCCAAAAAATTAATGGAATATGAGTATTATTTTTCAATTAGGTTCCATCTGTCCAGTACTCGGCAGCTTAAGAATTCCTTTTGTTAAGGAGTTCTATTTGTTTTTGGAATTTTATAGCCAATCTCTGTAATTATTATACTCATTTATAGCTACTTGCATCCAATAAAGTTTCCTATCCATACGGTTTTTGAAATTTTTACGACTTTGTTATTGTTTCACATTTTCTTTTATTTCAAATTCAATAATAATACTTCAACCCTTCAATAAACTTTCATTTCACTCATACTTGTCCAGAAAATAACATTACATTCTGATTGCTGAACGTACGATGTTACCAATTTCAGGGTTTGGAGTTAAATTCTCCGATCAGATTTTTTTTTTTTTTTTTTTTTTTTTAAAGTTTCAGTAAGAAACACATTCTATTAGCTTGCGACCGTTGGTGAATTGAAAAGTCTACAAGAACAAACATGTTAATGACCGAGGGAAATATTCATTTTATTCCTAGATTATTCAAGAGCAGAGTTACTTGCTTGGCTTTGTGTGCGAGATTTGCTGTAGGTTTATTATAAACAATTAATGTGGACTTTGTGCATTAATAATAATAAGAATAATAGAATATATAAGAAATATAGTTAATAACGAGATTATTTACCAAGGTTAATGTTGCACGGTGACTGTTCATGCGGTCTTAATGGAATCCAGCCATGTTTAAAGCAAAAATATGACAGTTAACAGACTACGATAATCTGCTGCAGATCAAAGGAATTCGTGTGTCAAAAAAAGCGGTAAAAGTACTGGTGCAAAGTTCTTTTTCAATTAACTTAGGGTTTTAGAAAGTTTCAATAGCTCGTACTGCAAAAGAAGCGACTAACTGAAAGAAATCAAGAGGGAACGTAGATATGATTAATTCTTTAGACGTCCGCGACGAGGAAATGGTTATGCCGAGTGAGATAATTCGGTTTCCCTTGAATCACGATTTTTAATAATTAACGAGACTTGTAAGGCGGTGTCTCCCTTCTAAAAGAAGCGAGGAAATGAAGACGCCTTCACAGCCAACATTAAGTCGAGAAGGATGTCTTTGTCGTCGAGCTGAACTTTTTAATCACCGGGTAAGAAGCAACTGCATGAAAGGAGAGCGTGTTCAAAGGGTGTTTTTGATTCTGGACATCGTTTAAGAAAGATGAAGAGCCGACTTGCTTTGGAACCAACACTGTAACAGTCTCAAAGTAGACAGAAGAATGTATTGCCAACAGGAAGTAAAATTTACTCCTAACGGAATTCTTTATCCTTAAAAAGAAATGTCTAGACGGAAAAGATAACTCTGGGTGTTCATCAGTCATACAGTTCTTTTTATCTTCCAAGTCCATCTGGTTCATTCTTGACTACACTCGCACACTTGGAAGCGGTTTTAGTTGAATCCAGTTAGTAAAACTATTTAGGAGTATGTTTTTTATGAATATTATTAAAGATCTCATATTTTAATGGAAAGAATGCCGATTTTAAGAAAATTTTACACCACTGAACGAAAATACATGTTGTTTTACAGTGCAATCGGAACTTCAAAAATACAAATGATTCATTCATCAGGCGACAAATTAAATTTTATCCGTCGTTAGTTAATACTGTCTGGTTAATGATGATAATTTGGTTACATAGTTATTACATCGTAACGAGATCAAAGAATCAGGGAACACACGGGTCAGGTAGTATAAAAGGTTTGTTCGTTTAAAGATGTAAGTGTTCCTTGCTGTAAACAAAGAGAAGCTTAACTAACATCATTAGGCTTACTGGCACCTGAAACTTCTTCGAGATGGCGTTGGAGCCGTTACCGAGTTACCAAATACAAGAATTGCTCGTTTTTTTTGTGAAAAATTGTGGTTTTGTAGGGAAGACACCTATTTTAGAGAAGCAAAACGTTATCTAAATATAAAATTTCCTCCAAATCGTTAAAGGCATTTTCGAGATGCCATATATATACAAGAATTGCTCGTTTAAAGATACAAGATAAGAAAAATTTATTATGAAACTGGCGCCTTGTAGTCGGCGCATGTTCTCCAATTACTCTAAGGAACACCTGGCAAAGTTGTGTACAGACTTGGGGCGTCTGTTCGCTGTCCAGCCGGCTTTGACGCTAACATGCGGCCGGCCGGATATTGCAGCCGCTCAATACACCGCAGGCTCAATTAGTCAGCAAGCAGCCCCTCTGTCACAAAGGGTGGCTGTACCGTCGGCTGTGTGCGTGTGTTCATACCGACGTCAATGTGACCACCGATCAGTAACGTCGTGCCCTTGCCCTCGGCAATACGTACTGACGTGAACGTATGATGCTACACCGCCTACAGGTACAAACAGTCTCTACGCATTCTAGTCACGCAATCAATGACTAACGAGAACCGTACCAGTCCTTGCTAAGGTAAGAAACGAAATGTTATCTCTGCCAAAGTACAACATCATTAGGTCAACACAATCTCTAAGCATTCAAGTCAGCTATCAATGACTAACGAGAATTTACCATACCATACTAAACCTTGGCACTTGTGTTTTCAGTTTATATTACCAATGATAACACCGCAGTCTTATCTGATTAACAACTGCGTCCACAAGCAATTTATTGTATTCGCGCTAGAGGTAGCTATCAAACAAATAATTACAGGAATTCTTCTCCGAAGATGCAAGAAAAATTAGTAGAAGGTGGAGCAAATTTGTTTAGTCAACACAGTACACACATGTTCTGCATCAATATTGTTCCGTGTAGTACACAGGTTTTCACATATAAATCGTGCTATTCTCTTCTAGCATCTTAGTCAGTCACTTTTCACGAATCGTGGTCGGCCTGAATAAATACCAAAGTAGTCCCGCCTAAGCTCAATTGTAGCAGATGTACTACTTCTTAAAAACACTCCAAGTATCACTTTCGTGACACAACCGATACGATACTTCCTCCCAGCAGTGTCCATTGGCCATCACCGGAAACCACCTCTCCCCCAGCCCAACGATATTATCATTCCTGTCTCTGCGATGTTGTATAAATTCAGATACGCACATATTTCCCCGTTCCGCTACACTTGTCTGAGGATTGTCGGGATCTGAACTGAAATGTTAAATCTACCAACATATAACATCATACTTTCACAACAGATGCCAATCTGCAAGAAACGTTAATTTTTTGAAACAACATCCCGAATATATTTTGCTTTTTTTCCGACAAGTTTTCCTTTCCCTTCGCAAATTAAGGATGTGTTTACTGGTTTTATGATTTATTTTCAGTTTTTCATCAGCAAAAATGTGTGAGAGCAGTAACATATCCGTCAATTACTTTCGCTAACATCTCGCCTTTTGGAAAGGAAGTACATAAAGCTCGGAGAGGTTTCATAATCTAGGTAGATCAGTAATTTGTAAAGATGTTACGCTAATATATTTCGAAAGTAAATGTATTATCTATGACATTTTCAAGGATGATCCCACGCAAATAACTACCAAAAATGTTTTGTCGTATCAGTGATCATCAAATTTGACAGATAGCATTGATTTTAAGGAATTTCTCGATTTTTTTTTCCCGTGAAATATGTTAATCTGCTTTGAACTATATAGTTAATTAATAATCTTCTACACCCCACAACTGCTGTAAACGTATCCTTTCTTCTTGAAACACACTTGCTTTGCAGTTTAATACCATTTGGATATGAAACAATTTTTCTCCAGAGCGTGTTTTTTTAACTTTTGTTCTATTAAACATAGCAAAACTCTGCACTAATTCAGAAATACTCGTATGTCCCGTGTTTCATTCAC
>JARYHS010009186.1:80840081-81028309 GCA_031002005.1 Vandiemenella viatica
AATCAATAACGAAATTGACCATTTTGATGTTGCCTCCTGAAAGTTAAAAATCACTCGAGGTGGATTGAGACAGAGGTAGATGGAGAAGTATACGGACACTTCTGTGGCTCTTACAGTACAGAGGATGGTTAGCTAGTCAGCGAGTGGTTGCGGGAGCACTGCGAATCATTATGCGGTTCTGGCACGGGCAGCCGGTGCGGCGCGCCGTCATCGATGTGTGAACGCCGATAGCTGTGTAATGTGAAACTATTCGCGGACGGGCGCACCGCAGCGTACCGCACACTGCCGCTTCATTTCAAACTCGCCGCCACACCCAAGAATCTCAATTACGCCAGCCAGCTCCGACAAGCAGCGCTACGCTGCGCTCATCCGGCCACCATGCACCCGAACGTGCTTTGAACACAGATAGCTCTGTGCGAGCCGAGGGAAACTTTCTGCAGCCACCGGGGCCTGGGGGTGACCTGCAAGATCGCCGCGCTCTGAGGGGAGAACAGAGCGCGGTTTATCCCGAATCCCTTGGGGGAATATAATGTTGTCTCTATAGAGCACCAGACTCATGGATTTGATAGGAATTGACAGTGTAGTGAAGCGGTCCGCTCGCGGAAGCTTCATATTTTACAGCAAGCGTTTGTCGATGTGAGCAGGAGAGACTATTTCGCAGTGCAACCATCGCGGCACCCTTTGAGTGCAGGTGTTTGGAGATGGGAAAGGAGATAAGCTGACCGCACTCCTTCAGTGGGGACAGTCCGCCCGTGCCAGCGGTGCGAGAAGTATAGAGCGTGTGTGTGCGTGTATGCATGGAAGGATAGACTATTATTTGATAATAAGTTCAGACAAGTTTTGTTTTTCTTGTTTTACGCTAAAACCCTCGTTTTGAGGAGAAGATTGCAGCTGGTCAGGGAGACGCCGTTCGAAAGGATAATCATCGAATGTGTTCCAAAGCAAGTGCTCGTCCAGTGTAATCACAGTGCGACGATTGAAGTTTGTTTTGTGTGTGTTGTGCACAGAAATTCCAGAAGAACGGACAGCACTGACTACAATATAGACATCAACTAGATGGTAATTACACATATTTTTATATTCCGCCAGAACAAACCGAGTCAAAGTGAGGCGCATTGTACCCGAAAGCGAAAACCTGTAGAGAATTGTGCTCTCTGATTTTATTTTGAGTTAGTCGGACTTTGTTCATGATCTGTCATTTCGTTGTTTTTTTTTTTTTTTTTTTTTTTCGAATCACCCATCTTTGGGGTACGTCAGATCAATCACTTCTTGGATGCTTGCGTTTTCTTCTTCTCCCAGTATTTCTTCATTCTATCTGATCTCTTCCTTCTTCCTCTTCTGAAATTTGAATCGGTTTTCTGGTGTTTATCGCAACTTGGAACCTCTTACTTTTGTCTTTGGTCACGGTCTTGGCTGTACCATTCTTTAACATCACTTCGGTAATCTGGAGTTCTCTCAAATCCTTTTCCACTTCCTTAAACCAGTTGGGCTTAGTCTTTTTTTTATAAAAGAAGTCAAAGATTATTTTTGTTAATCTGTTAGGATTCATTCGGAATATGTGTCCATAGAAATCAATCCTTTTTTTTCTCATGGTTTCGGTGAGTCTCTCAGACTTTGCGTAGAGGGCTTCGTTTCTGTAGAAAACTTGTTTGTTATTCTGGAATTTGGGACCCATGATCTTCCTCAAAATTTTCCTCTCTTTGATTTCCAATTTCTCCATTTGTCCTTTCCTCCCCATGACTAGTGTCTCAGCTGCATAGAGTGCTTCCGGCTTAATTACTGTGTTGTAATGTCTTATCTTTGTGTTCCAAGAGAGGCTTTTCTTATTGTAAGTGTTTTTGGTCTTCTGGAAGGCTAATTCCATTTTGGTCCTTCTCGCTTCCATTGTTTTACCTTCAAGGTTGTTCCATTCAATCCATTCCCCTAGGTACTTGAAACTCCTAACCACCTCTATTTTATGAGCTCCTACTCGGACTCTCGTAGGAGTGTCTGGTATATTTGTCATAATCTTTGTTTTTTCGAAAGAAATCTTAAGTCCTAACTTCCCTGCCTGCTCTTGTAATTCGGCGATTTGTTCTTTGGCTTCCTCCCATGTTTCTGCGAGCATCGCCATATCGTCAGCGAATGCCAAACACTTAATCGTAACTCCTTTATTTTTTGTTCCAAGTCTAATTCCTCCTCTGGTTCTTGCATTCCATTCTCTCACAACTTTTTCGAGTGCACAATTGAACAACAGGGGGGAGAGGCCATCCCCTTGCCGGACCCCTGTTCTGATCTCAAAAGGTTCTGACAGTTCACCCATGAATCTAACTTTTGAGGTCGTATTTGTGAGGGTTTCTTTGATGATATTCAGGGTTTTCCTGTCCAAGCCAAATTCCTCCAAAATATTGAATAGCGACCCTCTGTCTATGGAATCGTAAGCTTTTTGGAAGTCCACAAAAGTCACTATATATGGTTTCGCCCTCTGTTTCTGGTATGCTAAAATGTTTCTGAGGTTTAGGATCTGTTCAGGGCAAGACCTTCCTTTCCTGAACCCTGCTTGATACTCCCCGATTTGGCAGTCCAGCTGGGATTCTGCTCGTTCAAGTAATGCTCTGGACAATATCTTATAGGTCACATCCACCAAAGAAATCCCTCTGTAGTTGTTCGGATCAGATTTAGAGCCTCTTTTATGCAGAGGGTGTATCAGGGCCATTTTCCATTCCTCTGGAATCACTTCTTTCTTCCATATCTCCTCAAAAAAATTCTGGAGTGAGATAATTGCATTTTTGCTAGCATATTTCCATAATTCGGCTGTTATTTGATTTTCCCCTGATGCCTTAAAATTTTCCATGTGAGTCAGAATTGTCTGGATCTCATTTATAGATGGGGGTTTAGAGTCAGGGTTGGTGGACGACTTCTTTCCATCATCGAACACCATCTTTTGGAGTGGTTCTTCGCAATTTAGGAGTTCCTTGAAGTAGTCTGCCAGTATCTTGCAGTTGCCCCTATTACTATATGCCATGTTCCCTTTTTTATCCTGAAGTTGGAGGGTTGGGGGGTTGTATTTATTAAGCTTCTCTCTGAAGATCCGATAATAGTTTCTCATGTTATTCTTAGTAAAGTCGTCATTAATCTTACTGAGTATTTGGTCTTCTTGAACCTTCTTTACTTTCTTGATTTCCTTGGACACCATCCTCCTAGTTTCCACAAAGTGCTGCCAGGAACTTTCGTCCTTTTTTGTTTGCCAGATGTGCCACGCCTTCTTTCTCAGATCAAGTAGTCTATCACACTCCTCGTTCCACCACCTGTGCTTCTTAATCCTGGAGACAGGAGCAAACTCTTCTGCCTTAGTTATAAGACTCTTCTCCAACTGTTTCCAGCCCTGGCCTTCTAGTTCGCTGGTTAACTGACTCCATTCTCCTTCTTCTCCTTTATTTTCTCTGGATCATATCTCCTTCGTGCACGGTTTTTCTTATGACAGTTGCTCTTAGGGATAATCTTAAATTTCACTTTAGATAGGTAGTGGTCCGAGTCGAGGTTGGCCCCTCTGAGAACCCTAACATTTTGGATTTCTTTATGAAATTTCCGCTTTACCGCAACATGATCTAACTGGAACTCTCCCAATAGAGGGTTAGGTGATATCCACGTCTTCTGCTTTCTTGGCAATTTCTTAAAGCTAGTTGACTTCAGGATCAAATTGTGTGCCTGACATAATTCAATTAGCCTGATACCATTTTGGTTCGTTCTCTTGTGTGCTGGGTAACACCCTACTATATGCCTGAACTTTTTCTCTCTCCCCACCTGGGCGTTGAAATCCCCTAGAAGGATGACATTATGTTTATCAGGGATCTTCTGAATCGTGTCATCAAGTTTTTCCCAGAATAGTTCCACCTTCTCCTTATTCTTTTTGTTGTCAATGTTTGTAGGGGCATGAACATTTACAATTGTATACACTTTGTTGGTCGACTTAAACGTGAGTGTAGATAACCTTTCAGAGGTAGACTCGAAGCTTGTAATGGAGTCTAATATTTTCTTGTCAATTACGAAACCTGTTCCAAGGTGGGGAACATTTTTCATAACTCTTGTCCCCGTCTTCCCCTTAAGTATCCTGAATCCTCCCGATTCAAAGCTGTCCTCATCCAAAAATCTAGTCTCTTGCACAGCAGTAATGATAATTCTATGTTCATTTAATGTGTCTGTTAGAGTCTTAAGTTTTCCTACTTTCAGAAGTGAATTTGCATTAAAAGTTGCTAAGTAGCTTGTCTTTCTGTATTTTATTTTGTTTGAAGTTCCAAGACGCTCCGACTCATCTTTGCGTGACGTTGCAGACTCCCCAGAATCCGAATGTCTGCTTGCGCACTTACGTGCGGTGGATTGACCACCTGGGGTAATTAGTTTTACATCACACCTTTCCATGATTGATAACTCAATGAGTATTGTGGGTGATTTCGTTGTTTATTTAACCAATTTTTATTATATATATTTAATTATTTTTTTATGTGTTAGTCAATGCAAAACATCTTTTCTTATATTGATTACAATAAATGCAAGTGTCAGTAGATAAAATTAATATAATTTTCCTTGTAATAAAACAAATAATTACAATTCTAAATGGTTATTGAAAATTCTGGAAGGACTCCTTCCATGGCGCCCAGGAAAAATTTAACAAGGTATTTTATGTATACCAAATTTTAATGATAGAGAGTAATAATAACTGGTGGCAAAGTACACTACAGTAGGTATTGTAAAGCAATGAAAGACCCTAAAGTTGTGGAAAGTGCCGGGTCCCGATGGTATACCAGTACGTGGAAGAAATAGCACAATTTTTGTCTGATATAACCTGTAAATATTTAGAAGAGAGAAAACTACCTTCCGACTGGAAAATTGCTCAAGAAATTCCTATTTTAAAGAAAGGATATTGGAGGAATCCTAGGAATCTTCAACCCATATCTTTAAAATATGTTTGCAGTAGGATTCTGGAGCATTTGAAATACACTAACATCAGAAGTTTCTAGATGGAAAAGAGTTTCTTATAAGGAACTAACAAAGATTTCGGAAGAAGAGATCGTGTGAAACTCAGTTGGCCCTTTTTTCTCATAACAAAATGAAAGTTATTGGTGCAGGATTTGTTTGATTTACAGAATGTTTTTGACTTCCTGCCACACAACCGACTTGTAGCGAAATTCGAGAGTACGGTATATCTGATCAGATTTGTGAATGGACGCTAGATAATGATGTTAAACGTAGAATAGCACTAGCAAAAAGAGCTTTCGTGAAAATGGTAAATCTTTCAGTTTTAAATATTAATTTAGAACTCAGAAAAAACTTTTTAAAACTCTATGTGTGGAGCACAGCACTTTATGACAGTTAAACATGGACTTCAGGAATTCCAGAAAGAAGAAAAATCAAACCATTCGAAATGTGGTGTTATAGAAGGATGCTGAAAATTAAGTGGACAGATAAGGTATGAAACGAACAAGTTGTGGAAATGATGGGGGAGGAAAGAAGTTTGTAAAAGTGTCTTACAGAAATAAGAGACAGGATAGTAGGTAATATTTTGAGACATGCAGGATTGGTTAACTCGTTAGTGGAGAGAACAGTCGAAGGTAAGAACTGCACAGGAAGGCAGAGATTAGAATATATGAAGCAGAAAATTGAGGACGTGGGTTGTAAGGGGTATGTTGAGATGAAGAAATTAGCACAAGATAGGAAGAGGGATTGCATCAGACCAGTTGAGAAGCTGATCAAATAAAAAAAGAGAGAGATTTTCGAACTGATCAGTCACAGTATGTCGTTGTTGAAAGGGAAGTGCCTTTATATTTAAATGTTACTTCGGGAGCACCTTAAGGCATTGTAATAGGACCACCTCTATTCTTAATTTTTATAATCGATCTCGGTGATAACGTTAATAGCAGGTTACGATTGTTTGTTGATGATCCATTTATACGCAGGGAAGTTTTGTGTTCTGAAGACTGCTTAAACATCCAGCGCGATCTGGATGTAATTTCGGAATGATGCTGTAAATGGTAAATTACACCAAACTGTAAAAAAGTGTAAAGTAATGCGAAAAACCAACAATTAGAATCTGCTTGCTCATGAGTACAAACTAAACAGCCCTGTTGTTGACACGGTTGATTCTGTGAAGTATTTGGGGGTAATAGGACAAAGCAACTTGATATGGGACCTACACATAAATTCCGTTGTGGGTAAAGCAAATTCTAGGTGAGGATTAATTACGTCGTGTTTTGAAGAATTGCAACGGTCACACAAAGGAAATAGCTTATAAAACTCTCGTGCGTCCACATTTGGTTTACTGTTGTGGAATTTGGGATCCTTTTTGTAATGGATTGATTGACGCGTTACAGAAAATACAAAAGAGAATCGTTCTATTCGTGACTGCTTGCTACAGCAATTACGAAAGCATCACAAAATTGAGACATAGATTGGGCTGGGTTTGTCTGGCAGATAGACGACGTCGGTTTTGTCTGAATTTGTTGGCGAATACGCGAAATTTTTCTTTCATTAACGAGTGCAATGAAATGCTTTGTCCACCAACCTATTTAGGTTGCAATGATAGGAGAGATAAGATTAGAGAAATAAGATGCCGTAATGATGCTTCAATGTATTCTTTATTTCCTCGGGATATTCGAGATTGGAATGCCCAGAGTTAGTTTTAGTGCAAAACACCCTCTGCTAAGCACAATATTTGTCAATTGCAGAGTATGGATGTGGATGTAGATGGCACCTCATTCTGGTATAATAGTTGAACATGCCACTCTCTCCATCATTGTGAATGCTGTTTGTATTTTCAAGTCATCACTAAGCCGATTCTAAATAGCGCAGCGGCTCTACGTTACAGCAAGTGCCGAATCTACTTACAATGTTACGTTAACATCACATTTATTTCATTAATGTACTTGCAGTGTCGATGTAAGCTCATTACGTAGTGATTCGCGTAAGATATGTTATTCTTTGAGGGGAAAACGTGACCACCGCCCGCTTTCAAAAGGATAGGACGTTATCTGACCGGGAATTGTCTCGCGAAGGCATAGTTAGACCCTCGTCAGCTATCACAAATATGAAATCTCTTGAATGAATGTGCAGACATGAAAAATTCATATATATGCGGATTTACGAAGACCTGTGAATCACTCAAGATGCTCCGTATACAGTTGTTGTACGTCCTCAAAACAGAGATATACCTATTAGCGTACCAAACGTAAAACCCAAGTTAAACATGGGCATAGAGACAGAGACTATCTGAATAAGAGAGACAGGACTATTGCGAACATATTACGAGAATGACCGAAGGCGCTAATGACCTCGCTGTTGACGTGCCCTTAAACCCCAAAAACAACAACAACGAGATGGACCGAACTGTCACGATACACCCAGTCGATCGGTGCGGCACAGAATGGAGTTGTTCTAATAAAAAGAAGGAGAGATTTTAGCCCGTAAGAATATTGTTTGGCTTAAGTTACTACTTGTTTATAATGTTGTTACTTGTCTGATGTATACGGAGACCGGGGAAACTGATTTGGGTGAACTGATTGTGCACGACCAGATGCAGACAGATGGAGGAGAGAACCCCAGCGCCTACAAGACAATGGAGCAACTTCGATGCGTAGACTAATCTACTTTCTTCTAGGGTGAAAGGCTACTGGATTTGGTGCCAATCTACAAGTGGCAACCAGTTAAAAATCTACAAGTGTTCATTCATGCTGTAACAAGTGAAACTTAGCATATTGTGAGGGAAGTGTGTCAGCGCCGCGTGCAGATGAGATGGTAAAGAATTCGGACACTTAATGTGAAATGCATTAAGGTTCTACGACCCGAATAACGCCTTGGAAAAGAGATTTTCTTGATGAGAATCCGTACTTTATCGACTTTTAATGAGTTAGGGTCCGAGCACTGATATAGACATTTGTTGCTTCTTAAAGTCATAACGCGCCTCTTTAATCTCCTTTAACTGTACTTGTAAGCTCTATAAAGTTTGTAAATATGCATATTTTCTCTAGTTTTTATTCCTCTGTAAAATAAAATTGGATTCATGCTGAGCGTGACTGTGTGATGAAGATGTCACTGTTGTTGTTGTTGTTGTTGGTTTTTTGTTTTAAATTAAAGTGGACATTTTTGTCAATCTATACCACATATAAAATAAACGCTTTAGTTATAACCGTCTAGTTTTACATGTGCAGTTATGCTTTTTAATTATTTATTTTTTGAACATTTTTCATTGAAATAATTTTAATTTATAAATTTTACCTGAGATTATCAGTAATTAAATTCATGCATAAATCAGGCACCCATAAAACCAGTGTAGTGAGTAATTTAGCTTAGGTCATCAGAGTTTTAGTTTTGTCTGTATTGTCTCTATATATCGCTATGTTTCAGTATTTAAATAATAATTAATAAATCAACCGTTTTAGTGAGATATTTATAGTTAATATGATGTGATACTTTGCATTTTTCAATGGCAGGTTTTGTGATTAACAATTTAATTCATTCAGTATTAAAAGAGATGATGAATATTAAATTCTTGACATACATGGTACATGGTACATGGTATGCATACAAGGATTCAAAAATAACGTAGAACATTTGTTGTTTGGTAAAAAAAAAGCGTTTTCATCAAACAAAACTCAAAATATCGTGATATGTTTTAATATATCCTGAAAATTAACTAACATCCAAAACATATATATATATAAAATTGTTTCCACCCCACTCAAGAATTAAAAAAAAAAAAAATCGCTTTAGGTTTTGGATGCCAGTCAGCAAGTTCAAAATTGACAATTGTGGATCCAGAGTAACTCAGAAATTCTCATCGTGTAGATTTCCCTACCAGGGTGTCTCAGGTTATACCGAATGAATCACGACGCAATCAGAATGGCGCTACTTAAGCTTAATTCTCGGTTGCCTGCAGATTGAACCGTTGACTATGCCGTTCAATCCTTTATACTACCACACAATAACACTTAGCATTGTGGCGCTAACTACGATGCACCGTCTTAACTCACTATGGTGGGATCATTATAAAACTTCTATTTGTCTAAAAAAAACATTGAACCTAACCAAAAAAAATCTTAGTGGCTACCTATTTTCTGAACATTACTTATTGGAGCAAGTGTCCACAATCCTTGCATATTCTCTACAATTTCATATGACTACTCGGTTCCCTTTATCAGAAATATTCCTTAGCTGCCAGCCATCGCTTGTACTTTTGAAGTCTTTGTTACCTTACCCTATAAACCGCCTGTTGCATGCGGCCGTGTAACATAAAACGAAAACGTTGCCTTCCTAATCTCTTCGATTTACTTCATCACACGTTCCCTTTCAACTATTGCTACAAAACTAAGGAAAATTCTTGATAGTTTGCAGGCCATCATCACGCTATACACACACTCAACTTGTACCTGATATAAGTACCCGTATCTTGTGTTGCATCCAGTCTAATTCCTCTGCTGTCAGTTATCAGTAGTTTTGCTTTTCATCCGCAAATTCTGTAACGCCTTTATTACTACAAATGATCTTCATTCATATTAATATACATATTGATTGCGTAGACTGCCGCGCTCTTTGTATAAATTACATTGATTCTCTGGGAGGTTTATTAAAACTTATCGTCTCAGCTATTGTGCTGCAGCTATCAACAAAGGACCAGACCAGAGAATAGCGCGATAGTTATGTATTAATAGCAATACAACTGTTGATCTTCATCTATTTCAGAAGTTAAGTAGCAGATTAACCTAATTACCAACCATTTGTCCGTATCTCCAAATGGGCTGGGTTCCAGTACCATTGTTACTGATCATATTGCATGGTTTCGACAAGACGTATCATATTTTCAACGTGCCTGCTTAATCATAAGATATAACCCTAAGATAGGAAATAAAAATCTGGATTGTACTAGTTTTATTTGATAAGCTGTTGATTTATGAAATAATGAGTGGGTTTGACTTGATTAGAAACAGTATCCAGCTCTCTACCAATTTGAGTGTTTTTATACTACGTACTCATGTGAGTACCTACCTGCTACGTAACCTGAAATTTGTATATTGAAAAATCAACGGTTTGAGTGCATTTGGCATTTAATATTCTTCTAGTTTAAAATAGCTCACATATTAATAGCACTACGAAGACGAAATACATATTACACTAATAGATTTAGAATTGCTGGATGACAGAAAAATTTGATGGCTAAAAGAATATCAAGAGGATGACGGTTAACAAGTTTTTTTACTCTGGCCTTCGAGGGAACATTGAAAATTCACACAGAATTTCGGAGTCACCACAAATCCTAAGATCAGAAAATAAAAAAAAAAAAAAACGAAAACTAACTCACTAAAATAAACACATTTGATTTCTTCTTTTTTATAGCTTGGTGCTGTCCAGGTCATTAGAGAGGGCGAAGTATTAAGGTGGCCACACACGCTACGGTACACCGGAGAGGTTTACCTTTGCAGGTAGACCGGAGCACAGATGGAGCCCAGTTTATCCAGTATAAACATGGAATCGTTTTAATAGCTTTGAAATGTAAACAACAATAAAAAAACGTGAAAATTGGCGAAAAAATTTGATGTCAAAAAGAAAATATACACTCATATTAATTTTTTGAACGAATTGAGGATAGAAATTAAATATTAGCGTAATTACTTGTGTATGGATGAATAGGTTTATCTAAAATTACTTTCAGTGGTTACTCCATTAATTCATAAAAACGATAACATAATGAGAAGTGTTTTTTCTTCAAACGAAAGACTTGAAGAAACTTTAAGGTTTCTTGCATCAGGGAGATCGAAAGAGTACCTTACGTTTTCTACAATATCACCTCATGCTTATATCTTATAAATTGCATCTGCCGGCGCTCCAGACTTCAATCTCGTATCATTTAATTATCTATTTACGGACGTTAATTCTTAGATTTTTTTTTTTAAAAAATCACTGTCTGCTTATTAGCATCGCGTCTGTGGTTTCTTTCTTGAAGCGATCATGGCATTTGTTGCTCTTAACACACCACGGAGAAGGTTTTGATTTCCAAATTTCAATAATTATCAAGCTTACGGTTTGACATATCGTATGTTTGTACTTTGAAGCTAAACAAAGAAGATAAACTCTTACGGCACTGCAAACAATGCGATCTCTTTTCCACAACGCTATAAATGAGACAAACCTGTACAGGTTTACCGCAAAACCCCCACACACGCTCCGGGCTGTAGTCTGGCGCAGATAGAATGAATTGATTTTCCATTCTTCTCCGGTTACCTGTATAGGTCTGCATACTGTACAGGTTTATGGCACACACGTGCCGGTCTACCCGTACAGGTCTACCTGCACAGGTAAACCTCTCCGGTGTACCGTAGCGTGTGTGTTTGCCTTTAGGGATAGGGGACAGGAAGGAATTAGGCCATGACTTTTTTGCAGAGACCATTTCGGCATTCACCAATTATGATTTAGGGAAACCACGTAAAACCGAAATCAGGATGGTAAGATGGGGATTTGAACACGCTTCCTTCCGAATGCCAGCAGAAGGCGTTACCACTCACACACCAGGTTCGGTACGATTGTTGGGCCGTAAGGAACAGTACGGTATGATATCAGAGCTATTCCTTTGTGTGGTAGTAGTGAACTAGGACTCATCTCGAGATGCAGCTTCTCAGCTGGTGGTTCTGGCGCCTGTGTTTGTTTAGCGTGGACCCGCCCAGGAAGTAGGCCGAGTTTTTCCAGCAAGGCTCGTCGTAAACACTCGTGTCGGAAGCGTGCTGCTTTCATCACCGATCATGCACAAATGTAACGGGAGGGAGTGGCGAATGCTTGTAAGATTTTAGAGTATAAGATAAGCACTGCTAACAGCTCGTTAATCCTTTTACATCTGAACGTGGTGTAGATGAAAATATTTATAAAGTTTCCAAATTATCAGTTAGATTTCGTGATTGTTATACATACCTTCGTTAGTTATACTTTATTCCACTTACGAATTTACTGAAAAACTTCTTCCACCAACCTATTTAAGCCGGAATAACAGGAAAGATAAGATTAGAGAAATATGGTGCCGCACTGATTCTCATATGAATTCTTTTATCCTTCGTACCATTAGGGATTGGAATGCACAACAAACAGATTAACTTTGGTGCGCAGAGTATATATGTAGATGTATGTAGATTCTCATTGTCAGTAAACAAAATTATCGTACACCATGAGAGAGTAGACAACATGTGGTAACCGTTTAATCACTAAATTTCATTATTTCCTCACTGATTATTAACAGTTTTTTGTTTGTTATTACTTTAATTAGAATTATAATCTTTTAAACTGTAAAATAGAAACTGCATTTTTTTATCTCACTTCTTACAAAAAAAAAATTCCATTGGGTTTTTTCTGTACTATTCTACGAACAATTAATCCACTTTTGCCTCTATCTTGCAAATTTATCATTTAGTTATTTCTGTTACTAATGTGAAATTTCTATCTACAAGATTTCACCTTGGGAGGAAACTTTTGTTTAACAGAATATACTAGTGCTGCAAATACGACGTAATTAGTATGACGGTTGAATTGAATTTTTCTTCTGATGATTTCAAATGATTTAAAAAATAACTGCCCTGATGAATCCATACGCCTTCAAATCCCCTTTCTCTCTGTCATCTCGCTCCCCAATTTTTTAATCTCTCGGAGAATGAAAGGAAGAACGTAAGTGTTATTGAGCGGTGGTTGTGGGGGAATACGCTGAATTTTCCCGAATCTTTCCTCAGAAAATTCACTAACGGACAAGATATATTACTTTCTTCACTATATATTTTGTAATGTCTGATTACAACTCAATACTGGTTTACTAAGAATTTTAACTACCTGTTTGTTTGTTCCCGAATAAATATCAATAACCATGTTAAATTTCTGTTGTTTTATCCATCTAGGTGTTAGCTAATTTGTTCCACGTTTATATTTCTATTCAGGAATGATAATTGATAATGAAGACAGTTTCTGCTACACTTTCGTAATGTTCCTCATTATCACAATTGTTTCCTTTTAGCGGTAAACTAAGTCTTTCCAGAGTTTTTTTTATAAATGCCTCACTCTGCAGTTACTTAAAGTTTTCTGCAAGTTTTTTATTTTAATTTCTGAAATCACCTTTCTCTAGGCCTTTAAAGACCTTGTTCTCTGCACATAGAGTACTTTCGATTTCCATTCTCATAAACCTCGATGATATCAACTTCTGCCACAGATACCTTCAGTCCAATATCCACTGGTATATCAGTGTTTGTGTGAACTTATGTATTATATTTTGTATATATATATATATATATATATATCACTATGGTTTTAAGTCTCGTCGACGTCGAGGTCATTAGAGGCGGGAAAGGACTGGGGACAAGAAACGGGAAAGAATTCGGCCATGGCCTTTTTGCAAGAAGCATTTCGGCATTTGCCTTGAGTGATTTGGAGAAAACATGGACAATCCAAATGTGGAAGCCTGGACGGGGATTCAAACCGCCGCGGCCGTCCTCCCGAATCGAGGCCAGAATGTATTTGTTAAAGAAATTATGGTTTCCTAGACAATCCTGCACCCCTGGAGCCTTAAGCCAGTATTTTTTTTTTATTGTAAAGCAATGTATCACTTTTATAAATGAATGTAATTTTTCTCGGCGTTGTTTATTTATAAACGTTTCTCGGGCAACAAACCGAGTAATATTATTGTTAATACACAATATTTCGGCGACTTTATTCTCCGTCGCCATCTTCAGGTGCAGTTGTCAGTGTCTTGAAGTCTACCTTGAAGTCAGCCTTTAGCGTGTTGTTTGAAAACTGGCATGGCAACGACAGATGTTGTTCTGTTGCCTAGCAGCATCTCAGATGTCATTAGACGCCCGCGGAACACAAAAAGTAGAGCGTTGGTGACGAGCAGCCTCGATAACAGGATTCCATGCGTCACTTATCTGGAACCCACAATCCCTGTTAACCAAATCAGACGCGAGGCGAATTTCAAATGCTTCTTTGATGACGCTGTCCCAGAAGCCTCTCGCATGTGTCAGTACCTTAGTCGCTTCGAAATCAAAACCATGTCCTTCTGTCAAACTATGTTCTGCCACTGCGGATTTGTCTTTTTGCCCCAGGCGAACATGTCGGGCGTGTTCCAAACACCGTTGTTGTACGCACCGTATGGTCTGGCTGATGTATTTCTTCCCACATTCACACGGGATGCAGTAAACTCCGGGTGTACGAAGGGCAAGGTCATCTTTTGGAGAGCGCAAAATGTTTCTCAATTTCGGTGGTGGTAGGAAAATGGTCTTAATGCCATTTCTTGCCAGGACTCTTCCGACCCTAGATGTTGTGGCGCCAGAGTACGGCAAGAAGGCTAATTTATCGTGTGGACCATTATCGTGTTCATTAGGCCTGCGTTTCATTTCCCGGAATGCCAACTGTATCTGATGTTCATTGTACCCATTCTTCCTGAAGGTATCACGTAGATGTTTTAACTCACTAGGAAGGCTGTCTTTATCACATATTGCTCGCGCTCTGTGGACAAGAGTAGTTAGTACTGTCTTGCGCTGTGCCGGATGATGATAACTGTGCGCGTTTAGGTACAGGTCCGTGTGCGTTGGCTTCCTGTACACCGTGTGTCCCAAAGTTCCATCAGCTTTCTTTATAATCATCTGAGATGCTGCTAGGCAACAGAACAACATCTGTCGTTGCCATGCCAGTTTTTAAACAACACGCTAAAGGCTGACTTCAAGGTAGACTTCAAGACACTGACAACTGCACCTGAAGATGGCGACGGAGAATAAAGTCGCCGAAATATTGTGTATTAACAATAATATTACTCGGTTTGTTGCCCGAGAAACGTTTATAAATAAATGTATCACTTTATTAGATTAAGGCGGAACGTGATAAGATTTCGCTTTACAACAAAATAATATGATAATACAGATACTATTGCTTAAAATATGGGCTCTGGTGGCATATATGGCCTATGACCGAACTCTTCTTGAAGATTAAAAGAGTAAAAGCTTCTACCAAACGTTTGTGGTTTCATGTTGTTTATCAAGATACCTCTAGAGACACGTTAATAAGGTGCTCAAGAGCGTAAGGTCACGGTACTTGGAGAACACACGAAACCGGTTCCTCAATGGGGCATTTCTATGTTAACTACGTTAGCTGTATGCTGAGAATAGATACATTCTGGAGATACAGCTGTACCCTGTATCATGAATACTGCACAGCTGCTACAGTTGGTGCAGTAAAATAAACTGCATCTGCGAGTTGGGTGGGAAAATCGAACGGGCCCTACAGTAAATCGGAGAACAAGCTGCATGCAGTAATTAAAAAAGGTTTTAACTTATATTGATCATATAATCGCACACCAACATTTTTAACTGAACCGGAAATAAAGTTTTAATTCCGGAGAGTGCTAAAAAATCAGGAAAAGTTTGTATGTGATATCTAAAATGAAAAATGTTTTCCCAGCGTGGAATGAAAAACATGTTTTGAAACCCTTTGGACAAGGAATATTTGATTAGCAAAATAAAATGAAAAAATATTCTTTTCTAATCGCTTAGAATACTTGAGTGATTTATCCAAAAGCTTTCTGTGAATTGCAACATTGAAGCTGCAGTTATCTAATATGGAGCGTGACAAATATTTGGTAATTCTGTTACTTCATGTATTTATTTAGTGGGTTCCTGATAGCTGAAAGTCTTCGATATTTCGCCGTGGACAAAATTGTTATACGAAAACCTTGTTTTCTTTCTTTAATGGGTAAAACGTAGACCTATGTGGTAATTCAGTCTTGAGAATAACGTAGATTTTGTTCCCCTTGTCGGGTCTAGTAGGTGACCAGGTTACTTTCACTTATGGCATTTAGGAGAAAGCCAGTTTGATCCCCTGCAAATCAATTAAGAGATAGGTTTACCACGTATTGTCTAACAAATATCGACAAGTTTAGTTTCCAGTTCATTGCTCCACTTCACCACCTCCACTCTCTCACTCATTCTCTACCTGCTCTAATGATTCTAATTAATATTCTACCAGGAGAGAAATTATGTGGACGAATAATGGGATGATGGTACGTTCATAAACAAATCTAACCTTGTAATTCGTTAAAAAAATTTTAAAAAAAATGAGGTAAGTGAGCCTTTCTAAAGAAACTTTATAGCCAGAAGAATAGGACCTGAAAAAATTAGAATGAGAAGAGAGAGGATGTTGCATCTTCATATAGTAATGTGAATGGTGGAAACAGGAGAAGGAATTGACTGCTGAAGGAAATTAAATTTGTATGTATAGCTTCTCGAACCAATTAAATTGTGAAATGAAGATGATAGCTCAGGGTAAATGTTACATAGGAAATCATCAATAGAAGTCTGGAAAGCGATAGAAACAAAAACAGCAATAAAATAATATTGAATAATCCATTTAATAAAGCAAAACCACAGCTGATGTATAACGTGGCAGAAGATGGTCGTGAGTTTTTAGACGTTCGCTATGGACATCAACCACGCGTAATGATCAGTGCGGGAAAATGGTTTACGCTCGTATAAACCTTGCAGTGTTAACAAGTGGTGTAAAAGAGACAGCTGCGGTAAGTTAGCGTTACTTATTTTACTTTTTGCTTTATTCCTGGTCAATAAGTTACCGTATTTTAAGATTTCTAATATAGAAACAGTTTCAACCTTTCCTGTCAGAGCCATTTAACAATGAAATGTCGTGTAAGTATTAGATATTACTACATAAAACTAAACGGTTTTTGAGAAGAAAGCCACAATTACGATTTAGTTTAGACAACAAATCGTGCCTTACTGATCATGGAAGTCTTCATAAGAGCTACCGTTTTGTATGTTTTCAGAATAGAGTGTTGTCTGCTTTGTAAATGATTAACGTTGAAAATAGAGCGAAAGTGACAGCACGTCAGCAGCCCATTCAGGCCTGCTCTTCCGAAATACTCCGGCGGGGCCGCCGAATTATACGTCTGCATCTGACGGACGAATCAATGGTCTGGAATGCTCTGATACTATACCCAGGAATAGGGATTAAAGAGCATTAGTAACGCCTCTCTCATCCAGCTGGCCAAGTCTCAAATGGGAAAAATTTCTTTCACTACCTGAACTCAAAAGAGTCAACCCTCTGTCAACCCTCTGTCATGCACCGAACACCATAAAATGCCGGAAAAAACTTCCACCAACGAATTCGGAGGATGTGGGTTTGCATCCCCGTCCGGGCATCTAGATTTGGGTTTTCCATGGTTTCCCAAAATCACTCCAGACGAATGCCGGGATGCTTCCTTCAAAATACCATTGCCGAATACCCTCCAATTCCTTGCCCCCAGCCCTTTCCCGCCTCTAATGACCCCGACGTAAACGAGCGTAAAGCCAAAAAAATCCAACCCAACGAGACAGGCTTTTCAGTCACTCGTAGTATTTTCTGCATAGAACTTTCAAGTTTAAGATAAAGTGAGCAGTGATGCTACGGAAGGATGTTAAAGCGACGAGATTACTAATGAAGAAGTTTTTCAGAGCGCAGGTGAATATGACTCTATACCGAAAAGTATAAAAATCTGAAGACAATATTATGTGGAAGTATCTTAAGACATGAGAGCTTGGTGAAAACAATACTGAATGGAATGGTACGAGGAAAAAGATGCTGAGAAATATGACGGTTAAAATACATTCAGGAGGTAATCGAAGAAATTGGCTGAATGGCACAGAATAGAGCTGAATGGAGGATCATTGCAGACCAGTTCAAGGATTGACTACGAGAGGAAGAAGGCTTTTGAGTTAAAAACAGCTCTCTCTCTCTCTCTCTCAGATGATAACAAGTCATAGGCGTGGCATTCAGGAGATCGTGGGTTTTCTAATGGTTACCCAAAATCACTCCAGGCAAACGCCTAACCGATTCCTGAAAATCGCCATGCCAAATTCCTTCCCATTTCTTTCTCCCCCATCCTCAACCACCTTTACTGACTTTGACGTTGACCGAAAGGAAAATATATATATCGTAATTGGAGACAAGTAGTTTTTACGCTAACACACACGATCGAAGATTATCCCATTTGATTCCGGCTTAAGACTTGACTGTTTTTTACTGAGATTGTTGGTTTTCTAATGGTTACCCAAAATCACTCCACGCAAACGCCTAACCAATTCCTGAAAATCGCCATGCCAAATTCCTTCCCATTTCTTTGTCCCTCATCCTCAACCACCTTTACTGACTTTGACGTTGAGCGAAAGGAAAATATATATATCGTAATTGGAGACAAGTAGTTTTTACGCTAACACACACGATCGAAGATTATCCCATTTGATTCCGGCTTAAGACTTGACTGTTTTTTACTGTATTTAAAACGTACTGAAATATCTCTTCGGTTTGAAATTTATTAGCAGAAATTCAACTTTGGAAGGGGGAACTAAGAATACTTGGCGATCTCTCTGCAAGGAACAGGATACCCCGTCTTTACCTGTAGCGCCGCCGCTATCTCGAGGTACATATCGACTGCCACCTCCCTTATCGACCCACCAGCTGATCGAGACGCCCGTGGGAAACGCCCTTGCGCAAGCGGCCGGAGTCACGTGTCAAGGCCCTCGGTAAGCCACGCATCTCACCTCAAGGTGAAAGTCACCGGTGCGTCTGCCACGTGCGGCGCTCCTTACGTAATGACGTCCGCCACCCGCTCGGCATTTCTCCGTGCTCCGTAATGGACGGCGCCCACAACCTCACAAAAACCAGCCGCTGCTGGTAATTCTCGCTTCTGTAACGCCGGACAGGAAGCACTTTCCAAGGGGAGCCGGCCCGTCGCTCTTTCTCATACAGACTTTTAAACTACCTGCAGACCCTGTTTCGTAATACACCTGCGTGGCGACCCTATAGTCTACGTTACGGAGACCTGGCTATTCTTAGAATTGGCATTGGGAGATCGAAGAACTCTTTAATTAGTATTCCACTATAGCTCCACGTCAGTGACTGTATTAAATTATAGCTAAGGACAGATGAAAATCAGGCTGTGGAACAATTGTTGGCTTTTCTTTTTTATTGCCATCTTCGATGCTTATAAGGGGCCATCCAAAAATTACTTCATTTGATTTTCGGAGGCCCCCCCCCACCTCCTCATCACAGGTGGTTATATTTGTGTAATCCCCCTCCCCTGGTGTGACGTCACATATTTTACAATTTTATATATTTCTACTAAAAATATTTTTTTTTCATAAAATCAACAATAGATTAAAAGTTTTAGAAAATTGAGAAACCGTAACAAATCAAATGAACGATAGAAAATTTGATCATTTTGTGTACAATGACTTTGAACCCATTATATTATTCACGACTGGCATAGCAGTTATTTCATCCTAGATTTTGATAATGTTACGAACATTCGATGTGTCAACTTCTTCTTCATCCAACTATATTTCTTTATCATCGTTTATCCTACAAACAACTACCAGTTGGAATTCTTTGAGGACAAATCTTCGTGATGGGCGAAACCTCTTGTTGCCTCTTAAGTGATTGCTTGTGTTTGTTAGTGGCCTTGTATGATGAAGGATTATACCACAGATGCCATACGATCGTTTAAATAAGTAAAATAAATAAATAAGTCATATTTAGTCAAAGCCTCAAAGGCGTTACTGGCCTTTCAGCGATGTTAAAGGCATCCGATGTGCGACACTATAGGTACAGCTCGGGTGAACTCGCAAGCAAAAGTGATACAAATAATTTATATGATCTCACAAAGCCTTGTTGACCCTCTCCCTGCCTCCTAATGTGTGACGTAATTTATGGATGCCCAGTTCGAAAGTGGTATTGAGGGAATGAATAGAGTAGTCGTTTCCTTTTTGCTTTCCCCCTTCATTTTTTACAGTTCCGTACCCCCGCAGGAAACGGTGCTCTGTTGATGTTAAGCTGTCTACTTGTGGTTCACATCCCTTTGGCTTGTAAGCAGAACTAGCCTCAGCTCTCCGAATCGCACCGTTGCATATTGCGTTGACCCAAAACTAAATAGCTCCATGATATGTTTATAAGACTGTATGCTAGGTGAATTCGAAACAGAAAAAGAATGATATTATTTTTCTTCCCAACTGAAGTGCAGACCTATGATATTTTCTATATTTTCTTCGATTGGAGAATAGAGACATGAACAGCCGTCAAACTTTCGTTACAAGATGTAAAAACGTATTCGAGGTAAAAAAAACAAGAAATTGGATTAGATTGAACGATCGCGCTAAAAATGCAAGTATTTTTATTTTATTTCATATGGAATAAGGTTATATAAATAGTTATTATATTGAATTACAATACATCAAATGAGACTGCTGTTCATATAGATTGATGTTGAGAGATTGCAGCCATTTAATTGTCTCTGTGGTTGCTTCATGAAACTGCTAGATAATTTCATCGGATCTCCTGAGACAATATTTCATGGCGATGTTGTTGATAGTTTGCTGGTCGTTTCTACACACAAGAAGAATTCTTTTTTATTCTCCAATGGTGCTTCTGCCATGGCGTGTTTGTATAGAAGTAACGTGCACATGGGTATTTAACTTGAAAATATATGAAGCATTGACGTTTTTGCACCAGGCGACTGATGTTTGACCTAACATATTTATATCCGTTTATGTTATTAGAGTATTGAAGTCTAATGCGCAAGGTCGATTCCCACTTGGCTTCTTTTAATTAATGAGTGTGTCTACTTGTTGGCATTTGTCCGTGCATAGTGTATGCCGTGTTTTGTATGATAAACGTCAATCCATGGTGCAATATGTATTTTTTGGGGGGCTGATATTTGGGTTTTTTCCAGCATTCGCCTAGAAAACTACCTAAAATCAGTAAACGGAACAGTCGATATGACATGACCTGGATTTGAATCTCTGTCCGTTGTACCTCACAGTGTCCAGTAAGGTGGCACATTAATAAGTACGTCCCATTTCACTGCTGATGAATCTTTAAATCAGCTAATTACCTCCAATCTGTATTGTCGAACGGTAACGTCAAATATCATTTAAATTACAGCCTGTCAAGTTACAAAAACTTAATCCTGAAAACTGCAACAAAAGAAATTGATTTGAGCGATAACCGCTGAGATGGCACAGTATTTGTAACCAACGAACCATCTTAAAACTCAGCAACAGCCCAGGAAATCCACCCACACAATATTATTATTATTGGTTGATAATTGAAAACAGCGACCAGTCACAGTTTGACTGGTCGCTGTTTTCAATTATCAACCAAATTTGATATCACAGTCGCTGATTCCACAAGTCCACCATGGACAAAATATTATTATTATTATTTATTATTCTGAAACATCGAGTTGGCATCACTTGTAAACGATGATTGGAAGGTTATTTAAGACGGCTTGTTGTTAGGTTCATAGTATTTAAGGCGAGAAAAATTATGAAAGCAGCTTACTAAAGTAATCTGTATCTCGGCATCCTGTAGCATAACTATCAGTAAGTGTAGTGAAGAAATTTGCACAACGGAACTTGTTTTAAAAAGTTTTCTAAACGTGAAGTTCTGAAAAACATAACATTTTCTGACTGCAATACTTTAAGTATTGGTAGCTGAATTCGTGAGCAAAGTCAGAATTCTCAATAATATTTTCCTTTTCTTTTCTAATATTCGAAGCTGAAACAAGTAATGTGTTACACATATCGATACTGCATCGAATCACTTGATACTTTACGAGCCATAATGTCCTAGCAGATTATTTTTTCTATGTTACGGTTTATCAGCCTTTTCCTGAAACATTTTTAAGGCCAAATATGAAGGCAGGAAAACACTAACACAGACATTTAATTCGACTTATATCTGGCCACCGCATAGTTCATTTGTGCTGCTACTTTTATTTCCGAGATAGGTATATGTATTATGTATGTCGCATGACATGAAATAAAGTCGCATGTCTCTTCCGGAACGAGCTCGTGGTTGTATACCAACTGAACTGCAACATTTTCTTGTACAGTTCTTACAAGAGGATATACTGCATTTTAAATTAGTGCATGCATTAGAAATTCAGTATAAACGTGTGAAGTTAAAGCAGCATAATCAGAGAAAATTAATACGGTGTCTTCAACAACTATGGAATTCAAAAGAAGCATGATAAAAAAGATGTGCACTGAAATTCCATGTCAGTATTGTTAGTGCAATCTGATTTAACATAAATGATATTTGAATGGCAATGAGTTTTGGTGCCACAAAACATAACCTGCATTTCTGTATCCAACTTTCTAGTAAAACTCGTATCTAATCGGAAGATGCAACAATTCTTCGTGTTTGTTGTTGTTCTGAGACAATAAAAAAAATCAACAAATGCAAACAAAAAGTACATTAAAAATGCATTTTCCAATTTTTCACTTAAATTTAACATATCTTAATTTATAATTATTTGATACGTGGTACAATTTTCATGGAGTAGAAAGCTGACAGATTCGGTATCACAACAACGAATTGCTTAAAAGTTATAGGTACGTTTTTTCAACATTCACAATTCAGTTAATTAGTCATTTTTGGAGAAGCAAAAGTTCTGTTTAATCTCCAACATTAATTTTAAATACTTTTCGTTGTTTTTACAACCAAAAGTTTGTCTGAAAAGATCCATCAGAAATAATTCATAATAAATTGTTGGCACTGTAGCTGTGTTTCTGGCCACTGCTTGTGTTGCGTGCAGATAATGGCTGTGAACTTGAGGGAGGCTGCTGCATGACGTTTGTCTGATGCGCTATCACGCAAGCCATCTGTCTTTAAGGTCACCGAGACTGTTAGAGCGAAATTGAGATAAAACCGAGTTTATGGCCCATGACTCTCAGAAATCGAGGATTGTTTCTCCACAGACGCTGATCTTCCCTTTCATCAGGAGTATGATTGATGCATAATGATAAGAATCCAATAATACAGCAATTTGGCTTTCTTATTTTTTTAATAAAAACCCATAAATTCGTGAAGTGAAGTACTCGAAACATATGATTGCGTGATGCTTTATTTATGTACTAAATTAGTAAACGAAGATCGGGTTCTAAACTTGTTTTCTGTTGTGTTATCCTTAATATGAAGTATTTGTGTTAAAAATAATCACTAACAGCATGGTGAGTGAGTGATAACGCTCTGGCCTCGTATTTGGGAGGACGTGGATTCGAATACCCGGCCCAAATACCTCAACATCATAAGCCAAAAGCAATAATAATAATAATTTGCCAAGAATAAATTATTGGTTTATTGAAACAAGGTTTCAATTACATTCAAATACCAGTGAAAACTCGGGATTCTTAGCAATAGTTTGATGTTGAATCTAAAGATCAAATAACTAAAAGTAAAGTAATAGTAAAATATTTATTATATTTGGTAATAAAAAATATCTGTAAAAATAACAACATATGGCTAACTCGATCTGAACTGACTTGAAAAAACGTTACTTAAAAAATAAAATAATAGTTTAGGAGAACAATAAATTAGAATTTTGTATTGGAAGTAATATGTGGTGGTGTTCACTTTTTATACAGTTTTAAAAACTGAATTAAACAAATATTAAAATAGTTTAACGCATTTTTCTTTTTTTACAGAGAGATAGTTAATTGGTTTTCATATTATAATTGATCAGTTAATATGTACACAATTAATATGATTGTAAAATACAGGTATCAAGTTAGAATGAATTTCGAACACTGTTGGAGTACTTCAACGATTAGCTGGGAGCAAAAAGAAGAAATAGCAAAAGAATTTCTGCACAGTGTAGTGGCAAATTGATATAAATTTGTTAAATTAACAGAGATTTCTAGGACTAAAAAGAATGAATGACACAAAAATATTTGTGGTTATTAAATTGAGGCGTTTGTGGAAGTGCCATAATATTCATGATTTATGACTTCCGTAAGATTTGTTTATGTTTATAAGTAAACTATAAAACTAAAACTTTCTTTGACCGATTTTTTTTTTTTTTTTTTTTTTTTTTTTTTTTTTTTTTCAGCGGGAATAACATAGTGGGAATAAATGGGATTTAATTTTAATGTTGTTTTCGTATTGGTTAATTTAGACTCTTACATGCGGGAATGCAGAACGTATGACAGTGTTTCTTTCTCAAACTGCTTTCTTCACACAATTCTGGTGGTTTCACTTTTTTATATAATATATGCAGTATAGTTCAGCTAATATCTACATGTCCAATATTTCCACAATGTTTTCATATTTCGATACAAAGTTTTTGCTAGGGGATTAATTTGCTGTATAGTGACCATTCGCAACAGCTGAATATACAAAATATTGCCCTAAATATTATTCTTTAAAATGGAAATATACATTTATTTGAAAAGCATCTAAAAGTAGGTATTCAGTAACATAGCAATTTTCTATAAAATGTATCGTATAAACGCCAAGAAATATGTGAATCTATAATTCTGTTATTCTGGGGTATTGTACGCTTAATCCTAGCTGTTGGCACAAGTGTCGTGCTTCTCCCTGATGTGATCGCATGTATACTGCAACATATTGCTGCCCTTCAAAATTAATCAAATTTGTTAATTATTTCTTACTGTTTCTGCGAATCATTTCAATTGCTATGTCATTGAATTCCCCCTTATACGTAATTTCAGATGACAATGAAAGAAATGTATTTTTCGATGTAAAAATTGAATTTGGTTCAGTTTCTCTGTACATACACGTGTACTGAATGCACTATACCGCACTTATCTTCAACCGTTGCCGAATATTGGTGCTGCCAACGTCGGATAGAACAACCTTAAATAGAAATACAATAGAAACTCTTAAATACAATTATCTGCAATTTCTTAGTGAAAATTTTGTATTTATAGACATCACACTTAAGTTGCAGAAGTTTGAACACTGATTGTAAACAAAATCAAATATAAATATTAATCTTACTGAATTAGGACGACCTTTTATCATCTTGCAGTACAAAAGACACAAACTATGATTCCTAAGACTTCCGCGGCCGTCTTTGTTCATGATTAATAGCTTTTCGGGTTAAGCCGCGTTGTTTATTCAAATACCTGAGCTTTCGGCTGGAATCCTACAGCCTTCTTCAAAGATAAATATAAACAGTATCTCTGAAGAAGGCTGTAGTATACCAGCCGAAAGCTCAGGTATTTCAACAAACAACGCGGCATAACCCGAAAAGCTATTAATCATGAACAAAATATGATGTTAAGAGTTTACACAATCACCCTGGAGCACAAATACAAACATGTAATCTCTTTTGAGGACACGTTACTCTAGCCAGTAACAACTTCCTCTTGTTCAGCTAGCTAAAATTTCTCCTATTCCAAATCGTGCTTGAAAACATTATTACAGGAACACCGTCTCCATCAATTTATCTATATTGCATCAGTGCAACCATGTCATCAATATACATAGATTCATCCGCATGAAACTACAATTCTTTAAACCTCGCTACAATATCTTTCATAACTTTATTCATATTACTTTTAAGCACTTAAACTTGATCAGGACTTTCCTATTATAGCTTTTAGACCAATTTTTTCATGTGGCCTTTCAGATAAGAAGTGTAACTTTTTTGTCGGAGAAGGCAAACATTTCACTTAGCCTGTGGTTTAATACCATGTCAACTCCTCATACAGTTGCTTTTTCTGTGCCTTCACCAGCTTCTTCAGCAGAAGGAATTAATCCTTCGATATCTCCTTGTTGACGTGTAACGAGCTTTCTAGGCACCTCGTGCATGACTCCATGGGTTAGTTTCATTTTGCAGTTGTCCGAAAACATCTCGTCTCCTGAGAAAATATCCTTAAAAACTCTCATATTGAAAGATGAGAGAAGATTTAAAACCCCTTAAAGCATAGGACTGTTCTCGCCCTGTTAAGTAATCCGGAAAAGACCAATTCACTATTAAAAGAATAACACTGAAACTCACTAGTTAAATAGTTCAACAAATTGTTTCTGTGCTCTAGCACCATGCTAATAACTTGCGCACTTCTGTTAATCAACGCTAAATTTTATTAAAGTGTAAACTCCTCTTAGGTTGGCATCACCGTACACTCAACTAAACAAGAAGGTTCTTTCTGTGCATCACAAAAACAGTTTAAATTTTCGACAGATTTCAACACAGTGGTGACCTACAAATGGGTAACAGTAGTTATGTGGAACCACCTCAACAGTTCTGATTGTAAAAAAGAGCAAATAGAGCTACTCACGACCAGCTTGTACCTGTCTTAACTATAATTCCTAAGTAGAATCTACAATGTTATTGGTTAGTTATGTGCATTAATACCGAAAATTCCTTAACACCACCATGTATGTACATTCACAATCATTGACGATGTCATGTTCAATGAAGGCGAAATGTGCCTGGGTCTATATGAATTAAAAACCAGTTGTTAACAGAAGGTGATTTCATTTACAATTGTCCTCCTATAAGATCACACTGTTTATGTGTCCTTTAACGATGAACTTCATTGATATATTTGTTCTCATATTTCGGATCTGAATAGATAAGGTAAGACAACTGTTTAGTGTAGGTCAAAAATATGTAATATTGCTGCGAGTAACGAATGTAACGACGAAATTAGGAATTTAGCTATTGGTTTACTATAAAGTTTAATGTGTTGAATTATCACCCACGTCCTAAAAACTACATTCATGACTGTGGTCCAGATGCAACGTTTTTAGTTCCCGGTCGTGTTGTTTCGTCAGGCTAGAGGGTCGTACTTCTCCCCGGCCACTGTGCGTGTACAAGCAAGGGGCAAGAAGCACTTTGTATCACTAAGAAGCGTAACTCTTGGACGTCGACTGGAACATCAATTACTTGCTCGCGGGAGGAAGCGCTTTTTGTCGGCCTTTCCTCTCCGCTTCGTGTATCTTCGTAGCGCATCGCTGATGCGCACCAATTAAACACAGACCTTAAAAGAAGAGTCGGCGAATGAGAAGGTTCTATCGTCACGACAATGAGCAAGCTTAATGTGCCAAGACGCTGTCAAGAATGGGTTCTGACACGGTAACAAAAGCAGAGCCATTTATTGCTCTAGCCAACAGGTCATAAATATACTTGATATTAAGAGTAATCAGCGATGCTTTTTGTTGTCTTCTCTGTCTTAATAGTCGCTGATTCGTTGCTACTACGTATAATGGGTAATTATCAGATTACTCACCCAATTCTTGTTATTTCAAAATGAATTAAAACAGTATGAAGAAGAGTACTGTAGGTAATTTCTCCAATCCTGTTATTTGCTTACTCCGGAATATTTTATTTTTGGGTTTATGAAATTAGTGCTTCCTGTACAATTAGAGTAATTCATTGCTATCCCGAACACTTTCTTTGCTATTCGTTAAGCGATTGCAGTATGCGCAGAGAGAAAAACGCTGTCATCGAAGAGAATAATATTTCAAAATGTTAATTAATATCAAAATCATAATATCCTTTCAAAATTTATGGGAATAAATTTAGCCCTTATCGATGGTTATTCGAAAATTTCTCTTACACAAATAAAGATTCTATTTAGTAAAGAAAACAAATTAAATTTCATCAGACTCTGATGATAATCCCTCTCCCCGTATACAAATTTCTAAACACACTAAATTTATTTACCGTCACTACATTATAATATAATGTTTAGATTAAAAGATAGGAGAGACCGAGAACTTTTCAGACATCGTTCTTTAAATGTCATGAGGTGGTTCACTACTATTAAATCTCTACTGTTAACTTCCTTACAGGTAATACTCCGAACACCATGTTTTTTTAATCAACTTGAATATGTTAAATTGCTGAGTACACCATTCCTCCGAAAGAAAAAGAACCATGAAAGAATGTAAGCTTTCTTGGCGAGTCAATTGCGTAAAATCTTCTAGGGCTTTCCACCGGAATAGCGTGTCAGTAAAAATACAAAGCGACGTTTCGGCGTATGCCTCTGGCTCCATCTTTCGGCGCTTTGTATTTTTACTGACGCGCTATCCCAGTGGAAATCCCTAGATGATTTTACCCAAAAAAGAATCATGTTCAATCATCTACGATAATACTGGAAGATGACGTAACACTCTTTGAATAATTTTGCTGCTAAATTTTTCTATTTGCTAAATGTTATAATGGAAATGCATCTTTTTAATTCACATTGCAACTGTTCAAATATGCAGCAGCGCGACGAACATTCCATGGAACTGGTAGCTTTAAGTTATGTTAAATACCCAAAGAATATTTAATAATTTTCATGTCAGAATGTGAACAGTTGCCATCTTACTTCCGCAACAACATAAAAGCAATTCCAACGCTGCCACCTGCTGATAATATTACAATATACATGTGGCATCTGTAAATAAGGTGGTGACGGAGTGTTTGATCGACGAATGACGCATTGAAACATATGTTTGCTTGGTTAGATACTGCTGGACATTACATTAACTGAATCCAAATGTTGGTTGATGTATTAAAAAATCACAATGCCTTCTCTTTAATATCTTCAGAATGGTTACTGGTCTCTTAAGTTTGTTTAAGTTTAAATGTTAGTATGCAGTAGCGGTGCTGCATTAAGGCGAAGTGTTGTGGTGCACACGCATGGCGAGTGTGAAAACAAAGTTCGTGTTATTATATTTGATTTTAAATTTTCGTTGTATTGACTCTACAATTGGTATATCGCTCTGAGTTGTGAGTAATTGCACGTTAATTCTACTCTGCTGATTACATGGATCGATTATTAAAATGTCAGTGAACAAAAGATCACAAGCCGTTTTGACAAATCTTCGTTTAAAGTTAATTTGTGACCATGAATTAACTGATTAACCAAAATTGCAAAAAAAAAGTTATCAGTACCTGTATGCCACTATGGCTGTTTTACATATTTTTAGTGGCATTCTGCTACATAGGCCATACAGCCAACTCAATGTGATAATCATGACTCTTCCAGTGTATCATTGCTACTCAGTTTTGACTGTTGCTTCGTGTGAAATTTTAGAAATGACAGTGAAACCTTTCTAATAGCTGCAGTTCTCATACACATATATATAGTATATAAAAAGAAATACAGATGGAAGTTACAGATATGTTTGTTTGTTGTTAACTTTTGTGAGTACGATAACTCTGGAGATAATTGATTCATTTCATTGATATTAAATGTATAGTGGTTTCTCATGAAGTATACGTCCTGAATGAACATAAATTTTACGCTGTCTTTTTTTGGAGATCTATTTCTCTATTAATATTACTATTTACATGGCCACTTTCTTAATTGTTAACCTTTTTCGTGTCGTTATATGACAGTAATTTTATGAAACTCGGGCGTAAACGTTTGTAAGAACGAAGATTTTCACGACGTTGTAAATAAGCAAAATTTAATTGGACTTCTCTGGAAGCGTCGCATGAAAGAGATATTTATGCACGACTGGAAGCCCGAAAGAATTTCATTTATATACGTTTGTAGTTAGTAGTATCATTCTGGAATATTCAGCTGAGATAAGTATGAAAATAATTTTTCATCCAGATGCAAATAACTAAAACATATTCTCAGTTCTAAACGTGTAGTATAAATTTTTTTGATTAAACAAATTTTTTAAAAAATAAATACTATTATTGTGGAATTATCTAGAAAAGCTCAGTATGGAAACTTTTTACGCATATCCATCCTTTCTACTGTGAATATATTAATAATTAAAAATGTATTGAATTCTAAATGTTTGGCTAATAAGTTTTAAAGATACATTTTTTTCAAAAACTTTTGAAAACTAATTATTAAAAAAAATACTTAAGCAGTTCCCTCCTGTCACATCAGCGATTTGTCAAAAAATCAAAAATTTACCTGTGGAAAGGAATTACCTGTTACATCCTGTGACAGTTAATGCGTCATGTGATGATTGCACCATGAGCTGAGCTACGGAGTGCAATACAGTTCATCGCGGGTGGTAGGAAGGTTGGAAGCAGCGACAGTCGTCTCCCCTTCCGTCGGTTTATGCACTCACCAGCTGGGATTTATCCGCGCTTACCGGAACGTAGGTGCGGAGCCCAGACGGATAATCCCCCTGCCGTAATGACTCCCCTTCCCGCCACCCCGCGCACAATTAAAAGGGATCCCGGCCGCACTAGACGTGGCCGACCAATAAATACGCGCCTAATGGGCGACACATATGCGCGCCCGCGTGCACTAAATCCAGCGCGAGCTGCCTCCGCTCCGTGAAGTACACCAGGAGGCGCTCGTGCTGATAAGACTAGGGAGGAAAACTGCGACCAACTCCAGCGTTCCCTTTCCTCTTATACCGTACAGAACCCGTCTGCGTTAAGATTAATGAGCTTCCACTGTACTCGGGATATACACAATCGACAATCTCTTACTGTCGCGTTGCATATTGACGATATAGATGTATATCCACTTTAATAAAATACGTTGAACCTGGATTCTGGACTTCAGATCCATAACTCGGTAACCTTCGGCGAGTCCGATGATACACGAACCGTTAATTACTCTTGCTGCCGTCACAGCGCTGCTAGGCTAACCAGGAAATTTCAAATGAATTGACTTTATTTGTGCTCATAACGTTAAAAGGGAGACTAAATTTCAAATAAATAATTGAATTTACTTTATGGAAGTAACTGCACAGAAATACTATTCGTGGACAAATAAAATTGTACTACGAGATGAGAATAATAATAAAAAAAAAGCAGTGAGATCTCCAGTTAAATTTACAGGTGCTTTTTGTTTATTTACGACGGTTAAATGCAGAAATTTATGAAAGAAGCAATCGACGTTTACGCTGAATTCCTTGTAGCAGTTATTAGAAACCGGTTAGATCATAACCTAATATTTTTTTAACAGAAGATAAGCAATAGGAAAGTTTACAAAAACTCACAATAAAGTTTACATGAAACGTAGGTAATGGCAAAATATATCAATCAAATAAATAGAGGTTATTTATTTTGAAATTATACTTACAAACCTTTTCATAGCAATAAAAATTTCCGTCAATTAAAGTTAGTTACAGTTATTTAAAAACATCGTAGAATGATACTCCGAGAATCTAATCAGAGAAACGTTCCCAATATAACGACAAATACCAATAAAAATGATCGTTATCCATTTTTCTTTAGAATCTTTTCCAGTGTAAATTCTAACTACCACTGTAGGTGATACCCGTGATGTTTTACTGGAGTTGGAAGAAGTATATATAGGCTATTGTCATGCAATATTGTTTGGACATTAAAAATTCAGTATGGTAGTCTCCGAGAGTCTTATTTCCACACCACAGTAAAAGTAACGCAGTTTTGAAATTATTTTATTACGAACTAGGAAATATCGATGGTCACTTTGCTTCTAATTAATTGCTGCAGGATTTAAGATTTTCGATTGTGAGGTTTCAACTTCATCATCTTCTTTAAGCACATATAATTATTCAGTTCATAACATAGGAGTTAATGTTTGCAATGCGATAATATGGAATTATTTTTGTATTGTGGTGGAACAAATATATAAAAATAACTACTCCTTTTGTATAACTAAGTATAAGTAGAAGTCTAAGGCGAAAACGGCAATGAGTTTATCAGACCTTATACGAGAGTTTAAAACGCTGTAATATACGATTACAGAAGTATAATTTTGAATTAAAGAAAAAGAGTGAAGCAACTGATAAAAAAAGAAAGCAAAAGATTTTCGACAAAAACTTACGCATAAGTTATAAGCACAGACCAATATCTAACATTAATTAAGTTGGGCTACCACATTAACTTAAAGGTAAAAAAAGCGAAACAGTGAACTTTTACCGGTTGTTGACACACATAGGATCAGCTTTTTGGACAGGGTGCATATACTTCTGTTGCCATGGAACTAGAATTGTCATGGGATGGTCAGTCCAATGATCCTGATACTAGATCTCTTGTGATTAAACTTCTGCCCCGTCTTTCTCCGACGTGTTTTATAGAAGACTTAATTACCCGTGGGGCCATCAGAACGATCAGATTTGGAGAAAATTGATAGGTTATTTGTGATTTGATCATATTCAGTTGCTCTCGCAAGTGATCTATCGTAATCCGTGTTAATTCAGACACAGTAGATGCGCTTTGTAGCCATATGATGAGAAACTGCAGTAGAAGCGTGAATGAAACACGGGACATACGAGTATTTCTGAATTAGTGCAGAGTTTTGCTATGTTTAATAGAACAAAAGTTAAAAAAACACGCTATGGAGAAAAATTGTTTCATATCCAAATGGTATTAAACTGCAAAGCAAGTGTGTTTCAAGAAGAAAGGATACGTTTACAGCAGTTGTGGAGTGTAGAAGATTATTAATTAACTGATATAGTTCAAAGCAGATTAACATATTTCACGGGAAAAAAAAATCGATAAATTCCTTAAAATCAATGCTATCTGTCAAATTTGATGATCACTGATACGAAAAAACATTTTTGGTAGTTATTTGCGTGGGATCATCCTTGAAAATGTCATAGATAATACATTTACTTTCGAAGTATATTAGCGTAACATCTTTATAAATTACTGATCTACCTAGATTATGAAACCTCTCCGAGCTTTATGTACTTCCTTTCCAAAAGGTGAGATGTTAGAGAAAGTAATTGACGGATATGTTACTGCTCTCACACATTTTTGCTGATGAAAAACTGAAAATAAATCATAAAACCAGTAAACACATCCTTAATTTGCGAAGGGAAAGGAAAACTTGTCGGAAAAAAAGCAAAATATATTCGGGATGTTGTTTCAAAAAATTAACGTTTCTTGCAGATTGGCATCTGTTGTGAAAGTATGATGTTATATGTTGGTAGATTTAACATTTCAGTTCAGATCCCGACAATCCTCAGACAAGTGTAGCGGAACGGGGAAATATGTGCGTATCTGAATTTATACAACATCGCAGAGACAGGAATGATAATATCGTTGGGCTGGGGGAGAGGTGGTTTCCGGTGATGGCCAATGGACACTGCTGGGAGGAAGTATCGTATCGGTTGTGTCACGAAAGTGATACTTGGAGTGTTTTTAAGAAGTAGTACATCTGCTACAATTGAGCTTAGGCGGGACTACTTTGGTATTTATTCAGACCGACCACGATTCGTGAAAAGTGACTGACTAAAATGCTAGAAGAGAATAGCACGATTTATATGTGAAAACCTGTGTACCACATGGAACAATATTGAAGCAGAACATGTGAGTACTGTGTTGACTAAACCAATTTGCTCCACCTTCTACTCATTTTTCTTGCATCTTCGGAGAAGAATTCCTGTAATTATTTGTTTGATAGCTACCTCTAGCGCGAATACAATAAATTGCTTGTGGACGCAGTTGTTAATCAGATGAGACTGCGGTGTTATCATTGGTAATAGAAACTGAAAACACAAGTGCCAAGGTTTAGTATGGTATGGTAAATTCTCGTTAGTCATTGATAGCTGACTTGAATGCTTAGAGATTGTGTTGACCTAATGGTGTTGTACTTTGGCAGAGATAACATTTCGTTTCTTACCTTAGCAAGGACTGGTACGGTTCTCGTTAGTCATTGATTGCGTGACTAGAATGCGTAGAGACTGTTTGTACCTGTAGGCGGTGTAGCATCACACGTTCACGTCAGTACGTATTGCCGAGGGCAAGGGCACGACGTTACTGATCGGTGGTCACATTGACGTCGGTATGAACACACGCACACAGCCGACGGTACAGCCACCCTTTGTGACAGAGGGGCTGCTTGCTGACTAATTGAGCCTGCGGTGTATTGAGCGGCTGCAATATCCGGCCGGCCGCATGTTAGCGTCAAAGCCGGCTGGACAGCGAACAGACGCCCCAAGTCTGTACACAACTTTGCCAGGTGTTCCTTAGAGTAATTTGGGAACATGTGCTGACTACAAGGCGCCACTTTTATAATACATTTTTCTTATCTTGTATCTTTAAACGAGCAATTCTTGTATATATATGGCATCTCGAAAACGCCTTTAACGATTTGGATGAAATCTTATATTTAGATAACGTTTTGCTTCTCTAAAATAGGTGTCTTCCCTACAAAATCACAATTTTACAACAAAAAAACTAGCAATTCTTGTATTTGGTAACTCGGTAACGGCTCCAACGCCATCTCGAAGAAGTTTCAGGTGCCAGTAAGCCTAATGATGTTAGTTAATTTTCTCTTTGTTTACAGCAAGGAACTCTTACATCTTTAAACGAACAAACCTTGTATACTACCTGACCCGTGTGTTCCCTGATTCTTTGATCTCGTTACGATGTAATAAATATGTAACCAAATTATCATCATTAACCAGACAGTATTAACTAACGACGGATAAAATTTAATTTGTCGCCTGATGAATGAATCATTTGTATTTTTGAAGTTCCGATTGCACTGTAAAACAACATGTATTTTCGTTCAATGGTGTAAAATTTTCTTAAAATCGGCATTCTTTCCATTAAAATATGAGATCTTTAATAATATTCATAAAAACATACTTTAAATAGTTTTACTAACTGGATTCAACTAAAACCGCTTCCGAGTGTGCGAGTGTAGTCAAGAATGAACCAGATGGACTTGGAAGGTAAAAAGAACTGTATGACTGATGAACACCCAGAGTTATCTTTTCCGTCTAGATATTTCTTTTTAAGGATAAAGAATTCCGTTAGGAGTAAATTTTACTTCCTGTTGGCAATACATTCTTCTGTCTACTTTGAGACTGTTACAGTGCTGGTTCCAAAGCAAGTCGGCTCTTCATCTTTCTTAAACGATGTCCAGAATCAAAAACACCCTTTGAACACGCTCTCCTTTCATTCAGTTGCTTCTTACCCGGTGATTAAAAAGTTCAGCTCGACGACAAAGACATCCTTCTCGACTTAATGTTGGCTGTGAAGGCGTCTTCATTTCCTCGCTTCTTTTAGAAGGGAGACACCGCCTTACAAGTCTCGTTAATTATTAAAAATCGTGATTTAAGGGAAACCGAATTATCTCACTCGGCATAACCATTTCCTCGTCGCGGACGTCTAAAGAATTAATCATATCTACGTTCGCTCTTGATTTCTTTCAGTTAGTCGCTTCTTTTGCAGTACGAGCTTGTGAAACTTTCTAAAACCTTAAGTTAATTGAAAAAGAACTTTGCACCAGTACTTTTACTGCTTTTTTTGACACACGAATTCCTTTGATCTGCAGCAGATTATCGTAGTCTGTTAACTGTCAGATTTTTGCTTTAAACATGGCTGAATTCCATTAAGACCGCATGAACAGTCACCGTGCAACATTAACATTGATCAATAATCTCGTTATTAACTATATTTCATTCTTATTATTATTAATGCACAAAGACCACATTATTATTATTTTTTTTTTTGAACTGCTTTACGTCTCCTTTTAACATCGAGGTCTTTAGAGACGGGAAAGGATGGGGGGCAAGGATGGGGGCAAGGAATGGGAAGGAATTCGGCCATGGCCTTTTGAAGGAAGCATCCTGGCATTTGCATGGAGTGATTTGGGGAAACCATGGAAAACCCAAATCTGGATGCCCGGACGGGGATTCGAACCGCCGTCCTCCCGAATGCGAGGCGAGAACGCAAGACCACATTAACTGTTTATAATAAACCTTTAGCAACTCTCGCACACAAAGCCTAGCAACTAACTCTGCTCTTGAATAATCTAGGAATAAAATGAATATTTCCCTCTGTCATTAACATGTTTGTTCTTGTAGACTTTTCAAATCACCAACGGTCGCAAGCTAATAGAATGTATTTCTTAGTGAAACTTAAAAAAAAAAAAAAATAATAATAAAAAAAAAGAAGAAGAAGAAAATCTGATCGGAGAATTTAACTCCAAACCCTGAAATTGGTAACACTGTACGTTCTTCAATAAGAATGGAATGTTATTTTCTGGACAAGTATGAGTGAAATGAAAGTTTACCGAAGGGTGAAGTATTATTATTGAATTTGAAATAAAAGAAAATATGAAACAATAACAAAGTCGTAAAAATTTCAAAAACCGTATGGGATAGGAAACTTTATTGGATTCAAGTAGCTATAAATAAGTATAATAATTACAGAGATTGGCTATAAAATTCCAAAAACAAATAGAACTCCTTAAAAAAAGGAATTCTTAAGCTGCCGAGTACCTAATTGAAAAATAATACTCATATTCCATTAATTTTTTGGATAAATAGGACATTATTATTTAAACGTTCCACTCACTCATATTACTGAAAATCGACTAAATTATACGTACGTTTCACTTGGCTGCACGAACACAGATAGGTGCAACTTATTCAGTTACTAACATTTGCATGTTTTTACTAAACAATATACGTTCAGTAGCCTATGTGCTAAATTCGAGCTTGATTGTGGATAAAACCCATTAAACGATGCAATTAAATAATTTATAAATGCCACTTAGTAATCAAGAATCAGATGATGATTACAATACTCTTTCACAGGACGCAATGCCCGTATGCGTTATCAGAAAAACGATACAATCATCGAAAAATTATCACTGTTTGTCACCTACTATTTATGAATTACTGTGGCTGTTAAGGAACGGTTCATCAAATAATAATCCATTAACCAGTGTTTAAACTGGATGAATACAATAAAATACGAGCAGATACAGAACTGAAAACTATTTATTTACGAAAATTCCAAACAAATCACCGTTGTGTTTACCGTTTCGTATTGTGTAAAGCAATTGTTCCAGAGTTGAAGGCACAGAGTTCTTCAAATCTCAACTCCGCTCTTACCTTCAAGAAATATATTAATCTTGCAAGTAACAAAATATGTTTTCCAACTACGATATCAAGAAAGAGCTCATTCCGTACTTCGTCTGCGTTCTTAATTTTTAACATTCCTTTTCGCACCATATTTCAGTTTCATTTTCTTCTTTCTGGTATATCCACAGTTGAGACTTTGCTGCCACAAAGTTATATTTTTTGTGCATAAATTTTTAGAAATTTGATACTAGAAAGTTCCCACTTTTAAAGAATGCCCTTTGTTATAGATATGATTAGATTAAATTATACTCATTTCTTTGGCATTCGGGATTGCTTTTCTTTCCTACCACAGTTCTTTATATTATTCCAGTGTGTTTGTTCCTATTTTGATAGCCTATTGTTGATGTTACTTCTTTTCTTGTATTTTATCACCAACTTCTAATTTTGTTTGTTCTGAATTTAAATTATTGTCCTAATATTATGTTGACATTATTTATTGCTTATACTATACATCAGTATTATCTGTGAACAGGATAAAACATCTTCAGCAAATTTTAGCCTTTATTGTAAACTCATAATTCTACTTCGCTTTGTTGTGTGCTTCGTCTACGTAGACGTTGCAGCAGTTGGTCCGTACTCCCGAAACATTGTTCCGGATACGTCCATGTCGATTTTGAAGAAAATTCGATTTTGTGGCTCATAGACAGATGAAAATATATGAGACGTAATTGTGGGATTTGCAATTATCCTTCGAATCCATACCGTTGAATCACCATGGCTTGTTTACAATTGATACCGCTTACCAAATCCTCAATACTTGCCTCTGGCGGTCGGTGTGGTGTTATATAGCTTGTCCGGGCTCCGTTCGCCAAGTGTGATTGAACAGAATAAAGTCAATTTGTGTCAGATCCTCTGTCTTGTTTCCGCAGCGCTCGAAACTCGCTCCCAACGGGGGAGAGGATGTCACCTTGTTAAAAAATCCATCTGCGAGTTATTGATTGTCCGGCGGCCCTCCCTCAATTCTGGTTACTCTGCGGTGGAGCGAATGTGGTTTGCGTAGCCGAATAGGCCATCGCAACTTACCTGTTCTGGAGTATTCGTTGGCTACAGAACGAATTTCCACTGTGCGACTCTTCTTCAGCGTCAACATTAAACTAGCACATGTAGTTAACTAACGTGTATGTTATGTTGACAGCTAAAACTCTATTAAATTTTTTGTAAGCCTCGAGTAAATTCAAGGCATATTTTTAAAGAAGATTCCACTATCGATTGTTGACTTTGCAGTGCTACGATTGTCCGTCGCAAGTAATTAATGATAATAACCACTCATTTAAAAGTAGTACTGATTTTATTTTTATTCACATTAGCCATTAAATGATTCAAACACACAACCGCAGCACACAGGGGTATTTGACACAAAAAGCCGATCAAAAGTCAAAAATTTTTTTTAACAAATTCAAAGAACCCGTACCTACCGGACTCGAGGCAAATGTCTATAGAATAACAATCAGCTTTGTTTTTTAGGTAAGCTCCATTCCCCACCCCGTGAACAGTCATCTTCTGAGCACATTGCAAGACCCAAGTACTGATCCGAAGCAAATACGAGAAAATTATAAGTTGTACCATTTTAATTTGTGAGTGATGTTAAGTGAGTAGTGGCGATTTTAATCATGGATATTGTTCAGCCAGGTGCCTAGAATTGAAATAATAGTAACATTCATCCAAAGGTATCGCACAACTTTATTTCTGTACAGTTTTGTAAGCTGACTCATTTTGTACGGATTTTTTTTATTACGAAAAGTATTAAAGAGTGATTTTGTTATATTTCCGGACCTTTCCCGAGTCTGATTTCTTATATGGTATTAGTTTAGTGTACTATCTTGGTGTTCCACTGAAAATTGGGTGCCAAAAAGTGCCAAACGTCTATTTATTCGAAAATATTCTAGATTATTTACAATGAATCAAACTTACTTTTTTCGGTCACATTTTTTTCATGTAAGATTTTCTTTGTTATGGGCTCTTCTGGTATCATGCTCATGACCCGAAAAGTTATTTATGATATGATTAAACACGAGAAAGGAAATTATTTCGGGCAAAAGTTGCAATTAGTCGAGGAAAATATTTTAAATCAACCGACATTCACGGTCGAACAAAGGCAACAGTTCGAACAAAGGTTTTCAAGGCTTAAATTGGAAATTAAAAGAAAATGGCTGGCTGCTAAGAGAATTGAGAGTGTATTTTTAAATAAATACCATGACTGGTTCAAAAGATCTATCAAAATTCCCATAAAATCCAATCCGACCAATGTGGAGTGGCCTACAAAATCTTTCGATGATTTGACCGATTTTAGAAAATGATGTCCGCAGAGATAATAGGTATTAACAAAACATTGATTGACAGGTTTTATACTATTATCTGAATGATATATAGTGGGCACAAGATAGATATTAAAAAAAAAATAATCCCCACTGCCAAGAAAAATTTAAAATGTACTGTACATTGAACTGTACTCGTGGCATCCAATGTCACCTACACAAGAAGTATTGATTGAGGGCCCACTTATAACAGAGTATGCACTTTTGCCTGTAGGCAATCTGTCAGAAGCAGCAGCAGAAGCTAGAAACAAATATTTTCGACGATTTAGGGAGAGACACTCCAGAAAACTTAGTTGGGTGTAGTGTAACACAGATGTCATTAATAGACTTTCATTAAGTTAGGATCCGTATTTGAGCTTCATCAGGCACAAAATCCAAAAACATCTAAATCATTCAATCCAGAAAATTCTAAAATATTACTTTAATGGGGCCCGAGTACTCAAGAAGAGAACGAGCCATAAGGTGAAGTTTCCGACGACGAAGGATGGGACGGTTCGTCAGAATGATATTTTAATGTACATATATGATTATTGCTTAGATATTTTGTAAATATTCCTTTAATATATTATAAAGTGTATGATCACAGTACGTGTACTTTATTATTACTCCTACTTCACAGTTATAAGTTCTAATACACAAAAGAAGCGAAACAAACATCCAAATTACGTAGAAATAATTTTGATCGACTTTTTGTGTCAAATACCCCTGTGTGCGCAGCTTAAATATTCAATGAACATGTCAGACAAGTTTCTGGGATAACGCACGAAAGATCTGAAATAAATTTATAACATAACTATTTCTGTAATTAGCTGATGTAGAAAAATATTTGAATTAACTGTAGATGTAGAAGGAATACACTTCCTTTAATGGGCTCCAGTAGGATGGAAAATGGTGAATTTTGTCATTTTAGTTTCTTGCCGATTATTGATCTTTCGAATGTCCTCTTTAATTTTGTGTTTAATACATGCATCTTTCTAACATAGAAATGCTTTAAAAAAGGCTGTGTGGGCGTGGTAGTCTTCGCATCGTCAAACTGGAAGGGGTGAAAAGGATTTCTGAGAGGTCACCAGCTGATGGGGTACATTATATATATTACCTGGGGGATGGGGCTCCGGTAAGGTGTATCTTTCCCATGTATTTCTTGCGAAGATTGAAGCCTTGGATATAGTCTGATTTAAAAACAAAATTGTCTGGTTGGAAATCAGCAGAATAGAAGCTACGATTCTGTGAAGAAAAAGGCAAGAATTGGGATCCCTGGTTGGGATTGTACTATTTTTTTTTTTTTTTTATCAGAAGAGACGTACGGCAGACGCAGAGGAAGAACTGGCAGGAAAGCTCTGCGGTAAGCGGCAAACATTGCAATTTTTGTTACCCTCAAGTTTCGAAAAATCAATGGAGAATTGTAGCCTATGTTATGCTGATGAACGTCAAACTGTTAGTGAATTTGACCGTAGCTGATTTATGGTACAGATTGAAATGACCATCTCCCCGACATGTGAATGTAATGTTGAGAATGAGAGACATAGAATCATATCTTCATTGCTTTCTAATATTGCTGGGTCAGCAACCGTTACTAACTGTTTTATATTCTTCAAGATATCACAGGCCAGCCAGATTTGTCAGACTTGCATGTTCTTCAACCAGCAGACCACAGTGTGAATAAGAAATGAATTAATTACTAATTATTAATTACTGATTATAATCAATCATTATGTGTTAGCGGTTTATAGGAGGCCGTTAAGAAACGCAAGGCAGTATTTCAGGAGGCACGAACGGTGCGCACTCAAATTGCACAAATGACGAAGCTAGTTTTTGTATAAAATTCTTTATTTTTGTCTAACATCACCAAGGACTTTGGCACTTAGTCTGGATTTACCTATCGTTCATCACCATAAGTTTCTCTCTTAAGCTACTGTGCGAGTTCTGGAGAATAAAAACGAAGAGGACATGCGTGTCTTATCAGTCGAAAATGTTAAAGGTTACAGCCCCTTGAAAGAGTTTCAGAAGATAGCCAATTATAACAATGATATATGAGACACAGTAAATCTTACATTCTATTGCATACAATGTCCAGAGTTAAGCAAGAAAACCAAAGTCAATCTCAGTGGTAGCAAACATTAATACAAGAACCCATCACATTCAAACACAGGCAGATGATTATAACGGTGATTCTAAAGTGTCAGGAAAAGATGAGTACCATCTGGGGCGAACGATAAGAAGGTAAATAAATTGCTTCGTACGGAGTAGCTACCTGTTCATGTAGGTATTATACCTTCAGTGGCCGTTCTGTCATCTTTGTATGCCTGCATACAGTTTACGACTAGTGCTGTGTTTCTTAGCTCATTCCTGCAGATTCTCAGTCTGTTTTCCTTCTTAAAACTTTGTATGTCCACAATCTTTCGACAGTTTAACTTGTAACGCAGTTTTATAAATTCGTTCTTTAAAAAAACAGAAAGATCCATGCATGATCGCCATGGAGCTTTGATATCTGGGACGACGAGAAGAATTAAACTAGAAGTACTGTAGAAAAATAATGAAACTAAACTGTCTGACTAATTTGCAGTATTATGAATAAAACGGGAACTGCTTTTCTTACCTTATTCGAGTTTCTATCTCTTTATATCATGAGACCCATTGGGGAACCTGCGTTACTCCAAAAAATTTGTAGTGAAATCTTGCAAAAAAAAAAAAAAAAAAAAAAAAAAAAAAAAAAAAAAAAAAATGAAAACTTGGTAGTTCACACTGTGAAGCTCAAGAAATATGTTGAATTTTATAATAACCACGTAATATGTAAAAAGACTGCAGAGTTGAAACAATCAATTGAAAACAAGTTTTGTTATGAACATACAGAGAGGAATAGATCAGTATCGGATTGAAATAATTCTAGAAGCTTTTCTGTTCATTGAATAACTAATTTAAAAAATCAAGTCATGAAAGGTACGTGTTTTAATGTAGCCTGTTATTATTTGTTTAAATGAAATATTCATACCAAGCGTGGTGGGTGAACGAAAAGGGGAAGATGGGTTGTGTAGGGAAATTGCCGCCGAAGCGTGTGCTCCAATGCAATTAAATTAAATTAAATTAAATGGTATGGCGCCACATTCGGGAGAAGGTGGGTTTGAATACCCGTCCGATCATCCAGATTTGGGTTTTTCATAGTTTCCCCAAATCACTTCAGGCGAATGCTGGGATGGTTCCTTTAAAAGACCATGGATAAATTCCTCTCGTTCCTTCCTCCCTCAATCATTTTCCGCCTCTAATGACCTCGACGTTGACGAGGCGTAAAGCAACAAGCAAGAAAAAGAAAGAAATATACATCTTCCCCTTCAGTTCCGTCGATGTTATTTCCAGACAAAATGTTAATAGGAATCGAATCGAAATACGAGTGGCTAAAAAGAATGCAGAAAAGTTGCGTGGTGACTACATTATTGTTTGTTGTGCACTATGAGATTGTGTGCAGTGTAGGCCACGTGTATTTTGCTGCTTAGCATTCTGAGCCGTATGTCTGGACAGGGCCCCACAGCAGGCTCCTAGCCGCCAGCGGCCGAAGATCAAAGAGGACGATGATGTTTATATCGTCGCGTCCCAAGACTCGTTCTGTTCTTCGGACTTACACGAGCTTCCAGTGAAAGCGATGAAAGCTTTGTAGACCGACGAAGTAGGAATGAGCGCCGAGGCTCACTGATAGTTAGCATCCATCGTGCCAGCACATAAACTATATAATAACTACCCGGTTTCAAACCCTATGATCTTCTACCGAGCTTAAAATACATTTTTTGACCTACTTCATTCAGTTTGTTCAGCACCTGAGAAAAGAGATATTAAATCTCTAATGCTATCAGTGTGAAATTTGGTTCTCAATATGCTGTAAAGTATAGCTTAAACTTTTATGTCACTCTTATTAATATTTGATACAGAAAGAAGGCAAACAATTTATTATTGTCTCTAACAAGTTTAACTTTCCTGCTCCGTCTTAACTCTTAATGTGTATCAGAATGAATCGAATTATTCTTCTCAAATTAGGGGAATCTATATATATATATATATATATATATATATATGTGTGTGTGTGTGTGTTAGTTTGTTTGTTTGTTCTTCAGACAAATTCACAGTTTTCATCCGATTTCGATGAAAGTTTACACGCTTATCCTTTGAAACAAGGAGAAAAGTACTGTCTATTTGGTTGTAAAATTTTCTGTATAAATAATACATGTTGTCTTATAATTTCGAAAAACTACTGAACGGTGATAGACAGACGCTTAGGATGTGTTGGTTTATGTACTATCTTTCCATAGAGCGGTCTGGTAGCTCAGTGCTTAAGGCGCTTGCTTACTGCTGTTTGGATCGTGGTCTCCGGTTCAAATCTCCGTGCAGGCAAAGATTTTTAAAATTTGTTGTTGATCGTAAGAGTCACGTCTGGACCGTCGGTTATTCGGATTGAATGTTAAACTGTAGATATCACAAATTTAGTGGTTCAACGCGAGACAAATCGCAGGTAGTCTTGCAATGCTGTAGGTGTACACTTTTTTACTTAATAATGATCCCTCAGAGGTTGTTCGCAGTCAGTGTGTGTGTGTGAACCACAGTAATATAATTATAACTACGGAAGTAAGTCTCTGTCTATTTGTTACGTTTTGACGACTAAACGGCTATATCGTTGTGTTGGAATTTGACAAGAAAATCTGTAGGAAGGGCACAGGACCTTTTTCCGGTATGATTAACAGTTGTAGTTACGAAATTTTGAGAACTTATCGAATGCTGACAGAAATATGTTGGAAATTGATTCTCTTCAAGAGAGGTTCAACTGTAGAATGTTATAGTGATAGCTTTCCTGTCATATTATTCCAACTCGGTGTTGTTTGGGACCAATCCTTCGTTACCAATCACTTTCTATATTCAATTCTGGCAAAGAAATTCTTAACCCACGCGTACGAAGTCGCGGTATCAGCTACTACATAAATATACGTCAATGCTGCAATCCCAAGCAACGGAAAATTATTACTTTTTTCTATTTAGTCATCTTAGTAAACTGTTACTGAGTTTCGTTACTCATAGGTCTCCGTAAAAACTCTGTGACGAGATTGCTGGATTTATGTTTGATGTATGTAGATAACGTAAGTGTATGTTAATATATTCAGCTACAGAGGTCGCACGGACTGAGTACTATGTGTAGACTTTGATTTTAGTTTTTTGAAGTTGGTAGATATGTAAGATTTCTATCTTGACGATGGTGCTGGTAACCTGCGGGAAAATTTTTTATCTCTACGTCGGTCTGAGTGAGTGGCTGTATGTAAACCAAGTAATGAACAGTGATAGTAATAACCAGAAACTCCCAAAGCACTTTGGTACACTTTAATCAAATTATGCACAGTGATTCTGAACATTTTTAACTGTCAATAAATAGAGTGAAGTACATTTTTATTTTGAGAGCATGTACGGTGAGAATACCAGTTTTTCAGCAATGTATGCGAGCCTCCAGCTATCGTCTCCCGCTGCATGGCTCAATTTTCTCTGTCTGATAACAATTACCTTGTGGTGTGTTGTCTTCCTTATATCCCTAGCAGATAGGCCAACTATCATATAATTAAAGATCTCACAGCTGTTTTTGATCTTAGTTGCAAATTTTTGTTTTAGACGGAAATGAGTAACATAAACGAGTTGATCCACACTCTCGTTTGTCCTGGTTGAGTACACAACATCCGAGTCCCCCGAAATATCGCCTTGCGTTGCTTAACGCGCTCGGATAAAAATTGCGATTCGTGTGCGAATTCCAGAGATTTGCTTCAGGGTACTGTCCTGAGCCTTATCAGGCAGGTTTACTGTTTCGACCTAGCTGCGACCCTCCGGTCTCCGGCTGCACATCATCGCTCTTATCCCCCATTTGTCGCGCGGGGATCAGGAGGCGACCCTGCCGTCCGGCCTAAATGAATTATAGCCTCCAGTGGAGGCGCCGGCCAAGGAGGCTCTAATCTCGTATTGATTCCGAATGGCGCTGACAGCTGTGATGTATTGCCGCGGGCCGGACGAGCGGCGCAGCCCAGCCTCTTGTTTTGTTTGCAGCATCCGCAGCCGCAGCCACGGCACAATCTGTCATTTTTTGTAAGTGAAGCTCGCCTCTTCCGCCGCTGCAGCCACTGATCCGGCAATCGTTCGCTCCACCTCTGGGATCCCGCGCCGTTTTTATCTTCTGCCCCGACTCTCATTCCGCTCCAGAAGGACGGATTCACTGGCGAATCACCTGCTACCGCTCGTTTTGGGGTGCCTCACTTATATCTGTACAAGAATGTTATCATAGAAGAACTATCACTCAGCAAAATTTAGTTTTTGTAAAAACATTTAAATCCACAAAAATATTTAAACACATGTGTCATTCGGGAGATCATAGTAACAGGTAATAGTGCGGAACGAACCTCTAAAAGTATTCCAAACTGAATTAATTATTAACCTGACGAAAATGAAGCTGCAGGTAAACCACTCTAATTATTTGAGAAGAGGTTTAAAAGCGGCATTTACTACAAGGCAATTTCAGGTTGGATTACTTGATCAAATAACCAAATCTTTGGTAAGTTCCCAAAGGTTTGGTCGGTGGCCAGGTCAAAGGGTTTTCGATTCGCTGCGTCATATGCTCCTTGTCATGACTAACTTACCTAACTCGATAACTCTACACGGTACAGGGGACCTACAGTTTAACTAGGAATCTGAAACATTGAAGGATCTTGGCGTACTTCGCCTTCCTGGTTGGTGAATGGTAACGCGTGGTACTGGCATTTCGTTACAAACTCCGGTCCGATGTTAAACATTTAATTTTGCAAATGGTTTCCAGAAATCGCCATATGCGGATGTCGCTATGGTTTGTATTTTAAGGTCGTGGCAAATTCAATCCCATTCTTTACTCATAATTCTATCTAGGCTCTCATTTCATCGATGTTGACGTAATGTTAACGCCTGAATAAATAATAACAATAAAAATGAATTAGCTGTGTTGTTTCTAAGATTACTACTTCCACTCATCTTAATGATAAGCTTGCACCGAACGCAAAATGCTAAAGATTGCCGTTGGTGAAAAGAAGAAGAACTAAGATTATTGCTACCGAAAGTTTGAAAAATCTGAAACGGGTCTCAAGTAGAAACAGTTGTATTGTTGTAGAAAACTGCATAGGACACAAAAAAAACTTTACTTTTTAGCCTGCAAAATTTTAGGTAATCTTTTTAATGCGGATAGAGAGGGTTATCCAAACTATTAAGAGAGTTTCAATTTGCCACGCATGCGCCTTTAGCGTAGGTAACGGACCTAACCTGGTAATCCTTTAGGGTATATAGGGAACCTGAACGGTGGAAGAGTTCTTTCCTACTTCACATTACACATCTAGCTGTGCCAGAGGTGAGGTCGGGTTAAGGGGCTTTGAATATCACCGCCGAGACAATGATTCAAACCGAGGACCATTCCATCACCAGACGCCTTATACACAGTGTTTACACAGAGCTCAATTTAAATACCATACTCAGTATCGTTATCAATAAAACATCCATAAAATCACAACAATTGAGGTGTCCAAACTGAGTCTGTCTAGATTGGATGAAAAACGCTTTATTTACCCCAATAGGATTGGTACCCTACAATGCGAGCACAAGTCTGTACCTGTGTGAATGTGTGTAAATTCTAAGCTGCCATACCGGTCAATTCCTCTACTGATGTCAAGAGATGACTTAGTGTCAACACAACACAAATTCGTGGCCGTTCTCGTTCAATGACGGGTTAAATGACATTTGGCCTTCAGAAACTATTTACCCATTAGCAAGTGTTTTATTTATAACAGCTAAACAATATTTCCCTCCAGGAATATGTTTTACAGTATAAAGAACTCAAGATGAAGACAATGTTTAATTAAAAATGCTCCTATTTTACGGTGGACCAGGGCAGGAGCTTATTGAAAAGCGAGTGAAAGCTGCTTCTTCACTGGATAAGTTACTAACGGAAGGACTGTCTGTGCTTGTTAGGAGACGCCTGTCATCTTTGCCGCATAAGCTAGCAGGTACGGCGCCCCTCGACCCACCGCGAGGCGGTAGAAAGTGAAAGGCGCATCCTTCCTAGCACGCGCCTTGGGAACAAGCCTTTAAACTAATTTGGCCTTTATTTATGGCCATGTCAACTTCCTTGTTTGATGTGTATCGTGTTGTGGTCTTAGAGTAGCAAACTGGAACTAATGCATCTAATGCATTCCGCAATATTAACAAGACTTGAAGATGTCATGAGGTTGCTCTGCCGCTGTTTCCACAATCTAGACAACCAAGTATTCTCAAGGCAATGTCTAACTCATTCTCGGCTCACTGTAACTCTGATCGCGAGTGGAACAACAAAGACCCGTTACTTCGGGGCAAGTGTCTGTTGCGGCCAACCTCTGAAAATCTGTCTCTTGTGTCTACAGCTGCGAGAGCGAAAGACGAAGCAAGTTGGATGCCCGCCGGCCGGTCAACCGCCTACCTTCACAAAGGACCGCGCTCTGCGGGACAGTCTAACGACCACAGAGCTGCCCTTTGAGGTGAACAGTACTAATGGCCGTCCTCCACTCGGCTTTGATAACTCGGCGGCGTCCGCTGTCAACGAAATTAGTCTGCGACAGCTGGGAAGCAGTTTCCGTAAATTTCCTTTCTCGTGTCTCTCTGAACAGCCAGTGTCCTCGCACCAGGATAATACGCTTAACAAGTAATAAGAGATTTTGAGATAAAATATTTCAGTAGAGATTTTACGAGATTTTTTAACAGAACTGGACCTTATTTTTCTTTCAAACTGATAATAAAAGGCAGGTGCTAATTTAACTGCAAACTTGTACTCCGAGTGCCACAATACTTGTATTGTGGCACCCATTAGTGCAGTATCACATTTACCCAGAGTTTCTTCGAAGCAGCATCACATGTTTATCAACTTCTTCAGCAACTTTTCCCAACATTAGGGGTCGACCGCTTTAGATCAGTTTTACCCATCATTGGCATGACCAATTCTGGAGCTTTGATTTTACGGTCGCATGCACTTGCTGACGAGTCGAACTACAAACTAATTGAGGAAATAAAGTGTTGTCATACGCATTCCAAAGATTTTTTTTTTTTTTTTTTTTTTTTTTTTTTTTTTTTTTTTTTTTTTTGGAATCGGCTTGTAGTCTTCAGCCAGCACTCAATGTATTTTATATGTGAACGCTCAATTTGTAGGACAACATAGGACACACACAACACAAACTTAACCTAAACATCCATGCCCTCAGCCGGACTCGAATCGGTGACCATCGGTACGTGGAGCTAGCACGCTAACGAGGCCGGCCATTCCAAAGTTATAACTAAGTTCTGTATGTCGTAAGTGTATATTTTGTTTGTGAAACATGTAGTTTATGAGGCGTATATTGACGAATGCGGAAAACCGCCTAAAAATGGCAGTCAGGATGGCCGGGACGCAAGTGACTGGGCTCGTGCCCGGCCCCGTTGTACCTCCCCGATCCACTGTGCGGCGCCTCAGCGCACTGAACCGCACTGGCTGGTGTTTATCAGCTTCCATTCTCCTCGTAAATCTCTGCTTTCTACTTACAGATTGTTAAACATTGTTCTCTAAACAGACCTCACCACTTTTACCACTATACAGTTTCCAGATTCTTATTGATGCTGTGGTATCGAACCTACAGATTTTTCGGTAATTTTTCGTTATTTCTACCGATATGGAGTCTGTCCTAGTCAGTCCTGCCGAAATACCGAAGTTTCTGAGAATACAAAAAAAAATTCTGCCGATTTTTTTCCTCCCAGCTGGCCTCGGTACCATAGGGCCTAGAGTACTGGCCCTCGTGCCGAAGGTCGCCGGTTCGAGTCCAGCCGAGGGCATGGGTGATTAAGTGTTTGTCTTTGTGAATGTAATGTCTGTCCTATGGTGTCCCTACCTTGAAGCTTCAATATGTATACATTGGATGACTGATTCACTGGAAGCTACGATAGTTACATTGAGCTGGCTGTATGGCCTCCGTTGCCGAATGCAATTAAAAAAAAAAAAAAAAAAAAAAAAAAAAAAAAAAAAAAAAAACAACGATTTTCCATTTTTGGGTTGGCAACCCATTTCGTTTAAGTTTTACGGGGAATTATTCGATCGATTATGTGAAAGGTACTTAGTTATATTTTGCAAAATGTTCCTTATATCTTTTTGGTAAATACCCCTGTGCGTTTGTGCCCAACATTATCAACGTTTTTAGGGGATTCCCGATCTAGTTCACTTGTCTATATTCTATTGGTAACCATTACCATAAACATATATTGTTAATAAAATGTAGATACATGTTGTTAAAGACAATGTGACGGGCAGTGCAATAAAAGGCATGCGCCATTTTTGGTGAATTATTTGCATTCAACGTGGGTCGAGATATTCCCATAGTCGACAAACTTGTTCAGGTCAACCATCCGAAGCCAAGGAATAAATCTTCCAAGAGTTAATATCTTTTTAACTTAATAAACGAATAGCAAATTACTAGTATTGGCTAGTATTGACATGAAATAGTATTGATACTAAATTTTTACTAAAAAAAATCTGGTATTAGTTTTAAGTTTATAATATATCCTGTAATTTCCCTGTTATTTGACAAAGATAAAGATGTTTAAAATAAAATAATGTAGTAATGTAATGAAGTTTCAAATAAACTTAAATAACTTATATTTCATACTTTAAGTTAAAAAAATACCCTCAATGCCATCTTCTAACTTCAGTTTATGCTATACGAAGCTAAAAAGGTAATATGAAAATCAATCCCATCTTTCAATGGAGTTGAAACCAAAATTTACTTTCCAACTTTTGGTGAATAATTTGTCGTCCAGTTGCGGAAGCAGATTGCTGTCAATTTACTGCACAGTTTGACGTCATAGTTGGAAGTCTTGAAGTTCCAAGTCTGGTATTAAAATTGGTGTCAAAGTGATAGAAATTCTTCGACAGCACATCTTGCCCTGCAAAATGTGGTTATTTGGGTGATATTTTTTTCATATACCGATTTTGGGTACAAATATACCGATATTAGCGGTCAATGAACCGATTTCGCATATTGACGTACGAGACCACTGCATGGATGTGACAGTGGCTTTATTCTTGCGAAATTTCAGCGTCTTTAAAAAATGAATGGCTCTATCGGGATTTGATCTACCATCATTTATTTGATAGTAAACCGCTCCATCAACCGATGTACGTTAATATGCATAAATAAAACAAAGAAAATACTAAAAATTCTTTCGGAACAAAGTCATGCGTTATGCAGCTGTGGGCTGACAAACATTTTTCATAGGTGCTATTGCCTTATTTCACGTCTTAAGATCCGTAAGTTTTGAACAGAGCAAAGGTGCTGAGTTCCTTTCTTACCAACATTATGATCTTTTGTCCAAAGGTGATATTATATTGGAAACCACTAGTCAGCATATTGACCTGAAATAACCTGAGGTACTTTTCCGTATATGCTCGTTATGGCCTGCATTCGGGACAGAGTTGTGAAGCACACTGCTAATGCTGAGGGCTTTACGCCTCGTCGACGTCGAGGTCATTAGGGAAGGGAAAGTACTGTGGATAAGGAATGGTAAGAAATTAGACCATTGCCTTTTGATGGAACCGTCCCAATGAATTGTAATTGGTTTTTAAGTATTTCATTGTTGAGATAATTTGCAGCCGTTTAGCAGTTTTCAATGCTCGGATTTGGTTACATGGTTGCAACATCAGACAATCGATTAGCACAGCAACAGAGAATCAGTTTCAATATCTGCTAGCCGCCCTCGAAAGTAGAACAAAATCTGAGGCAGCATATGGAGCCCTTTCATTGTACGCACATCTCCCAGCATTGGACACAATAGGTGTTTGTTCCTCCCGTTCCTTGCCGTAGATGTGGTGGAGAGGAGCAAGGCTTCGCGCACGCTCAAAGTGCATGTTTTGATATATTTGGCATTGTGCTGTCTCGGCGGAGAATAGTGACTGCACTAACAGGCGGTGGGACAAAGATGGCCGCGGCTGATACTCTCTGCTTTGGTCTCGGTCGGTTTGGACTCGGCGGCGGTGCTTCCAGGAACTCGCCGTTGACCCCTCATTCCAGCGAACCGCCCACAATACAGTCCAACGTGAAGAGCTACGTCACAATGCGGTGGCAATTATTGGTGATGAGTTTCTGATTGCCGTTCCGCCTTTGATGAACCTTCTAACGCTACTTCTGTTACGGTTCATCTATGTCGTTAGGTAAAAGTATTTACGGAATCGTGTCCAACAGTATGTTGTACATTGAGTCATCTTATAACGACTAACAGTGATACGAGTTTTAAAATTCTGCGAAAAGAAATGTATACTTAAATCACAAAATATATATTTTTAAGTAAAGAATATTTAAGTTCAATGCCAGGCTTCCAGAGGACTGCCACATTGATTCCTTCAGAAATATAACGTCTGGCTTCATCCCCGTTTCTTGTCGTCAATCTTTTTTTTTCTGTCAACAGACTGCCAACTAGTTTGATGAAATATTCCCCGTCATCCAATCCTTAGCCAATGTCTTCATTTTATACCCATTAGGTCCTGCATTCTTGTCTTCTTCCTTTGCCCCCCACTAACAAATTAACTGTTCTATTACGTCTTAAAATGTGACCCACAACACTGCCTCTTCTACATATTTCTTTCCTCATCCATCATTTCTAACATATTCATGTCGTACGTGATTGTTCATATAACTTTCGTCGTTCTTCTGCAGCGAAACGTTTCAAATCTTTTAGTTTTCTTCTTTTTTTGCATCCCTAAAGTGCAAGTATCGTGCTCATGAATTTCTGTGCTCCATTCAAACAGATGAAGGAAGTTCCTTCTGAAGCCTAGATCAATTTTAGAAGCCAAAAGATTCTTTTGCGTAGTTTTTGAGATCTTTTCATTTTCGGACGAAAGTAATTTTGTTTGCTACATAACTGAATTTTTAGACAAAGGTTGCTGTTATTTCCGTTACAGTCCTTCCTCGGCTATAATGATGTCGATGTTGAAAAATCGTAAATCTTATACAATAAACTAAAACAATCATAACGTTTCATATAATCAGTTATGAAATAATCTCAATCATGCCTTTTTTCTGAAAGCTTAATGACGTTTTATAATCGGAGAAACCAGCTACATAGTTGAATTTTTTTAAGCACTTAATTGCCGTGTTACCGATTTTCATATAACTTATCGTTCTCTCACCTCATTCAAGCAGAGAAAACGCAAAATTAAATTTAAAATATCTTATATTCTAAGCAAAATGGCCTGTCATGATAAGATACCGATGTCAATAATTTGTGATACCGCCCGCATGAAATATGAGTTAAGTTCGCTACATTCTAGAGTATGAAATATTACTACTATCGTTAAAATGAGTTTTGATGTGAGTTAAAACTCACATCAAAATGTTTAGTACTAATATTGTGATAATTGTTCCTTGCACCAGAATAAAATGAAAAATGACTAAAGCTATCGTTAAAGAATCACCTGCCATAACATCAAAATCACTAAACGCATAACAAGAGCACACGCTTATATAATGGTCCTCTTTTCCTGTATGGGCAAATCTGTGAAAATTTCAACGAACTGTTAAGTTTTACATTCCACTGGAGTGACCTTTTTCAGGAGCGAAGTTCCGTTATGTTTTTTCTTCCTACGTCGGTTTATAGAATTATGGTATTTATTACTTAAGCTGATTGGTAATTCCTGCTTCAGTTTTCCTTTAAGATTTGAAAAGTAAAATTACGGAAAGTATTTTCATTTCATGGTGAATCTGGCCTCCCTTCTCTCAACGTCGTCATTGGACTTGATAGACTATATTTTACTTTGCTATATATTCTTCACGGGTTTGCTGCCGTATTACGATCCTGGCTCGCTTCTGTTCCGCTGTTTGGTTCAGTTCTGTTTGTTCCTTTCGATACAACGGACCTGATGATGGCGGCAGTGCAAGTCGCCGAAAGCTCGTCGTCAGCAGAAAATGTAATCCGGCAGCAAACCCGTGAGGAATATATAGCAAAGATACGCCGGGAAAGACTTATCTCTGATATTTTACTTTGTTTCCGTACTCTTTTTCCATGTTTTAACAACTCTGAATCAGACATTCATTGATCGCTTTCACATTTTAATTTAATTTGTCAAATGCTTCGCCTTTTATGAGTTCGACACAATAGTAAATAGATGTCGTCCTTAATAACTACTTCTTTGATGTCAAAGGAATGTAAATAACGTCCACTGCCCCTGAAAGAATTAAATGAAGGCACTCTTTCAGACGAGTTGGTATGTAACACATCTGTAATTGTTTTAGCCAATATCTCTGTTTGCACAACGATAGTCACAGCTGGACAGAAAAACGCTAATCGCTAATTAATGAAATTAACAAAATTGCAAAAAAGTAACTTTTATGTTAATCTAGAAAACATTAACGTTCTTCTTAATTTCAATTAAACTAAACTTCCTTTAACTTTAGTCTGTCACATTGGTTGTTGGCGTCATTTCGTTTGTTTGAGATGCACTTCACGGCACGCTGGTATGTTCGAAGTCGAATATGAAACGAATTAGATAATGCGAGTGCGATTGCGAGTGTGATCCATATACAACTGTTATGCTAGACATGGCGTGGGTGTGAGCAGGATCTCTAGAGTTTTGGAGGGTTTGTATTTTACGTCTGCAAACCGACGCTCACTACACGTTTGGAATTCGATCAGTGATTGATTTTGATATTTTAAAATTTAACTTTTTTCACTACGAGGAATATAGTGCCACTTTTTAGTTTGTGACGGTTTGGAATTGTTTTAGTGAAATAAAATAAATTAAATTAATTTTCGTTATATGATTAAATCATGTAAACTGAAGATATACAAACTGTTTGTGAAATCAGAAACGCTAACAATAGCAACGATAGTATTAAAACTCCTTGGACACATTTATTCGATTATATTGAATTTAAATCAAGATTGGGAAAACAATTGATATGAGTTCAAAATGTATTTGTCTAAACTTTTTACAATCAAGGCTCATGTTTCCAGCCTTAATAATCTCAAACAACACATGAAGAGGTTGTATACATCCAAATATTTACAGATCAATTCAAAGCATTCTTCGTGTTCTTTGGATTTTGGTGTAGATAGCAGAAAAAGTTTTTTTTTTTTTTTTTTAAATCTCCATTTGCTAATAAAAGGTTAAGTCAACAAAGCATTGGTGAATCTTTTGGCATAGTAATCACCAACAGCGGCGTATCACAGGTTAGTGTGAAATTTTTCGTTGCCAACATGATTCCACTACATGTTTTAGATTTCTATACGTTTGACAAGCTGATTAAAATATTGAACCCCAATAAGAACTCAGTTTTCAGGAGGAAATTAGGTAGGCATATTGTTGATCGCTAACTTTTAACGCATAACTGTAACTTGCGTTAAATTTGCAAAAACTTAACGCTTAACGACTATCGTAGTTAACTTCTTAAGTAGCGGATTATTTACTAACGGATTTAACTTTTCTATTAACTGTGCCCAACTGTGACGATGGTAACAATGCAATGAATGCCAAGTGGAGTATAAAATCCGTACGTGTGACGGTAGTACTTGAAACTTTTTCCCTGCGCATGACCCTCCAGTTGTGTTCCCTCGTGAGTTTCCTGGTGCGTTGTAGAGTGAGCTGGCGAAGGCGAGGAGGGGCCCCACCCTCCCATCACAGTTAATTACTAGCTCCGAGGTGTCGTCTGGGTAATGGAGATTACATCGCGACTGCCCCCGGCTTAATTTGACAAGGGTAATGAAATTAATTGTAATATTTGCCCGGGGCGCGCTCATAATACTAACCGGCTGGCCGCTTCCCCACGACGCAGTCTTCAGGCCCGCGAGGACGGTGAAAACTACAGGGGCATCCGAGGTGCATTCACCTTCTATTGCGCAACCGGCGTCTTGTAAGACGTAATTAAAGCAATTGTTAAATATCACCCCCGGTGGTCGTATCTCTAGCAGCAAGGACAGTATATTAACTCTTAGCATATTAAGCATCACCAACATATCTGGTACTCGAGAATAAAATTTTGATATTACTTTTTAGAGTTACAGAGGGATCCCCGTAGCCTTATGGACAACTTTGTGCATTTTTGAGAATATTACTTGTTGCGTTCAGCCGAAATTTGAAGCCAATAGTCGAATTAAAAGAGATTATATTTATGTAGTTTTTATTTCTACTAGAAGACCAACAGGTAGACTCCGCTTGTTTAGTAGCCTTATGAAATTTAGTAGCACTAATTTACTGTTAAAGTGAATAAGAAAAGTGATTTATAATTGTCTGTTTTTAGTAGTAGATGTCAATAATGGTTCATTATCTTGGTATTTAACTCTTTTTTTTATCGCCATCTTAGGAGCCTAAAAATAATCTGTTGGACAAGAGTGTGAACTTTACTGACGTTTATTTTCTTTGCAAATCCCATTTTTAATGATGCCCTAGTTTGGAGTAATATAATAGCAGTTATTTAGATGATAACAGATATAAATCATCTAAACTCCGTACTTTCCCAGCTCCAGTGTGCTTACGATCATCATTACTTGAATAATAAACATTTTACGGTTACCATATTTTATGTTTTACTCTTCATTAAAATCCACAGTTATTGGTCCAAGCAGTTTATTGCAGGGTTATAACCTATAGGTGTGAAAAATTTACTACTTTTCTTCCTTTTTCTGTAATTCCTGTGAAAAATCGTTTCTCTCTTTTTCAATCTGACGCTTCTCTCCTATACAAGAAAACTAATATTTCATAATTGGATACCATTTTCTATGCGTGTGTACGCTATATTTACATAACAATAATTCCCTCGTTTTCAGGAATGTTTCCTTATCAAACCGATCCTATACTATTACACTATATAGCAGTGTCCAGTTGTGTATTCAACGAAGTCGATCCCTTGAAAGTGACCAAATGCTTAAATTTATGAGAGAAACATGAATGTTACAACGTGCACTCTCAATTCTCACCTGCAAGTTACATTCTTAATTTGAAACACTGAAATCGTTTTATGATTTTACGTTGTGTAACTCTTTGTCGTTTGTTCTCTTAATCTTGCGAAATTGTACGCATCTGGGTTGGTCCACGTTCAACTCCTGTTTGATAGCTCATTGATTAACGCACTTCATGTTTAAGGATAGGGTTCAAGTCTAGCTAGAAAACTAGGAGTTTTTAATAGTTTTTCTTGTTTATGTGAGCTATGCCAGAACGTTCCGAAGTTCGGATTCCACGTTAAGCTGTAAGTGCAGCCACGGCAAAAGCGAAATAGGGAACTTTCCACAGAATAATGCACTCCATCATAATTAAAAAAACTCCTCCAAACAAACATTCACACATCGTATTTTTTATGGTTTCCAAAGGATAAATCCTCATAGGTCAGGCACAGTTTGCTAGGCAATGTGAAGTACGCCAGAAAGTTGCCGTGGTTCGTATTACACGTTAAACTGTAGGTCCCCCTTTTCCCGGTAATATTACCTGGTTAGGTAACAAGCGGTAGATGGCCACTCTACCCATAATACCAGTCTAAGTATACCTCCTAACCAACTAACTTTCTGGCTGAATACCAATCTTTGCTCTTTTAGGATCAATACTAGGCCGATACATTGATAGTTCTCCGGTAAAAGATCGGGACGCGTTTCCTCTCACCCTTCCCCTAATAATCAAAACATCTGACAAAGACGTCTAAACAACACAACAACCACGTAGGTATTGAAAAATAACTCAGAAGTGTGCACGGATCCAGAAGTGGACTTACATTGTTTCACTTCTCATTCGCCCTTGCAAACCCATGAATGACACATACAAACACTGAGAGAAGGATTCGGGAGAGGGGAGGAGGTGGGTGGGGGGAGGGGGGGAGGTAGGGGGGGAATACCAAGCTTAGCTTTTTTAGAATAAATCCTAAGCTAATGTCTTGATAGTCCTCTTATAAAAGATCGTGAAACCAGTTTTATTCCACTCTCCTCCTAATACCTACCGAGCGTGGTGGTGTAACGGCTAGCGTTCTGGCCTCGCATTCGGGAGGACGGTGGTTCGAATCCCCGTCCGGGCATCCAGATTTGGGTTTTCCATGGTTTCCCCAAATCACTCCAGGTGAATGCCGGGATGCTTCCTTCAAAAGGCCATGGCCGAATTCCTTCCCATTCCTTGCCCCCATCCTTTCCCGTCTCTAAAGACCTAGTTGTTATAGGAGACGTTAAGCAGTTAAAAAAAAAATCCTAATGACTAAAAAACCTAACAAATGCGTCCACATAACATAGTAACCACTTAGATATTAAAAAATAATTGGTAAGTGTGCACGAATGTTTGCACTTTCTATTCGAACTTCAAAACCCACGTGTAGACACAGGAATATGTATTAACTCAAAGTACACGTTCTCTCAGACATATTAGTGTTAGTCCTTGCCAGAGGACTCATTAAGTTTCACTGAACACGGTTTCTGAACAAGCTGATCAAACCACCAGTAGCTGCTCCATGCGCTGAATCTGCACGCGTGGAGTAGTATGGGTGATCTATGTCCCTGGCGAGCTATTGTCTCGGAGCCCACAGCCTCCCGCCCTGTAACTCAGGCTCCAATTAACTGTGTGGCATCAAGTACAAGATTATAGTGATACATTCGCAGTACAGGCACAGCAATTATACTGCGCTAACTGGAGGAATTATTACGGGCAGCGGCCGAACTTTATAATGGCTATCTGAACGCGGCTAACGAGCTAGGTGAAGGTTCATATAGCAGCCACGCCCCTCCTGTTTAAAACCCTTCCGTACTTACGATGTTGACTTTGTAGCCGCTGCACGAGCAAGTGGATAATGCATGTCCTTACGTCTTGGGAGGATTGATCAAACAAACGAATTGGATTTAAGAGATTATATTCGTAATTGATGATACTGAAACATGCTAACAGGAAAGCTTTCGTGCTGTTAAGAATCATTACATTGTATATTGAATCGGCATCCTATTCATCAGTGGAACCTCTTCATACTTAACCCTTTTAAGTATTTAGTGCTATATTTACTGCTCGATCAACATCCTCGTTACAATAATAAATTATTATTTTTTTAAAATGCCTAAGTAATCGTTCACTTGTCAAGGAATCCCTAGCGATCCAAAGTTTAATTCGCATCCGCGCTATGAGGTTGTAACGATGCAATCGAACTGACGCGATTCGAGAGTAGTGTCTGTGAGAGATTATCTTTGACGGTGAGAGCAAGATGGCAGAGGAGTATAGTTTGCGGCGGGAACGTGTGCAGCGAATGTCGAAAGTGGTCGACTGTTAAGAACGATGTCGCGAGGACGATTGCTTAAAAAAGTGTTTATAACTATTCAACTAACTGGTACTGTGTTTTGAAGAAGTATTTGTAGTGTCAGTGGATTAGAACAAGAACAGTGCTCAGGATAAATTATTGTGATAGTGGCACCACGTATTATGTGTACCTACTCGGTTCGAATCCTGCACGCTTTGGAAAAGAAGTTTCGATAACACGAGTCATTGTAACTGGTGTGTACTTCGGCGACGTATTTCTTTTGCTTATTCAGACAATAAATGTGTGTTCTGAATGTAAACTTTTGTGTGATTTATGGGTTGGCAATTCCTACTTATTTTGTTGGTAACTGCCACTGCTGACTGTTTTTCGTGATTAATCGTGTGAGTGACTATAAATTATTAGTATTAGTTGTGGAATCCCCACTGGCGACCGGACGGTATCAAACCTGTAATCTTAAGAACATTTGATTAAGAACTGAAATATACGCCGTGTTGAGTAGTACCACCAGGACATTAATTTATCACTAAACGAACAAGTGTCTTACAAGGTGGTGTAGTTGATCACCTCACAGCAGAAATGTAATTTAAACATTGGATTGTTGACATTATTTCAAGTGGAGGCGAATCTCAATAGAAGTTGCTTATGGTGTTTTTATAAAATGAGAGTTATTATTTGAACAAGAAATGAAGTAAATTAATTAATTATATTCCTTTTAATTTATTTCTTGTCCCATCATCAAGGGAATGTGATCCATGATTACCATAAAACTTTTCGCAAACGTTCATTTTCTTATTTAATTTTATCATATGAAATATTAAACACGAAGCCAACATAGTAACGTTACAGATTCTTCGAAAGTGATTTTGGCTATTTACATGCCCAACTTGAAGATTTTTGGAGAATGAAACCACGAAAATAATGGTGACGAACATTGTACGTAGCACAGCATATTATTTGATCTCTTTGAGAGAATGATCGTTTCTAATATTATGTTTTTTTTTTGTTTCAACAACATGTAATAAATTCATCAGTAATTTCAGTCACAAATGAACATTTTAATGCCAGAGATAATATTATTCCGACTATACCGGAAAAAATAGTTTTCGCATTCTAAAACATTGCTCACTAGTATCTCTTGTCACTCCTAACAGTTTTTGTGTGTAAATCCCTTCATTTTTGTATTAAAAAAAAAAGTAAAATAACTTTCAATTGTCATCTGTCTTTTTTTCATTTTTCATCGACGGATTTCGGAAGAACCGATCATGTGAAACGCAACTGGCTCTATTTTCGCATGATGTAATGAAAGTTATTGATGCAGGATCACAAGTTGATGCTATTTTCTTGGATTTTCACAAAGCTTTTGACTCTGTACCACACAACCGACTCTTAGCGAAGATCTGAGCGTACGATATATCTGATCAGATTTGCGAATGGATACGCGATTTTATAACTGGTTGGTCACAGTATGTCGTTGTAGACGGGGAAGCCTCCTCTAAACTAGATGTTACTTCGGGTGTTCCTCAAGGAAGTGTAATAGGACCACTTCTTTTCTTAATTTTTATAAACGATCTCGGTGACAACGATAATTGCAGGATGCGATTTTTTGCTGATGATGCACTTATTTATAGGGAAGTGAGGTGCTCCGACGATTGCTTAGAAATTCAGTGCGATCTGGATGTTATTTCGGAATGGTGCCGTAAATGGCAGCTTACACTTAACTGTAAAAAGTGCAAGGCAATGCACATAAGTAATAAAAAAATCCCAGCTTGCTCAGGAGTACAAAGTTAACGATTCAGTTGTTGACACTGTGGATTCCCTGAAGTATCTAGCGTATCAAAGCAACATGAAATGGGACTTGCACATAACTTCCGTTGTAGGCAAAACTAATTCCAAACTACGATTCATAGGACGTATTTTGAGAAGTTGTAATGCTCATACAAAGGAAATAGCGTACAAAACACTAGTGCGTCCGCATTTGGAATACTGTTTTGGAATTTGGGATCCGTATCGCAAGGGATTGATTGACTCATTAGAGAAAGTACAGAGAAGAGCCGCTCGATTCGTGACTGCTAGTTACAGTCCTTATGTAAGTGTCACAGAGCTGATTCGTGGGTTAGGCTGGGATTGTTTGGCGGACAGACGACGTCGTTTTCGTTTGAATTTGCTGGAGAATATGCGAAAATCTTTAAGTTACGAGTGCAACGAAATACTTCTTCCGCCAACCTATTTAGGTCGCAATGACAGGAGGGATAAGATTAGAGAAATAAGATGCCGTACTGATTAATTAATGTATTCTTTCTTTTCTCGATCTGTTCGGGATTGGAATGCGCAGAAGTAGGATTGGTGCTTAGCACCCTCTGCCACCCACAGTATTTGTGATTTGCAGAGTATAGATGTAGATGTAGACGATGAGTGTTAAGTCTTTCTGTCTTTATATCCTCGATGTGAGATAGACAAAACGTTTGTTCTTACATTCATGATGCTTTCGTGCAAACTGCAGGTACAGCTCGTTCAAACATGCTGCAAGATTGTAGATTTCTAACTGGACCTCATCCATTTGGTTGATAGGCTGCTTATGTTATAAACTTTGTTGTTATCGAGTAATTTCATTATTTTGACAAGAGACTCTTCAACTCTGTATATTAACAACTTTTTGACTATGTGTGTGAATGTGATTTTAAAATACGAAAGTTGCATACACAAAACTGCATTTCAGAAATAACCATCCTAAAAGATGAAATGAAGTGAACGGAATTCTTTCGAGGACTATTGAGTACCTTCCCAGAATAAGATTTCAGAGAGATACGCGTCCGAAGATTGGATACTATTTATAACCTTATCCGTTTCCTTTGGGGATGTATATCAAGCACTTGTGTTTCATTTCGCATAGGTATCAAAATTTTCAGCGTTTATTATTGGTATTAACACAAAAGTTTATTGAGATACAACAATGCAAGTTACTTCGAGTAACTGCAGGAAGCAAAGGAACAACTAAGTCGGAACAAAGCTATCGCTCCTTAACTCTATCGAATGACCGGTATTGTGGAAAGCGTGTCATAGACTGCTATGAGGCTTTAACATTGATTAAGATGGCGTTGCCTTACTTGAACCTTGAACACCACCATCCATCATTTTGATTCCTTTCCACCATTTCTCTTAAGCACTTCTTAGGTTACCATAGATCGCCACAGCATATATTTTACTGTGAAGAATCATACTAGAGCGGAATCCACAATCCAAAACTTTTTAGGGCTGAATTTCTTCCCCCTCCCAACCCCCAAATCCGGAACCAATACCTTGTTTGACAACAGTCACTTTTCCCCAGTTTAAGAAGTATTTCTAGAATTACTTTTTTTTTAATTCCTTGGTTTATATTATTATAGCAGCTTTGAAATTGATGTTTGCTAATACTACTGATATGTTGTGTATTATGCAGGTTTTATTAGTATTTTCTATTTAATATGTGTTTTTTTTTTTTTTTTTTTTTAACTGATACATTCTTGTTGTACGCATTGACATAAAGTCATTGTCACTAGCTCATGAAAAATCTTTGTTACAGCTCATTTAGCTTTTCAAACATACGATCGTAGAGTTACCAAATTTCGTTGACTGTATGTGGCTTACTCAGAATTGAAGATTATTCGAAACTGAATAACATCTCGCTCACAGAGGCAAGTGAACTAAGTAAGTTTCGTTGCAGATACAACACAAAAATTAATTATTTTAAGCTTTCCCAGAGTATAGAGTCATTGGATTTTAGTATCGCATGATTGATTATTTAGTGATTTAAAGAGACTTTGACAATACTCAAAGTGAAATTAGTCGTACCATTTATCGTACTCCATCCTCAGTAACCAAGCATGTAATTAGTGACCCAGTTAAGTGTAATACTGTCGATTCTCAATATAAATTCCGTAATTTCATAAATCGTTATCTTGATTCTTCTTGCGTTGTGGGTATAAATTACGTGACCTTAGCTACTGAATGAAGCTTGAGTACTCAAGTCACTAATTAGAGTATGCCTGTAGTTTGGCCGTACAAATTATAATAGTTTCCTTTTTATTATCGTTACAAAGTTGTTCTATTTAAGACTAAAATTCGGTATGTCTTTGCTGTTGCTGTGATGTAGTTTTCTCTTGGTGGTGGTGTTTCCCAGCTATGTGGTACGCTCTTCAGTAATGGGTGGTGAAGTCAGGCGATACTGTATTATGTGTGGGTCTACATGGCGGCTGAGTTGCTTGTCGCTGCCTCTTAACCAGAAGGTGGGAGAACTACAAGCAGCATTTGCCTCTATATCTAGGAGGCATATCAGCAGTACATTTCACCGCAGCCTTAAGAGGATTAATGGCGCAGTGAATTAGTAGTTCCCAAACCCATATTTCTCGACAGAAAGTGTAACTTAGTGCGGCAGGAAGCACACCAGATGCAACTCATATCTATAATAACCACCAATGCGCCCATTGCACGCACTCCTCGTTTTACCTCGGCGTCAGTACTATTATTACACCCATTAATTACGCATTAATTACCCACCACGCAAATTATTGCATCATTATTTATGATTACTGCCAATTATTGTTGTGCGGGGGTCTGTTATCTCTCATTCCCTACCACTCCTCCCCATCCATATGTCACAGCAACATAAAATTTAGCAGAAGACTTCATTAGACATAATATAGTACGAGAGAGCTTGACAAGGAGTTATTGATGTTTTACTTAATATGACGGATGCATAACTACAATCTTCTTTCTGAGGTACTGCGCTGTAAAGTAATAAAAGATCTTTTCCTATGCGATCAGCCATTATTTTTACCAATTAGCATCTTGTTATAGTCCCTGTTGCAAAACCATATTGTTAAAATAACACCTGCTACTGCTAAAGTTTCTTTGTTAGGTCCAGTAATGAGGCTACATGTGTAAACCTTTAGGAGGACTTAATTCGATTTCAAATCCTCTAACATGTGGTCACCCCACGTGACGTGGTACTATGCAAATGCTACACTGTAGGCAACCCTTGAGACCGACAGGAAATAACATAAGCAAGGATCTGAAAATACACGTACTGACAGTCGCAAAAACATTGATCTAAGACAAATGATATACTGTATTTGTTCAAATAAGCCATACTGCTGGCACCGATGTTTAAATTGAGTGGCACTGACACTTCCCATTACCGATTTTTTTTTAAATTATAGTATATTGTGTGTATAATACTGAGTTAAAAACCCGATTGCGTCATCCAGACGTTTCTGGCATTTCCGTTATTTGATATCACTTTCGCTATTTTCGGGAATAAAAATACCGGACCTTGAGAAGGAAATATTATTTGATATTCAAAATTTTTTAACAAAACTTTGGCTGTCTAACAATCTAAAACAGTTTAACACGTTCTTTACCAGATTAACAAAGGTTGAAACCTCAAAACTTTGAAAATACCAGTATCATTATTATTTTTATTCAAGTTTCTAAGCTTTCAAGTTCACCATGATACTCATATAAATATCCATATACTTTTCCAAATCCCTTTAACCATAGTGATGTAATTAAGGTCAGGAAATTTTGGTTGACGTATATATACAAAATAGCGAACATTGGAACATTCAGTGGTTTCGTGATACCTTTATATTGTAGGATGTCACTAGCTACTTTTGTTGCTCTGTTTTTCGCAGTATTGCATAAAAATTACAAACAAACACTTCACAATCAAAGGCTTCACAATTATTCCAGTATATTATTGGTCTCATATGTTCCATTACATAAATACTCATAGAAATTAAATAATAATTCTTTAATGTTTGTAATTTCGTAAGATACGTATTGTAGAACAAGAGACATATATTAACATAGAATTACTGGAAATATTTTTTTAAATATAAAATTTATTATGTATTTAATTTTGCTTCTAGGCTTTCAGGAAATCTATCATAAAAGACATATATTCTTTCTTCTCAAAATATGGTTTTCCTAAACATCTATGTTACATGCATCTTCATTCCTGGAAATCTGCAGATAAAATGGGAATACAGCTGTAACTTCCATTTTACTGATTTCAGAAGAAAAGATGATTCACTGATATTCTATGTATTTTAGCTTCTTTCTCTGACGATGAGACAGCATCTTCTTTTATCTGGTTCAAAATATTTCGCAACATTTGATCACAAATGCGGCTGAGTGTAGTTCTAGTAAACAACTATCTCGAAGACTATTTCGTCTACAATTATGTGTACTGAAAATTTCAAAGTTTTTTTCGTTCTGGTGATGAAGGAAAATTTTTCCATTCGGTAATGTGGGGGGACGTATGGGGATAGAAATCACAACTCTGAATTCGGTTATAAGGAAGTAGGGAATTTTGTTTTTTTTGGTAAGGGAATCAAGTACAGAAATTTACCATCCACAATGTATCCTAAACAGTGAAATAATTTATAGTGAAAATTAGCGTAATAGAAAATCAGATTTGCACGGAATTAGCCATCAGGTATAAGCTTTATAATAATAACTAGATAATCCGTGAGAAAATTTCGCTAATAAAATAGTATCAGTTGGTGGTTAGTAGTAGGTTGTAAGAAGCACTGGCTCATTTGTAGCAATATCTTTGCGATTTCAATTGATGTGTGCTATCGTGCAGCCCTGTACTTTGACGTAAACACCTGAAGCTATCTCTACCCGGAAACTGATTTGTCATAGACCTCATCTGAATACAATTAAGCTGAACAAAACACACACAGTCTAACAGTAATAAGATTTTAGCCTATGCAAAAATTTTCCGAGTGAAGTGTTTATATAAGATTTGTATAGCAGAACATACATGTTTCCTTAACAGAAAAATATACAAAAAGCTACGTATTGCACAAAAAACGCAATATTTATTGCTATCTATGTGATTTATGGTGGTGCTATGTACTCGTAGCAATAACGCGATCAGTCATTGCCGATGCCAACGAAACAGTTTCTTGATATATCTTTGATTAGGGCTACTGCTATCTAGTGGTAGCGTGATCAGTTTTTTACTGATATCTCTGTGATATGTGATGCTAATATCTACCGCAAACGCCTTCAATCCATAACGACGCCAGCGAAACCTAACGTCTTGGTTCTGAACTGTCTCATACTCGAGGCCCTGATAGTTAATACTTATATCATTTAATGATCAAATTCCCAAAAATTTCAATATTAATTTATGATGTTACCAAGGCGGAGACATTAATTAATAAAATTATTTCTAATTTATTTGAACCAGAAACACATTTTAGAAATAATGATACTTTTACCCTTTCAGGGTTGCATTACGAAACATTTCTCTCTTAAAATATGATTCATTCAAAGCGGAGACCTTAATCTTCAAATTATACCTCGCTTTCGGTTTTGTATCAAGGGAGATACAGAGATCACCACACAAAAACACCTTTGAGAAATAATGATAGTTTTGCCCTTTAATGGTTGCATTCTGGAAAATTCCTGTGTTAAAATATGATGTAACCATAGCAGAGATATTAATAGTTATAGTAATGCCTCATTTATCGATTCCGTTCAGGTATGCAGGGAGATAATGGCCTGTGACAAAAATACGTTTTAGAAATGATATATGTGATAAGTTTTCTTTGCTGAGATACAGTAATTCTTGGAATGTTAGCAGCGTGGATCATGTTTTGTTAGAACTTTAAGTAAGGTTTTTATGGTCTTAAAACCGTTCCGTTTGAGGTGATGAGCTAAGGTTAATCATTTAGCTCGACGAAATCCGTGCCCAAGTGGTTAAACGGGCAGTGAGACAATCGCAATAGAAGCCGACGTGCGGATACCTGTTATTTAGCAACATGCTTACTTGTTCCATGCAATACTGTTCTTGTGGATGTCAACACTAATTTAATCCTTGTTCCTTTTTTGTATACATACTAGCTGATACCCGCGACTTCGTACGCGTGGATTAAGAATTTCTTGCCAGAATTGAATGTAGAAAGTTGTTGGTAGCGAAGGATTGGTCTCAAACAACATCGAGTCGGCATAATATGACCGGAAAGCCATCATCATTGCAAGTCCACCTACGATTTGCCTCGCATTGCACCCCTAACTATGTGATATCTACAGTTTAACATTCAATCCGAATAACCGACGGCACAGGCGTGACTCTTACGATCAATTTTTTTTTAAATCTTAGCCTCCACGGAGATATGAACCGGAGACCACAATCCAAACATCAGTAAGCAAGCGCTTTAACCACTGAGCTACTTGACCGTTACATGCAAAAACAGTACAGAGACCTCCACATCCAACGCGTCTGTCTATCGCCATTCAGTAATTTTTCGAAATTATAAGTCAACATGTATTATTTATACAGATAATTTTTCAACTAAATGTAGACAGTATTTTTCTCCTTGTTTCAAAGGATAAGTGTGCAAAGTTTCATTGAGATCGGATAAAAACTGTGGATTTGTATGAAGAACAAACAAACAAAGATACATACATTGATCTTTAGATATATATAGATTTTTAATACAATATCTTAATCAATACCTCAAAATATTAGTACTATAAACCCTGCATAATAGACAAGAAATAACAGTTTCAAAACTAATTTAAACATCAACAATGCTTTAACAGAAATTATAATCTTCCTGGGTGACTTCAGGTATGACCTCTTCAGAAGGAATATAATAACGCGACGACTGAAAGTAAATATTGTCAACAAAAAAATTTAATTACAAGAATAAATGCTTCCCTTGCACGAATTTCTAATAGGTAAATACTAACAACGCTAAAAATTAGTAGTCAGGCATGCTATGGTACTTTTGAAAGCATTGTGGTTTACGGTTGGTCTCCACTTTGTTCCACGAGTCTCACTCGTAATGTTTACGCTTGGCCCGCATTTGTTTCCACGAGTCTGAGTCGTGATATCCATGTTTGGTTCAAAATTGTTATCACGAGTCAGACTCGTCAAAGTACGACAAGGGGTTAAAAATGTGACCAAACATTTGGTCCAGTTGTTGAACCGTGTGTCTCGCAGTCACAGGGGCTCAGCGCGTGGTTGTAGTGTGGAGAAACGAGGACGAAAATAAACGAAGAGACTAGCTCGCTGGTTCCAAAATACCTGCTCGCAGCCGTTAATTACGGAGAGGAGCACATTGCGGTCGGCTATTCCCCAGCGCAGCGCAGCGCGGGAGAACTGACTATCCATTACCGGGCTTGTCAAGAGCGGCGGGCGCCGGCCTCTCGAATTTGTCTTCGTCCACATATCTCGTAACGGGAGTCTCTGTTAACCTATTCCCGGGTGTCACACCGATGTATTTGTCTTCGTCGCGGGCGACGAGTGCATTAGCTGAGTGGCTGTAATTTATGTGGAGCGGACCCGCAGCGCCCACGCGATTAGGAGTGTGCCCTGCTAAATTTGGATCGGTCACTTGGCGAGCCGGAGGACTGTGTTTATGTGTTTAGGTTGTCCGTTGGTAATATCTAATACTAGCAGAGTTACCGGCGCTGCCCGGTATGATCTAGGTTGATTATCTCATACAGTAAATATTGAAGGTCAACACAACGATCAATTTAATGCACTTGTGAATCAAATTTCATGTCAATCGCTCCATTTTTCTACACGTATTTGAACGGCTAACCCCCAGTGTAGCAGAAAAGAGGTGATGTTGATTTATTCCTGCAATATTGTTAGCCATCCTATAAGGAACATGTGTACTAAGTTTCATCATAATAACCACAGCGATTTGTGCAGCAATACAAACGATGATTTTTTTTTCAGGAAATAGCTCAACAATAAATTACAGAAACACCATTATGCAAACAATAAAGGTTTGAAACAGTTTATTTTCATGTTAAAACCCATCAGATATGCATTACTTACTATTAACAGCGAATTTAATTTCACTTCTAAACATCAGAGATTGTAGCTGTGCGGCTGAGATCGTAGTTTCAAAAAGCACAAATTTTTCGAAACTTTATACACTAAAGGTTTTAAAAAGTCCTCTTTTATGTTCAAACCCATCAACTTACATCAACAGCGAATATTATTTCAGTTACAAAAAGTAGAGATTGTAGCAATGTGGCCTCAGATAGTAACTTCAAGAAGCAAAGAAGAAATCGAAAGAATTTTTTCATTATATTATTAAAATTAATTTCCACATTTTACACTTTACGTGGTTTCCTCTTCGCATTCGATACGAAAATCTATGGGGGTTTAAAGACTAAAAACCAAAATTTAAGAAAGGAAACTTTACATGGGATAATATGGCTATTATCTTTTTACAACGTATGACGTATACATGGTATTTCATCTTTGGTGTTTAAGGCAGTACGTTTATATTTTCATTTACCGCTCCTACGATATGTTACGTTGAAGTATAAGACATATCAAAAAATTCAGTTGAGATTGTAAACTTTAAAACGGTGAAATCTTCCAAGTAGTTTTTTAGTTTTTCTGGGACAAACTTACCCGGTTTTCGTTTTATAGATAGAGATGTGCTCATCCACTTGTATATTTGAGAAATAAAGTTGTAACAAATTTCTGAAATCATAAGCAACCATGTAATTAATAAGATTTAATTCTGTCAGATAGAAAATATATGTGTATGTACAGGGTGTTAAAAAAATGTAAAATATTTTAGGAGGTTGTAGTATGTATCACAATAAGATAAAAATGTCTAATAATCATTGGGTCGCAAACGCGCCTTTGTGAAAATTTCGTGAATGATATGCGATGAATAGAGAGATTGGCAGAGTATAGAAAAAAAAAGAACCGTCTTAGCACTTGTGTACTTGTCAGCTGGAATAGGTATGTAGCAAAAAACCTACAACGCCTTACGAAACAATTAGAAAATACTTTTTTACACATTGAACATACATATGACACATACTAGTGGTAACACAAAACAAAATATAATTTACTTTAAATTATCCAGGTAAATCACATTACAAAATGTTTACATTCAAAATCTTATATATATATAAAAATAGACGTGTTTTTTCCTATATTTCACTTTTCAGCCACCACTACCTAGCACAGATCACTGATGTTTGTGGGTGGAAGTAGCATGGAGTTTCCTGTCGTGCACAACGTTGGCCGAATGCCGATAGCTGTGGGGATGTGGGAGATTAATGATTAAAGTTGGTCAGTGCAGGGCGTTTTCATATTTCGACCAAAAATTCGTATCTCCGTATACTTCTCTTTCCTGCCACAACTACATAACATAGACCTTTGGTGTTTGTGTGTGGTAGTAGAATCGTCTTTCCTGTCGTGCACTATGGTTGTTAGATGTCGGTAGCTATGGGGGTGTGGGAGATATGGGGGTTGAAAGTGGTCGACCTGTGGCAATTTCATACTTCTGCCAAAGACAAAAGTGTCATGGTGTATCACTTTTCAGCGAAAACTATAGATCACAGATAACTGGCGTTTGTGTGTAGTAGTAGCACAGAGTCGCCTTTCGATCACAACAGCGGCCGAATTTCAGAAACTGTGGTACTGTGGTAGATATGGTGGTTGTAAGTGGCCGTCCAAGGATATTTTTGTATTTCGACTGTCTCCGCATATGTCACTTTTCTGCCACAACTACATAGCATAGAGCATTGGTGTTTGTGTTTGGTAGTAGAATCGTATCTCATGTAGTGCACTATGGTTGTTAGATGTCGGTAGCTATGGGGGTGTGGGAGAAATGGGGATTGAAAGTGGTCGACCTGTGGCAATTTCATACTTCTGCCAAAGACAAAAGTGTCATGGTGTATCACTTTTCAGCGAAACTATAGATCACAGATAACTGGCGTTTGTGTGTAGTAGTAGCACAGAGTCACCTTTCGATCACAACAGCGGCAGAATTTCAGAAACTGTGGTACTGTGGTAGATATGGTGGTTGTAAGTGGCCGACCAAGGATATTTTCGTATTTCGACTGTCTCCGCATATGTCACTTTTCTGCCACAACTACATAGCATAGAGCATTGGTGTTTGTGTTTGGTAGTAGAATCGTATCTCATGTAGTGCACTATGGTTGTTAGATGTCGGTAGCTATGGGGGTGCGGGGGAAATGTGGGTTGAAAGTGGTCGACCTGTTGCAATTTCATACTTCTGCCAAAGACAAAAGTGTCATGGTGTATCACTTTTCAGCGAAAACTATAGATCACAGATAACTGGCGTTTGTGTGTAGTAGTAGCACAGAGTCACCTTTCGATCGCAACAGCGGCCGAATTTCAGAAACTGTGGTTTTGTGGGAGATATGGTGGTTGTAAGTGGCTGACCAAGGATATTTTCGAATTTCGACGAAAGGCATGTGTCTCCGCAGATTTCACTTTTCTGCCACGACTACATAGCATAGAGCATTGGTGTTTATGTGTGGTAGTAGAATCGTGTCTTTTGTCGTGCACTATGGTTGTTAGATGTCTGTAGCTATGGGGGTGTGGAAGATATGGGGGATGAATATGGTCGACCTGCGGCAGTTTCATATTTCTGCCAAAGACGCATGTGTCATTGTGTATCACTTAAGTGAAAACTATCAATCGCAGATCACTGGCGTTTGTGTGTGGTAGTAACACAGAGTCTCCCATCGATCACAACGTTGGCCGAAATTCGGTAACTGTGGGAGTGTGTGAGATATGGTGTTTGAAATTGGTCGATAATGAATATTTTCGTATTTCATCCAAAGACTTGTGTGTATCCGTAAATTTTACTTTGCTGCCGGAACTACATAGCGCAGAAGACTGGTATTTGTGTGTGGTAAAAGTATCGAGTCTCCCATCGTGCACTATGGTGGTTTGATGTCTACAGCTGTCAATATGACTTCTTTACAATCACGAACGAAGTCGTGGGTAACAGCTATCATCATATATATTATTTCTATAAGGTATTTTTTTGTCACAAGCCTATATCTTCCTTCATACTTAACCGAAATCAATGAATGAGGTGTCATTTTAAAGCTTATGGTCTCCACTTTGGTTAAATCGTATTTTAAGCAAGAAAGTTTTTAAAATTCGACCCTTAAAAGGCAAAAATGTAAATTTTTCTAAAATGCTGTTTTCTGTGTTACGAGTCAGTTATCTCCCTGGATACTATCTGAAACCGTTTTATGAAGTATCGTTTTAAAGATTAAGATCTCCGCTTTAGTGACGAAATATATTTAGCCAGAAAGTTTTCGGAATTTGACCCTTAAAGGGCAAAAGTATCATTATTTTTGCAATGCGTTTTTGTGTCACGAGCGATTTACCTCCCTTAATATCTAACCGATATAGATAAATGAGGTATCATATTAAAGAATAAGGTCTCCGCCATGGTAACATTATATTTTAAGAAAGGAATTTTTCGTAATTCGACCCTTATAGGGCAAAAATGTCACTTTTTCTGAAATGCGTTTTTTTGTATCTCCCTGGATATCTAACCAAAATCGATAAATGAGGTAGTATTATCAGGAGTAATGTCTCAGCTTTGTGGCATCATATTTTAAGAAAGAATGTTTTTGGAATTCAACCCTTAAAGGAAAAAAGTATAAATTTTTCTATTACTGATTTTTGTGTCACGGGCGATTTATCTCCCTTGATATCTAACCGATATAGATAAATGAGGTATCATATTAAAGAATAAGGTCTCCGCCGTGGTAACATTATATTTTAACAAAGGAATTTTTCGTAATTCGACCCTTAAAGGCAAAAATGTCAATATTTCTAAAATGCGTTTTTTGTATCTCGAGCCATTTATCTCCCTGGATATCTAACCAAAGTCGATAAATGAAGTAGGAATATAAGGAGTAATGTATCAGCTTTGTGAAATCATATTTTAAGAAAGAATGTTTTTGGAATTCTACCGTTAAAGGAAAAAAGTATAAATTTTTCTATTACCGATTTTTGTGTCACGGGCGATTTATCTCCCTTGGTATATAACCGATATAGATAAATGAGGTATCATATTAAAGAATAAGGTCTCCGCCGTGGTAACATTATATTTTAAGAAAGAAATTTTTCGTAATTCGACCCATAAAAGGCAAAAAAGTCAATTTTTCTAAAATGCGTTTTTTGTGTCTCGAGCTACTTATCTCCCTTGATATCTATCCAAAATCGATAAATCAAGTACGATTGTGAGGAATAATGTCTCAGCTTTGCTGACATCATATTTTAAGAAAGAAGTGTTTGGAATTCAACTATTAAGGGGAAAAAGTATAAATTGTTCTACAACGTGTTTTTGTGTCACAAGCCTTATATTTCCCTTGATATCTAATCGATATAGATAAATGACATATCGTATTAAAGACTAAGGTTTCCGCCATGGTAACATTATATTCTAAGAAAGGAATTTTTCATAATTCGACCCATAAAGCTCAAAAATGTCAATATTTCTAAAATACGTTTTATGTGTTTCGAGCCATTTATCTCCCTGGATTTCTAACCAAAATCGATGAATGAAGTAGTAGTATGAAGAGTAATGACTGAACTTGGTGACATTATATTCAGCCTCACTATTCATCGCATTTTATTCGCGAAATTTTCGCACGGGTCGTCTAGTATATATTATTTCTATAAGGTATTTTTTGTCACAAGTCTGTATCTTCCTTCATATTTAACCGAAATCAATGAATGAGGTGTCATTTTAAAACTTATGGTCTTCACTTTGGTCACATCATATTTTAAGACATGAAATTTTCGGAATTCGACCCTTAAAGGGCGAAATGTCAATATTTCTAAAATGCTGTTTTCTGTTTTACGAGTAATTTATTTCCCTGGATACTTATCTGAAATCGTTTAATGAAGTCTCATTTTAAAGATTAAGATCTCTGCTTTAGTGACGTCATATATTAAGACAGAAATTTTTCGCATTTCGACCCTTAAAGGGCAAAAGTATCAATATTTTTGCAATTCGTTTTTGTGTCACGACCGATTTATCTCCCTTAATATCTGACCGATATAGATAAATGAGGTATCATATTAAAGAATAAGGTCTCCGCCGTGGTAACATTATATATTAAGAAAGGAATTTTTCGTTTTTCGACCCTTAAAGGGCAAAAATGTTAATTTTTCAAAAATGCGTTTTTTTGTATCTCGAGCAATTTATCTCCCTGAATATCTAAACAAAATCGATAAATGAAGTAGGATTATGAGGAGTAATGTCTCAGCTTTGTGATATCATATTTTAAGAAAGTATGATTTTGGAATTCAACCCTTAAAGGGAAAAAGTATAAATTTTTCTATAACGCATTTTTGTGTCACGAGCGATTTATCTCCCTTGATATCTAACCGATATAGATAAATGAGGTATCATATTAAAGAATAAGGTCTCCGCCGTGGTAACATTATATATTAAGAAAGGAATTTTTCGTTTTTCGACCCTTAAAGGGCAAAAATGTTAATTTTTCTACAATTCGTTTTTTGTGTCTCGAGCCATTTATCTCCGTGAATATCTAACCAAAATCGATAAATGAAGTAGGATTATGAGGAATAATGTCTCAGCTTTGTGACATCATATTTTAAGAAAGAATGTTTTTGGAATTCAACCCTTAAAGGGAATAAGTATGAATTTTGCTATAACCTATTTTTGTGTCACGAGCGATTTATCTCCCTTAATATCTAACCGATATAGATAAATGAGGTATCATATTCAAGAATACGGTCTCCGCCATGGTAACATCATATTTTAAGAAAGGAAATTTTCGTAATTGGACCCTTAAAGGGCAAAAATGTCAATATTTCTAAAATACTTTTTTTGTGTTTCGAGCCAGTTATATCTCTGGATTTCTAACCAAAATTGATAAATGAAGTACGAGTATGAAGAGTAATGACTAAGCTTTGGTGACATCATATTCAACCTCACTATTCATCGCATTTTATTCGCGAAATTTTCGCACGGGTTGCCTAGTCATATTATAAATGTGGAAGTAAGTCTCTGTCTTTTTGTTACGTTTTGACGACTAAATGGCAATATGAATATTGATGGAATTTAACAATGAAATAGTGTAGGAAGGACACAGGACATTTTTTCGGTATGAATAACAGTTTTAGTCACTAAATTTTAAGAACTTATCGAATGATGAATGACAGACAGATTCGTGTGTTAGGCTGTAATGTTACGTTGGTTGCTCAGTCGCGCAGTCTGTTAGTGTTTGATTTGTTAATAAATTTCGATAAGAAACAAAACTTATAATTTAGCAGAGACAATATATGTTATTTAGTATAGAAGTCAATTTGCTCTGCACTGTACTATTCATTTGTGTCTTTATAAAAGTTTCTGGCACCAATTTGTCTTCCTTTTTGACATGCCTTACGAACGTAAACCTGGCCTAAGGTGCAGGTCTAGAAGACAATGTGCTGCTATTAGATTATAAGATTCAGATGCTCATGTTGAAGAAAGAAGAAAAAACCAAGCTGAAATAAAGCTGCCATCAGTTAACCCCCCCCCCCCCCCCTCCCGGCCACACACACATACACATCCCCGCACCTTCGCTTACTTTTCTGTTTTTAAATATGTTGTAAATTGATTCTCTTCATGAGACAGATTAGACGATAGGATGATATAATGATGGCTTCCCATCATATTATATCGACTCGGTGTTGTTTGGGACAAATCTTACGTTACTAACAGTTTTCTATATCCAATTCTGGCAATGAAACTCCAAGTCCACGCGTACGAAGTCGCGGGTAACAGCTAGTTTAAAATACAAAACCTCCTTGTACACAAAATTTGAATTTAAAATATGACCATCAGTATTCTTTTGATTAATTTTTTCCCAGAACATAAATAAAATTATCGGAAAGGTCACTTAGTTTATCAATATCACTGTCACATGTGGTGTTGCTATCTAGCAGTAATGCGATAATCCCTTATCGACTGCAGAGAAGCTTAAGCTTTTGACTCTGAACTATCGCATAGCCCTGACCTTGATTGTTGATAATTTTGCCATTTACGGGTTAAATTTAGAAAATAATACCTCATTTATCGAAGTTGCTTAAGTATAAGGGAGAAAGCTCGCTCGTCACGAAAAACACCTTATATATATATATATATATATATATATATATATAGGCCTATATATATATATATATATATGTTATATTTTCGCTCTCTTCACTCATACAGCAAGCGACAATTTAGTTTCTGTTTTTTTTTTTATTTTTTTTTTTATTTTTAAATTTGCAATCATTAAAGCAGTAACATATCTTTTTACCTTATGGGCAAATCATCATTAACAGTGCAATAATATAGTTCATCTTCCATTGTTGGTTACACTGCAGGATGCAGTCTTTCATTATTAGGTTCATCTATACAAAAATTAGAATTCAGAAGCACAATTCAACAGACAATATCTTAAACGGCAATTTGAAGATTATGTACCAGCAAGCAGACAAATGGAATTTATCAGGAAAGTTCTTTCAATGTAATAATGTGTACTCTCATTTTGACATACTGAAAATCTTAAATTGTGTAGGTATGTAACAGCATAACTACAGCTTGGACACGAAGAATGTTTTGACTAAGTGATACTCAAATATGATAGATCATAAGATGTTGCAGTTGTTTTAGACTATCACCAAATTACTCCACCGAGATAGTTAATTACTTCAATAAGGTTATTCATAAACAAGAACCTATAAGCTAATTTGCTTAACTTTATTAAATTGGGCTTTGTGTATGCGATTGACTTCTTATCGAAAGTAATCTAAGATACAGCTAGTAAACTATTAACAGATATGATTCTAATCACATGACAAGGCCAATTCTGTTACATTTTGTCAGCATATGCATATGGATGTAGAACTGAATCGTCTGAAAATGGTGCTCAGACTAGCCAATCATTTTTTAGCTTTCGAAACTGTACTTTAGAACACTGAAAATGACTGAAGGTACAGCCAAACAATTAGCATCCTGATCATCTAAAAATAATTAATATTCTTTAAAACAGCAAAATAATTATGAAAAATTAGAAGAAATAAGTTAAAAACCTTTAATACCGAACTTTATTTATCAGACCTAAAATGTCTAAAGCACTTAGATAATCTCAATACACGATTTTTGCAATTTCTTGCTATGAAACAGCATTAGTGCTCTGTTTTATAATTATAATCACAATGTAGTTTTAGCTAGCATAGATAGGTTTACTTATAAAACTGTGGACTAAATACCTTTTCCTCAATAATTTGGACCGCCATAAGAATTCTCTCCCCTTAAAGATCCAGTTATTAGTAGTAAAATTAAAAATAATATGTAGCACATAGATTAGAACTTTTTACATATTTTTGACAAACATTGGAAAGCTAATGATGACTATAATTGTATACAATAAATTGTGAAGTAAGAAATGTCTGTACGTCTTTTCAAAGAACGAAAGAATGTGGACATATATAAACTGAACTTGAAATAATGAGCTTAAAAAAAACGAAAACAAACTGTGAAAATTAAAACTTTACTCTCTATCGTGCAATTTTGTAATGCCTTGATCTATTTTGTAGAGAAGATTATATGACTGAAATATTTTGTATCTGGCTTTGCTCTGTAATTACAACTTCAGCGGGGCAAGATTTGCAGTAATTGCACGATTCTAGCCTTTAATCCAAATTAACTGTTTAAATATTTACAGTTTTCTCCGACGCTTAAGCTAACTGCACCTATATCTCACTCCAGCTGTTAACAGCCTTGGAAGGTAATAAACCTTCTCCACACACGTAGGCATAAAATCGCGAACTTTATCTCTTTTCAGCTTGAAGACTGGGTATAGTGAAATGATGTAAAGTAATATCATGATTTTTTCATTTGGTTAAACGATTATTTTTTTATCTGGAAGCTTTATGGCACAGTTACATCAGTTGTTATTTTGGAAAAAAGAATCTATATGTTTTTTTACGAATTTGCGTTTAACTGAATAACTTTTTAATTCCAAACACTGTTGCGTGAATTGAAACACTGGTACCTGTTATACAGAAGGACGCGAGCGATTTTGCTCTGCCCTGAATTCGGTTGACCATAATTTCCCGAAATCTAGTGAAGGCTGGAATACTTTCTCCAAAAGATCATGGACAAATGCTCCCCAACTCTAAATCAACGATCCGTCAAGCCACAATTAAAAAATCTGTTAAATGCAATACGTACTGATCAATTTTTAATTATTTTTTTTTTTTGCTTATGGCTTTACGCCTCATCAACGTCTGGATCAATAGAGGCGGGAAATAACTGGGGACTAGGAAAGGAAAATAATTCAGCCATGGCTATTTGAAGGAAGCATCCCGGAATTCGCCTGGAGTGATCTGGGGAAAACATATAAAACCCAAATCTTCCCGGACGGAGATTCGAACCCACTACCTCCCGAATGCGAGGCCTGAGCTTTACAACTCTCCCACCTCGCTGGATGGAGCTGATCAAAGGCTCTTCGAGTAATACAAGTCGCACATAAATCAACATGTTTTACGATGTGTACAATCGTATTTTTGTGCCTCTATTACTAACGAAGTCAACATCATTATGTAAAATTTGCAAGAATGGTGGCAAATTCCTTGAACTCGTCAAGTTATGAAACATATTACAGTCTTTTGAGTTCTCGAAATTAATATTTCTGTTGAAATTATTTATTTGATTTATAGCACAAATAACTATTTTGAATCGGCTGCATAACTTTATTCATATATTTGGCAGCTTGTATTTGCAAGTAATGTATTAACTGAATTCATGGTTTCATCAGAAATAGTGTTTAACAGCAGCTAGCTAGGATTTGTGTAAGTAGTAGATACAGTTTTGTATTTGTTCATGGTATCAGTGATGTAGTCAGTCCTATAACAGTGAATCGTGATAACATTTAAACAACTTAAGAAACAGGTTTGTTTGTATTTAGCGGAATTTAATAAAAATGTCGTCATGTTTCTTTTAAGTATATGCTAAAGTGCCAAAAGTCAGGATATTAAGATAAATAAAAATCCAGATGGTCGTTTAGTGTCGGGGCTTTTATCTATACTCTCTTGAGTCGTGCGAAAGGTTTTCTGGCGTTATAATTGCCGCAAAAACATTCATTAACAGACTTTGAACATGAAATGGTATTTGGAGTTAGACGCTTGCGACACTCCAAATCATAAATTTAACATTTCTGGATTCACAATGCCAAGAGTGCAAATTCCGGCATTACCTCCCGGCATGGACAATGCACGTAATGGCAGGGACTAGAGTTGTCTGCTTCGAGGTGTCAGTGTTGATAGACAGGCAACACTGCACCAAAGAACAGCAACATTCAATGTTGTAAGCGCGACAGACATATTCGTGCGGACAGTGCAACGAAATTTGGCGTTGATAAGATGTGGTAGCAGACGACCGTCGCAAGTGCCTCTTCTTACGAAACTCCATCAGTTGCAACGCCTCTCCTGTGCTCGTGATCATATCGGTTGGATCCGAGATGAACGGAAAAACACCGCGTGGACCGAAGAAGCACGATTCTTGTAGCTGATAAGAGCAGATGGTTTGGTTCAAGTGTCGCACAGACCCCACAAAGCCATGAACAGGATGTCAGTAAGGTACTATACGTACAAGCTGGTGGTGTCATCATCATGGTATAGGTTGAATTTACATGGCCTCTGGTCAAACTGAACCAATTATTGACTGGAAATAGTTATGATCAGCTTCTTGGAAATCATTTACAGCCATTTACAGCCTTCATGTTGCCAAAATTTCCAGGCCGACAGTGCGCCATAATCGTTCACCATTGGTTTGAGGATAATTCCAGTGAATAATTTGATGACGTAGATCACCAGACATAAATTCTATCCAACATATCTGAGACATGATCTTAAGTTCAGATAGTGCACAACGTTCTGCACGAGCAACATTTTCGCAACAGACGGCTTTAGAAGAACAATGTCTGTATATCTCATCAGGGGACTTCCATCGACTTGTTGAGATAATGTAAGGTCAGGTTGCTGCACTTCGGCCGACGAAAGGAGGGGTTACACAATATTAATAGGTATCCTATTGTTTTTGGCACTTCAGTGTATTTTAAACACGGAAAAATTTAATTCTTCAGGATTCGTAGCTGAACACAAAGATTTAGAGTGAAATTGCCATGTTGAAAGTTACTTTCGCACATTTGTGTATCTTGTTCTGGAAGTGGAGCTCCAATTCAGCGTGTAGTGTATTGGCACACTACATCGAAATGTGTTTGCGATAAGCTGGACTAATGGGTAGCACAGATGGGAAAAATGCAAACATTAGAGTAGTGTTAACTGCCCTGCTGCGTTCTGGAATGTGACCTAGGGCCGGGTAGCCCTCAGTGAGGTCAAATTGCCGCTAGAGGTGAAGAGGTGGTGATGATACAGTGGATTGCGAGTTGTGTGGTGGGTGCGTGGCCAGTCTGCAGAAAGAGATGTGCGGCGACTTAACGCCGGTGCGGCGTTAAGTAGCTCTTGTGTTCCATGTCATTATCCGAGTGGACGTGGATCTACGACTTCAAACAGAAAATGGAATCATCGCGTAGGACGACTGCGGGCAGCAGTCTCGGCGCCTTCTGCTAATAGGTAACCCGGCAGATATGGTGATCACTGCAAATAATTATCGTACTGATCAACCATAGAGAAAATCTCATTGTCCCGCTGAGCTTATTGAATGGACATATAGAAAACCCTGACAACTGATGTAAAATGAATCCATTACTAGATTTCAAGATGTTTGTTTAATTATCCCATAATATTGTCGATAACATTTGATGAAGAATTATTTTTTCATAAATATATATCAATGTCAAATATAGGTACTAAGGGGTTGTCAATGTGTAAAGCAACATCATGGCTCATCATATCAGCAATTTCAATCGAAAGTAATATTTAAATTCATAATTTATGCTAACAAAAATTAATTCAATTTTTAGCAAGTGCTAGTACAGGTGTCTAAGAGAAATCAAACTGAGTAGTGTTACGTATGCAAATGATTTTTATTACACACCTTCCTCAAGGTCCATAAATACGTTATCAAGTTCTCGGAAGTAAGGATTGTTTGCGACGCTCGCAGCTACGATAAGGACCTGTTTCTTTGCGCCTCGCCCTCCTCGGGGAAAAATGTTGCCTGGTAGCCTGGGGGTGCCCTCAAGAGATTTATCGTTGGGCGAGGTCAGGCGAGCAGGCGATGCTGGGCTGGCAGCGTACAGTGCCCCGCAAGAGAAAGCTCTCGGGAGCCGTCTCCTGCAGAACGGCCGCCACTGTCATTTGACTTGCAGAACAGAGCGCAGGCAAAAGGCGCCCGAGGGGTCACGTCCGCAGATGTGTTACTCCGAACACCGTTCGTTACTGGTGCTGAATTTTCTGTCCTCGCACTACGATACATTGAATCACAATAACCGAATAGAAAGTGTGTTTATCGTAAAAAAAATACTAAAACCATAACTTCCAGCTTACAGAATGCTGTTGAACTATAGTACTCTTGTTCTGTTTATCATATTTTTCATGTTCTATGACGGAAAAAATGTCGGCACATTTCTTAGGGAATGGTTTATGCGATTGCAGGTTACATTTCTGCTCGCCAATTGTCTCTAATCCAGCAGCAGAATCAATTTATATAGCCTAATACCCATTGTAGATATTACTTCTTATCAGTATTCTCAACACTCGTTTGTACACGATTTCAGCCAAAGATTTGTTACAGACTGAAACCGAAGACTATGTATGATTTATGGTACTACACGGATCGTGTAGTACGATGTTACTACGTTTGATTACTGTCCAGTCAGAGGGTATGATTTTATTAAGAAAAAAGCGAATTATTACTCTTTCCGAATTCTCGGTAAATTATAAACATTTTAAGTGTAGATTTTTTTGTTTCGTTAAATTCGAGGTCATTAAAGTCGGAAAGGACATGAGGGGAAAGAATTTGGCTGCGAACTTTCGATGAGATCATCGTGGCATTCGCCTGGAGTAATTTCAGGAAACAATGGAAAACCGATATCTGGATGGCCCCACGACTCTCCGATTTCCAGGCTAGAGCGTTCTTAATTAGTATTTGACTTTCAATACTTGTAAAGGGGAAAACATTTTACACAAAATTCCTAACTATGATGATTATCTCTCTCGTTTTAACTAAATTATAACCCAACAAAAAAATAACAAAAGCTACATATAAAGATATTATAACTTTGGATATGTCGCATATATACTTTTTTCATGTTCAACTTTAGAAAGATTTCTTTTAGAACAATTTAGTCAAAGTAATTTTTTAAAGAGGCATTAATTAATTTATCTTTTCTGTTTCTTTTGTTCATTTGGCCTTAAGCGTTTCATGAGACCATGCGGCCAACTACCATTTGTACAGATAATCAAGAAATTGTGCAGGAAAAGTATACATATATTAAAATGCAAGTTTGACAACAGATTGGATATACGAGGCTCATCATATTCACATACTATAAATAAACAATATTCAATATAAAGGACTTATTTATCTAAAGCTTAATATTAATTTTCTTTATAAAACTCAATAACGATTAATATATATTTTCGTTGTTGCCGGGGAGCAGATAGTGGATTCTAGTCAAAGTGTACTGTTTGCTTTTTCTCACTTATTTTTGTCTCTGAAGTATACTTCTATCTAGCTGAGTCTTCATACACCTTCCCGTCTGTTTTCTACGGGAAAGTTCAGCTTAGACGATAGCAGTGTGAACCTACGGCCTTTTTTACCCCAGGAAATTTATTTTAGACCAGAACAAAAATTACATACTCTCTGGACATAGAAAAGATCAAAGTTTCCACATTTACAATCCCCTCTGGTCATATCTCGCTGAGGATACCAACATTTACCAGCCAAGCCCCAGATTAGAGTATGATTAAGACCTTGGAACAGCAATAACAATTAATTGGACAGAACTAATTCTTTAACGTGAACGTGAAATGTTTCCTCCTGCTGCTGATCTCACGAAGATGATTATGAAATATCTGGGTCGTCCAACTTTCGGGAGAAAATATGTTTTTACAAGTTGGTAGCGCTCTAACTCCACGGCCAGGAAGCACGGAGAGCGAAGCTTTTGTGCCGCGCGCGGCGAGTTTCCTTTTTCTGCCGAGGTCCGCAAGAAAAATCTGTCGTATCTCTGGCGAGATCCCGGTCGCAGCAAGTGGGGCGGCGGCCTTGTCGGGGGCAGCAATTACTGGTGGCGGCCTCTTTACGGCGAGTCCGATGCTTATCGCGAGCGAGTTATGCGGGGGTGGTCCGGGCGGCCCGTCTTCCACTGGCGAGGGCTGATTGCGAGGGGACCGCGCGCCCGCCAAGAGTTACGTGTTTATTGCCGTCGAGCAGGTTGCTTTACTGCCGTTTGACCGCTCTCGCCGTCGTCTGCACTGGACGTGCCAAAGAAAAGGCCGTCGTATACTCTGGAGCAAGACTCCCGCGATTCAGACTGCTTACTGTTTCAAGTGGGTCGTAAAGCTGGTATGACCGGCAAGAGCATCGCCGGGACATTTCCGGCGCGATTGTGTGAGCGAGTAAGGTTATTTCTTCAGCCGTGGATTGCACTTCTAATAGCGTAGTGTAGATCTTTAGAGCTTAAATGTTTCTCCAGGAAAAAGTTTTCCTCGGGTACAGTAAACAGATACTTTAGTACTCCAAAGGTAATACTTAAAAATAAAATACACATATCTTTATAAAAGCACATTCAAGAATTCTCAATTCTCTTATAGAGCAAAGAAAATAAGCTAGCGTCAATTTGTACGAAAATTGGTAACACGCTAATGCAAGTGAAGTTTATTTCTTATTATTTTTTCACCACAAACGTTTCATTCTATTTTTTAGAGTATCTTCAGCGGCATCTGTGTAACATTGGTACATTTTGTTTGTTACATTTAGCTTTTTTTGTTTTGTTTTGCTGTCGTCAGTCTTTTGACTGGTTTGATGCAATCCTCCATCCCTCCCTATCCTGTGCTCACCTCTTAATTTCTACATACCCCTTACAACCCACGTCCTCAATTATATATTCTAATCTCTGTCTTCCTCTACAGTTCTTACCTTCGACTGTTCGCTCCACTAACAAATTAACCAATCCAGCATGTATCAAAATATGACCTACCAGCCTGTCTCTTCTTCCTGTAAGCTTCTTCCGTAAACTTCTTTTCTCACCCGTCATCTCCAAAACTCGTACATTTCTTACTTTGTCTGTCCATCTAATTTTCAGCATTCTTCTGTAGCATCACATTTCAAATGCTTCAATTTTCTTTGTTTCCGGTATTCCTAAAGTCCATGTTTCGCTGTCATGTGATTCTCTTTAATTTTTTATTCGTCTCACGGTAATTAAAATTAATTTCCGCTGTACTTCATATTGCTTCCATAATTAAATGTGTAAATGCATTGAAGATCCTCTACAAACTGTATGGTTAAACGCGTACGGCTAAAAATTAAAAAGAAAACAAATTAATTGCATCGAAATGTATTTAATTTCCATAGCAAAAGATTAACTTGCAATTGAAGAAAGCTGGAGTGCTTCAAACCTTTTCGATTTACCGATTAAAGAGATCGTAATGTTCAAGAGGAACATAATTGTAACTGATATATTATTATCAATAAAGATTGCTGGTATTCAACTATAAATACATCCAAGTCCTCTGATTCAGAAGTAATAATTAAAGATTGAGTTTAAAAAAAAATCGGCAGTGGGTCAAAACGGCAATCAACCATAATACAGATTAAAATTACAATATCACTTGTACAGCCAAAATATAAAAGACGAATGTTGTATCAGATATACATGATCATTATCACAATACTTCGTATGTAACAATATTTCAGTTACTGACGATGTGTCCACAGGAACGTTTAAATTTAGATGATCATCTCGTAGTCCTTCCTGAATCTGTACAACAGCATGTATACCCAGACGGCATGGTAGAAAGTAAACTAACCTAACCAGCTGTTCTATTAGGTCCGTGTACACGTTCTTCAGCCGAAGAAGATATGATCAATAATGTCGAAAGCTAAATATATTACCCTAGTTTTAATGCCCGTCAAAAATGCCATGACCTATGGAATTTATTCTGGAAAAGCTTGTTGGTAAAAACGAATGACGATCATTTTAGTGCTATTTTTTATAAGTACCTTACTCTGGTTTGATTCTCTGAGCATAAAAAATTCTTGGGTTATGTTGTAACCTACTTCTATTAGCTTCTGCAGAGAATATAACGTAAACATCGAATGCCCTTATCCTTAGATGAATATTTTCATCTAGTCGTCGTAAATAAACAAAAAAGGAACGTGTAAATTTAAATGAACGTACCACTGTATCATTTTTAATCTCTACCTCACATTAAAATTTGTTTATCCCTATTCTTCCCATTGTTGTGCAGTTATTTCCACAATAGACAATTACCTTCCAATTGGCATCACAATTACACTTTCTTTTAACACTATAAGTGCAAATAAATTCAAATGTAGTTATTTTATCGATATTTAGACTTTCCTTGAACAATATAAGCGGAAATAAAATCAAAAGCAGTTATTTATTTGTAATTTCAGATTAGCCAGTAGCGCTGTGAGGCAGCCAATAGAACTAACACTTCGTGCGTTATGGATTTTCGCCTGTCGTTCTCGAGCTATTGAGGTGCCCAGTCAACGCATTTTACCAAAGTGGATTACGACACTTGCGCTTTCATAACATGGATTGTAAAGTAAAAAATTAGTTTGTGGTCATGAAAGTTTTTAGTGACGTAACGAACTTGAACATTATGATAACTTAATGATGAAACCACAAAAACTTTTCGAGTTTGGTAGGATGCTTCGAGATTTCGGTTATCAGCAGTTTTGTGAAAACTGAAAACACATTAAGTGACTGCCAGATTGTTCCTTAAACAATCAGATGTTAACTGGTAACGCAGATTTATTCTTAAAAAAAAAACAGGTTTTCTACTCTTGGATAAACAGCATCACCACCCGTTGGAACCCAAATATCCTCCATTATCCACTATTACTTTTGGAAAAATACAAATGACCATTATTTCAATTTCTGTTAAAATGGCAATGATCCAACAGCGTGCATTTGTTCGATGAATACAGACAAGCTGCGAACTAGGAGTGTAAAGTTCAGCGTAATTCTATGTTCTAAGCTGCCTTCATCCCTAATGTCATAATTTTCCTTTGATACCGTGATGCATTTCGCTCACAGATAATTTCAACATTGGTAATGAACGTTAATTAGGGAGCGTGCGTAAACCACGTAGCTCCATTTTGGCATCCAGTGAACTCACCCTGCCCCCCCCCCCCCCCGGCGTGGTTTTTGTTGCTAACCCCCTCCCCACCCTGCATCCACGTAACACGTAGCTTATATCCCTTTTGACTTTAGAAGACACTTTGTACTGTTTACTCTTATCAGACTATTATAAATTACATATGGAGATAATTAAACGAAGGAAATAAATATTCACATTCTATTTTGTGTTCATTTTAGCTATGAAAAATAATATGAATGAAAAGCTACGTGGTCTGTCTCGGAACTTCCCCCCAACCCCCCGCCCAGATTGAGACACGTAGTTTATGAACGCTCCCTTATTGCTAAATAACTCGTAATACGTTCTTGTTCATCTACGATTTGCCTTTTGTTACCAATTTTCTTTGTATGGTACGTACTCCACACACTGATTGTACGATCCATCACACCATGATGATCAGAGTTTGGATCTCAACTGTATCTCAAGTCAACAATTTGGCGTCAGCTTTCCACAAAGCACTAAGTGTGACCTTGTTAAATTAGCATTCTAAACTTGAAGTATAAGGTACAGAACTGTTATTTTGGAGGAACCGGACAGGATTCTCTGTACCTCACTGCGGATTTTGATTTTTGATGTTTTCCCGAAATTGCTCCAGTCAGTTGTCAGGATAGTTCTTTTATGAATGTTATGGCCAAGTTCCTTCCAGTTCCTTGTCAAAAATCTTATCTAACTACCATGTCACTGAAAAAGTATACGGAAGGATCTGCACTGAACCCATTTCACTGCAACCAGATTTAAACTGTTCATTACAGCCTCAAAATACTGCCAAACAAATGCACCAATCAAGTATGTAGTCCTACTATAGATATATTCACGGGAACTAACCACCGAGCATGGTGGGTGAGCGGTAACGCTCTGGCCTCGCATTCGAGAGGTCGTGGGTTCGAATCCCTGTCCGGGCATCCAGATTTGGGTTATCCATGGTTTCGCCAAATCACTCCAGACGAATGTCGGGATGCTTCCTTTAAAAGGGTCACGGTCGAATTCCTTCCCGTTCCCCTGTCCCGCCTCTAATGACCTCAACGTCGACGAGGCGTCAAGCCATAAGTAAAAAAAAAAAGTGTTCCATCAAATCTCTATGGCCGAATTCTTTCCGTTCCTTGCCCCCCTCCCCCCAATCTTTTTCCGCCTCTAATGACTTTGACGTTGACGAGGCGTAAAGCCATAAGCAAAAAAAAAAAAATGAAAGTTAACTGAGTTAATTTGTTGTTTAAGTGAAATAATGTTTCTTCAGGTGAAGAGTGATCAAGCGGTAGAATTTTAAATTGCATTGTTGACATACTGACAAGGCAATAGCGGACGTTCTTACGTTGCCTAGCAACAGTCTCAGACTTCAGATCACAATGCGGAGTGCAAAACACGGAACGTTGACGACGAGCGGCCTCAACAACTGGTATCCAATAGGCAGAAAGTTTGAAACCACAACACCAGACGTGGGGCGAATTTCAACAGCTTCTGTAAAAACACTGTTCCTAAAGCTTTTGGTATGCGCCACCTCCGTAATCGATTCGAAATTAAAGCCATGTCCTAGATCAAGACTATTTTCTACCACCGCAAATTTGTCTCAGGCGAATATGCCCAACATTTTCTGAACATAGTCTGGAACTAAGACATGACTTTGATTTCGAATCGACCAGGCCACTAGTGCATACCAGACTGAGGCTTTAGGGACATCTTTCTTATAGAAGGTGTTTAAATTCATCTCACGTCTACCTTGTAATCAGGAATAGTGGTTTCTTACTTAGTGATGCTTGGATACTTGTTATTGAGGCTGCTTGTCGTCATCGTTTCGTGACACGCGTGGTGCTAATGACGTCACAACGCCCACCATTGCCATTCAGTATATCAACAATGCCCTCTTCGCAACCTTTAATGTTCGTGTTTTACAGCTTGTTCACTCTTCACCTTAAGATGACGGCGGAGAGTATAGTCGTCGAAATATTTTATTTAAACAATAATTTATCTGCGTTAGTTTCCCGTGAAGAATATATCAATGCGTAACGCGGAGAAGAATTTCCATCATTTTAATCATGCACTAGCTTTCTTACAAAACGTGCTAAAGAACAACAAATAGGTGACATTATTGATACAGTCAATGAACAGCCGTAGAGTACCAGCAATATAGCAAGCAATATAGCAAGCGATTAAAATAGGGATAGAAAAGTAATGAATCTGTATAAAAGAAACAATCGTAGAAAACATTTCTCTATAAAAGGCTGCAATTCGTCTTAAGCTTGCGAAACAACATTCAAAATGACGATATCAAACTAACGGATTATAGACGTTTTAACAACAAGGTGTAAACAAGCAGCAGTTCACTGTAGATACAGCTAAAAGCAGGCGGCAGCTTTCAGCTCATCCTGAAATGCCATTCGAAATTAAAACGGCAGCATCGTAGATCCTGCAGAAGCATCTCCAACTCATATCCTGCTTCCCAATTTTTTTATCACACTTTAACGGAGTTACCAAAAAAATCTGTACACGGTCGCAAGTGGCGTTGCCGCAGTGGCTCTGCCTCTTCCATCAGCGTCCCCCATGCAAATGACGCAATTAAAAGTGCGGTGGGAGGCGCGGCGGTAATCAGAGCCCGGGCGACGCGGCCGGTGCGCCCGGGGCGTGATTGGACGCGCGCAAAGCCTGCCTCGGCCTGCGGGGGGCAGCCAGCTAAGAGGATTGCGGGGGGCGACAAAAATGGCCGTCATAAAGTGGGGGATCAGTGCCGCCGCTGCCGTCCACCGCGGTTTCAATTTGGGTCGGCGCTCGCTGGCGACCGCTCGCTGGCGACCGCTGCTGGCGTCCGTATACTGCGCTGCTGTCTCTCATTTGTAGTATTTTTCCCAAGCTCCAATACGAAGGTCACCAAAAGTTAGCTTCACCTAATTCAGAAAAAAATATGTAATACAACATTTCGGCTGGATTTAAACACCAGACCTCTCACAGTATTGTTCCAGAAATTATTATCTTTCTAGTATTATACAGGGTGTTACAAAAAGGTACGGCCAAACTTTCAGGAAACATACCTCACACACAAACAAAGAAAATATGTTATGTGGACATGTGTCCGGAGACACTTACTTTCCATGTTAGAGCTCATTTTATTACTTCTCTTCAAATCACATTAAACATGGAATGGAAACACACAGCAACAGAACGTACCAGCCTGACTTCAAACACTTTGTTACAGGAAATGTTCAAAATGTCCTCCGTTAGCAAGGATACTTGCATCCACCCTCCGTCGCATGGAATCCCTGATGCGCTGATGCAGCTCTGGAGATTGGCAATTGGGCCAACTGGCGGTGTATCGAGGAAGTACAGTAAATACTAACGAAACTAAATGAGCTCTAACATGGAAAGTAAGCGTTTCCGGACACATGTCCACATAACATATTTTCTTTGTTTGTGTGTGAGGAATGTTTCCTGAAAGTTTGGCCGTACCTTTTTGTAACACCCTGTATAAATGATGGCACCAATTTTTTATTGTTCTAACTTCTGTTAACTACTAAAAATTCCGAATACTCTTTATCACTACCTTAAAACCCTTTCGACCATGGGCAGGGAGTATAGCCGAGAAATATCCTGAAGGTAGCTTGAAGAATAACTATGAAAGTAGCTTGAAGAATTGCTTGAAGAACTGGAATAAGAGCTACGAAAATGGTTGTAATAATGAATGTAAACTTGGTAAATAGCATGGAGAATAGTTGTGAGAATGTCTTGAAGAGTAGCTGGGAGAATAGCATAGGAAATATCTGGGTAATAGCTGTGACAGCAGCTAGGAGAATAGCCGAAGAATATCTGCGGGAATAGCTGTGAGAATTGCTGTGAGAGTAACTTGGAGAATAAACAGAACAGTAGCTTGAAGAACAGCGTAAAGAATAGCTGGTATAAAAGTGAATAGAATTGGTGACAGAATTCTTATGGGTTGGATAATAGCTTGTAGAGTAGCTGGAATGACAGGCGGAAATTATTCTGCGAAAGACAATGATAGCAATGAAAGTGAAAAGAATTGCTGTATTGAACTCCGGTGTTAAGATCTGTAGCTACTATCGTAATATAATAGTGAAGTTTTGGAGTCGAATGTCAGTCATCGCAGGAGGCAAAAAGTAATGTTTTAATCGACAGTTCTAGTTTCTGCAGCAACTCCTTGTAATGGTTTTCAATTTTTTTTCCGTGTCCTTTTCTCAGTACAACTTGTTTGTGAACAATTTCTTTAAACCGCATGGAGTTGCAATGAAGTATTTACGGGTGTACTACCGGAGTGTGTGTTTTTCACAACACAATCCCGTGGTACAACCGTGAAGACATCATTGCAATTATACGCCAGGAAAGTTTCTACTCTTACAACAGAAGGGAGGTGATTGTGGGTTACGAAATTAATGAGCATTTATGTAACATAAAAATTTGAACACATACCAGTTTTCACTACTACCAAGCATCATTTTACAATTGTTAGTATTTAATTAACTTAATTAGGACAAGAAAAGTTCTCAGTTAATATATTTTCGGATGGGATTGAGGACAAAGGAATTCGGACATGGTCTTTTCAAAGAAACATACCTGGAATGATTTGGGAAAACCACGGAAAACCCATATCTGGGTGCCCGAACGGGGATTCAAATCCGTTTCCTCCCGAATGCGAGGCCAGAGCATTTCCACTCATCCACCCCTCTCTGTAATTGAAAACTAATGATTTTTTTTGGTTATTCTATTTGAAGCAGCAATTTTTATTTAAATTAGTCCAACAGGTACTGACATCATTAAGCACATTGTGTCATTGAGTTACGTCTTCCACATATCTTAGACGCCTATGACTCTGGATGCTGAAAGAAATTCGCAAGTCGATTACTTACAGCAATTGAATTAGAAAGAGGTTCCCAAAGATTTTTTACAACATCCCCTTTCCGTCGAAAAAAACTTCCTCCCCCCATGCCACAGTTTTATTATTAAAATGGTAAATTCCTACTTCTCAGCACTAACAAAAATACCTCAGAGGAAGCTAACGAAATGTATGATGTTAGAACAAAGGTTTTCACCTATAAGAGGCCGTGAAGGAGACATAATACTTCCGAGCTACCGTATCTTTCTGACGGACGGCGAAGTTGCCTCTTACCACGTACCTCCCAAGGCATATCCCCCCCCCTCCAGTTTTGGAACCTATCACATAAATGTTCGTACGTCATGTGGTATTGAACTTCGACTAAATTTGTGGTTTTGTGTTTGATAAATTTTCTGTCCGCAATACGATTCTATAATTAATATGATAGTAAGTCTAGACATTAATCTGTATTACATGTTTTGGTTTGTTGCACTGTAATTTGGTTATATCATTGTTTTCATCTAAAGCGGCTCAGTCATGTTGACATCTACTCCTACTCCTTTGAACAAATCTGAAATAGTGTACAACGATTCACTTTGTCAGAAAAGCTCTTTTCATCTGCATTGCGAGGCAGCAGTAAATACAAGTGGTGCCGCTTCGCGGAAGCGTGAGGGTGATAGCGCTTTCGTCGTATCCGCTTCTTTCTGCCATAATTCCGTCGCGCTGCAGTGGAACGCTGTTTTCTGCACGCGATTTCGAGGAGGGTGTGACAGGAAATGAAGGTTTTCACACGAGTGCCGCTGGCTGAGGGCGCTCCAATTTGCCGTAACGCGTTTTGGGGAGATGCTCGCGCGTTCCGGTGGAAGCCGGCAGCGACTCTCAACCGAATTTTCGCCATGCGTCGTGGGGGATGTAAGCGCGTAGTCGGGAAATGGCCTCAAAAAAACTGCTGCCCACCGCTCCTCGCACTCCGACTGAGCACGGACCACTGCCAGGAGGTGATAACATTTGGAATCAGCCACCTTCACTGAGTCTGAAACACTTTGTTCGACTGAAGACAATGTACTTGTTCCCTGCTGTACTTGCACTGGGAAAACTTGTTGGGGAAGTTACAAACTATGACACCATAAGCTTCTCGTTGTGCGTAGTCAGTACATTTTTTAACTGATGACGCAATAGTATACTTTCACAGCTGGTTAAAAAAACGTATATATAGATGTCCAAACAGTGACTGACGCAATCAGTTATGTAATTTGAGTTCATAAAAAATAGTTGATAATCAGCACCTTCCAACCTTTGTATCACCGAGCGCGATGGGTGAGTGGTAACGCTCTGACCCCGCATAAGGGAGGTTGTAGGTTCTAATCCCGCCACAGGCATTCAGGTTTGGATTTTCCCCTAAGCCATTCCAAGCGAGTTCCGGGATGGTTTCCTTCAAATGCCATGGCCGAGTTCGTTGCCTCTAGTCCTTTCCCGTCTCTTATGACCTTGACGTCGATGAGGCGTAAAGCCTCAAGCAAAAACAAACAAAAAAAACCATAAAGCATTGTATTACTGAGGAATAGCCTTTCGCAAAGCCTCCATCAGATTTAGATAATACACTCACGAATAATTTCCCATAACCTTCTTGTCATTATCACGTTAACTAAATGAATATCGCGTATTCTACTTCTGAAGCAAAGAATTAGGATCTTCAATAGTTCGCACAGCTTTAAGGTAACCAAGCTTATATGCATCAAGTCAAAATAAGATAAAGGGTGATGATTGATGAATAATGGCTGTCACTCTAGGCAAATTATTTTGAGCCATATATTTCGTCATCCATTTGCTACAGTATACTTCTTGTGAGAGAAATTTTGTTTTCTCGGTTGTAGCTGAAAATTTCAGACACATGGAGAACAGATTTTTGGAATATTCTGGTCTACTCATGCACTATTGTTAAGTCTTTTATATATCTTAGGTTCTATGTTACTCAGCACAGGTAATGAGAAGAGAGGGATGGACTTAACTGTACCACTAATGACGATTTGGTCTAGGATAGTATCCATTTTCTTAGCGTGTGGGCTATTTAACACAGTTCTGACAAATGCAAATAACAATAATAAATTTTTCAACTATAGAATTAGTATCATAATAGTGTTACGTATTCTGAAGACAATAATTGATACTGTTCGAGAAATATAATATATATTAAATATAAGGACAGTTACAAATAATAGAAACAATTGTTTGCAGAGGTGTAGTTCTGATGTTTCAAACTCGATTTCTTTATTCTTAATTGTAGCGTTTCATTAAAAAGAAAAGGCATTAAATACAGAACGATTAAATATATTTCTTGTACTGTATCGTTGTTTTGTTGTTTTTTTTAAGCATAAATTAAAATTCTTCCCCCTCCAGTCTCTGTGTCTCCATGAATTTGTTTCGTGCAATTTATTATTCTTAGCTGTTATAACAACATTCTTTTTGCCTAATTTGTCATTGCTTTTTTTTATTAGATTTTTAATTTTGTTATAAATTGTATATGCTTTCAAATATAGCAGTCTTGTTGTTGGCTTGTTTTAGCTGTACGACAAGAACGTTTTTAAACTGAAAATAATGAGCAAGACCTAGCAATTATACATCTGTGATTCATAACCGTAATCAATATGTATATATGATCAGATTTGCGATCATGTTTCTGATCGATTGGTAAAGACTCGTGTAAATAATATCTCATGTAATTATTTTTTACTTACTCAGTCTAAAGGACAATCATATTTCCTAACAAGTAGACGTAACTTCTTTTTTACGAGTGTACTGAGGAAAGACTAATTCTCCTGCTTAACAATCTTCTTCAAACTTCTACATTGTTAGTAACACTTTCTAGTATCCTTTGATGTTTCACGGAGTACTGCGAATTACAGAACCCGAGTCTGCCAATTATCCAGCGCTTGCCTCATATCCGATATTCTCTGGCTTAGGCTGCATCGTTGAGCCACGGCGCTCTATGCACACAAAATCTCTCTCGCGACTGTACTTGACGTGCTTTGCCATGGAGGGAGGAAGCCCGCTTGGTGAATAGGAACACGCTTATATTCAGTTACACGTGCGCTCAAATTATACTCGTATCATACGTGAGTGGAATTAAGTGGTAGACGCACTTGCAGGCTCAGGCGGCCGTAGAAGCTCATTTACGCGATTTGCTGTTAATCAGTGGACCACGGCGCGTGTCGCGGGCTTGCCTACGAGCGCAGGGGTACGCTATAGCAGGTGAAGCCGGACCCCTACAGTCTGATTAAAATGTCTCACCCGCACACAGATACAGCATTTGACCGGACGTTGCCCACCAGTGCGTTATGAAGCCCAACGTAATTGTAGTAAACCTATTATTTGGTGCTAGTAAACAACCCTCATTAGCATTGAAAATTGCGCCACCCGAAAAACGGTTCTCTACCGCTACTGATGTGATTCCGCTCCGGGCAGGCTCGCTGTCACGGTTAATGTAATATTTGATCATTGCGCGCGAGCGGATGATGAAACCGGTTGGGTGCCGGTAAATAACGCGGGCAGATGAGCAGGGCAAGCGAGCTGGCTGGTGGGAGAAGAGAGCAGAGGGTCCAACAAGAGCAGCAAGAAGATCGACTGGCCTTGGCCGTCTGGACGAAGGCGTACTCCTTGGTGCGTCCGCAGTCACGTGAAGAGGAACCGCACGCAACTGCCTCGTACACACTTTGCGGTTTGACGTTGTGGTTGTATACAAGTTGCTGACTGTTCATGGTGTGCGCAGGGAAAATCAGTTCACGCTGATACGCAACAAAACACTAGCTTGTTCATTGAAATCATTGGTCTAATTTGAAATATATGCTATTAATACACCAAAGATATTTATAGACTGTGAATCACAGGAATTTTGAATAAGCAACTAATACACAAAGGAGATGATCCAAGACTAAAACAACTGTTATTATAGTATCACTACATTGTTCAGAGCATTAAGTTTGATGAAGCATTTCAGATACCAACTAAATAAAACATTGACCGCACTGTTCTATATGGATGCAAAATGCTGGGTGTTGGAAAACATGAAAAGGGCAATGTCCTCATTCGCAGTTGATATGTTGTGGAGGTTCATAGGTCCTTAACACAACCTTCAACTTTGACACAGCTTTCTGTGTAAAGTGAAGTACGCCGAAAAGGTTCCGTGGTTCTGATTCTATATTATACTGAAGGTCCCCTGGTTAAATTAGCTATGGTGGAAAGGAACTGACTACTCTACTTTCAATACCAGGCTGAGTGGGTAACGCTCTGGCCGCGCACTCTTTTGGACGTGGGTTCGAATTCCGTGCGGGCATTCAGATTTGGTTTTTCCACGGTTGCTCCAAATCATTCCAGGCGAATGCCGGGTCGCTTCCTTCAAAAATGCCGTAGCCTAACTCCTTCCCGTTCCTTGTCCCCGTCCTTTCCCGCCTCTAATTACCTCGACATCTACGAGGCGTAAAAAAATACCAGACTAAGTATACCTCCTTTGGGAGAGTCCATCAAATCTTAGCGTTGAATATCAAGCATGTCTTAGATTGTGGAGGATGTCCATTGTGATAAAGGACACTCAGATATGATGTATTGTGGACAAGGGTTCAGAAAGAGTAGCAGAGAACAATAAATTGGACCCATTGAAGGAAAAATGCAGCAGCTTTACTTGATCCGCTGAACCTGAGAACAATATGCGTATGGTGATGTAGAATTCTTGTTATTAATGTCAAGAAATTAGAGACCAGAGATATGCTTTGCGCCACTACATGCCGCAATGCTCACAACGTATTGAACAGAGTGTAATAATTTGACAGATGACTCCGGGAGAGTGCCGGGATGGTTCCTTCAAAAGGCCATGCTAGAATTCTTACCCGTTCCTTGCTCCCACTCCTTTCCCACCGCTAATGGTCTCGACGACGATGTTGAGCCATACTGCCATAGAAAAACCTTGGAAGTAATTGTTCACCTGACGTTCCTTGTTGCACCATAAATTATTCCACGTGTCTTCCATTTACAGGAACAGTCAATTTCTCAGATCGAGCTTGGAATTGTTAATTGTACTGTAGAGTTGTACACCATGAAGTTTGTAGGAAGTCTACGGATTATTCTTCGTTTACTAGATATCGCCACGTAAATGTCACTGTTCCTTAGGTAGGGGGCTAGATGAGCAAAAACGTTGAAGGTTCTGCCTGTGCAATCCGACAGGTTAGCTATGGTATAGGTAGAGCTCAGCACTCTCCCCCATGAAGTCGGTTATGTGAAAAAGATGTGGTTATTAACACTACACTTCGAACGCTTTATCCTATGAAGCGTGGCCAAAATTCATTTTATTTCCTCAGTTTAGTTATGTTGAACCAATCATTTATCAAATGCAAAAGCGATATCCTTAACGATGCAGTATTTCTGTGAATAAACCCCTTTTACAGTAAATAAAATATTTTTGATTTAGATTCAACAGATTTGATGTTTTTATGATGTTTCTTACAATTTAATAATTTTATTAATATTTCAAAGTAAGGATCAATTATTAAACTTGAACATCTGAGTTTATGTGTAAAAAATAGGCGCACGTAGCTATGTTGAGAGAAGAGAGCTGATTGGTGAATTTGAATTGAGTAGATAAGCGAGAAAGGAAAAACTAGAGCATCTGTAAGATAAATAACGTTAAAGAAAATAAAATAAAGAGGACGACTATATAAACACCTTCGAATCAGATATTGGGCAGTCTTCGTATAATTTCAGTGTGAGAACCACTGTATTTGTTTGTGGGGCGATTTTGAGGTTTAAAGTATATCAAAATTCTTCAAAAGGGTTATAAATCTATGTCATTACGTTATGGAAAATTTTTCTTGCATTTTAATGTATTAAAGTGGTATTATTGGCAACTAAGTTAGCGTTTTTAATGGCCTTTGGCCTTATCGGCTATACAGTCATTATTAGCATTTTATAATTTCGGTCTTTCAAGTATAGTGGAATGTTTCATGAAATGACTTTTAGCTCACATCATAATCTTGCCTTCTTAGGTGATGAAGTCCAATTTACAAATTTAAATTATTTACAGCCAAAACAATACGTGAGGTAGTTGAAGAAAATCACTAAAAGATTTTGAATATCTAAATAGTTTACTGAGACTATTTTTTTCAATCATTTAAAGACCTACATATCTCCACATTTTATTCGTTCAGTTAAACATTATTTTTCTTTCTGAATTAGTAAGTAGAGACCGATTTGATAGGAACCGCAAGTTTAGCAGAAAATTTTTAAATTATAATAATATTCAATCAAAGAAAACCTCTAATCGGTTAGCAAATGTTATTAGCTTAACAACCATCATCCATATAAGCAGAATTAGTGAACAAGTCCTTTCTGTTATGCGGCAGCTCTACATCGTTGGAGAGGTAGAGTGGAGATCGATACGTCCCCGGTTCGAAACCCGCTGTTGGCTGAGATTTTCACCTCTGGCACAGCGTGCAGTGTAATGTGAAGCACGCCGGAACGTGTCCGTGGTTTGGGTACCACTTTGAGCTGTAGGACAACTATGCCCAGTAGGTAGGTTAGCCACTACGAGAGGCGCATTACGCGGTGAATCCTAAATTCTGTTGCTTGGTGACCGGTAATATTTTTTCCCCACAACTTTGAGTTAGAAACATAGGACACCCTGTCAATGCGGAAGGCGAGTGGGCAGATGTAGCGCTCTGTGACACTAATATCAGAACAATTTGAGTCTATCAGTATCCTTCTGAGTTCCAAAAAACAGTTTTCTTTTAAATAAGTTGCAAATATTACATTTGGAAAAGATATCTCTTCGGTAGCCTAGTGTGCAGGTGTCGAGCTCACGCAAACAACCGCGCGCAACTGCAAGTGGCACCGGCTACTTGTGAAAGCGGAGCAGAGCAACTCCCGGAATGGTCAGCGCGGCTTCTATTGCAAGGCGGACCGTTTGTCCACAAGAAATTTATCTGAGACATGCGAGTCCTGAAAGGCTTTGCCGGCAGATAATTGCGCAGACCACCAACGGGCCCACGCCCGGGAACAAATGAGAACGGCCTGGTAGACCGCAGTGCGGGGAAAATTGCCTTGTCGCTTTCATCGCCACGTTTTGAAATGGCTGTCGGCAACATGTCCGGGAGAGCAGGAAGCTGTCTCATAGGTAACAGTTCATTCCACTTCTTGGCACAAACCTATGATACTACGCGCCAGGCATATCGTTAGTTGAAATATCTCATTTTTATATTTTGGTGAAGTCATTTATTTGCTTGTTATCTGAGTCTGTAACTATATTTGCCTAATTTTTCCTGTTTTCTAAACATCGTTTATAACACCGAAATAATGGTAATTATTCTTGGCTGAGTACAGAGCGGTTTTCAACCTAGAAGTGCAACGAAACATATACACATGATAAAAGAGTAAACAATAATAATTAAGGGCTCTAAAGTATAGGATTAATTAGAAATATGATTACGGAGTTCAAGTTGCCGTACAGAGATTGAGGCATGTGGTATATTTTATTTAGGAATTTTAGGACGCTACTGTGGCAGCCATTATGTCAGGAAAGTAAATCTAAGAGATCAGTTACCCTGGTCTCACCTTGAGTTTGGCACGAAGCATGCCACAGTTCCAACCCTACAAACACAAAAATATCTTGTGAGGGGTGTTGTCTGTGGGTTCTTCCATAAGGTGGAGAGGTTGGAAAACAGCGAAAGATATTCGTAAAGTCAGGGTTGATAGCAACAGCGTGAGAGATATCAGACAATCCCATTTACAGTTAGCCGGAGAGTATTTAAGGACCACTGAATACAATAGTCCTCAGTTGCTCAGTTTTGCTTAGTGTAATCCATTGATGTGATTGCCAGGTATGATGTAAGTCGATTAATATCTCTCTCTGTGTGTGTCTCTGTCAAAGAACTTACTCTCGCTATAGGTTATGGTGTGAAGCAAACTAATACATTAATAAGATGAGTATATCTGCCGAGGGGTGACTATTACGATCAGATAAATTGCTGATATTTAGTATCACTAGTTGTAAAACTATTATTGACTTGTTTAATTGCTTACATGTGAGTCTTAGATGCAGACAAATTGGTAATAGTTTAACTGTTGTTTACTAGACAATTTTATGAACTTGTTTGGTTTAATACGTGTTCCAGTTTTTAGTGTTGATCTGTTTTTCCAATTTACTTAAATAGAACAGAATATAATTTGGATTTGTGTGGTTCATCATCTATCTACCTATTTTTCATTGTAATTCTTCCTGTCCTCTACTATTTTGTTATTAATAAGCAATTTGCTGAAAGTGAATGCAGATAATTTCCGGGAAAAGAATTCCGATAATTAAGAAATTAGCTAAGAATTATTACAGCAGGAGGTATCAATTGCACTTCCTTAAATCCATGCTGACAACCCAAAAGTCATGGAATAGTTGGGTGCAAATCAACAGGTGGAAAAAGCATCAGATGATAAAGGTATAAATAAGCAGATGGTTTGAGAAAGGGATAATCGACAGTAATTGTATAATTTGAACGCGGGATGATAGTGGAACTCGACGTATCAATTTCGGAAGTGGTTGAGAAATTTAGGATTCATGTTCCGCAGTTTCAATAGTGTGCCGACAATATCTCATTGATGGTATCAACTCCTATGCTTAACATATCAGTTGAATAATCGCGTTTTGCGGTTGGTAAGGGGATGATTCCATGCCATCTAAATGCTTCCCACAGTCAATGAGAGATTTACTAGAGATACGTCTGTGCCATGCGTATCAACGTCAGTTGCTCACTTGGGCTCACGAACACATGCATTGGACCCTATATAAATGAAGAAGGTACGTTGGTCTGATTAGTAACATTTCAGTTGTTCAAGTTATTGGGTCCATACCGCGCTAATGTAGTTGGGAACATTTTGGATAAATCCAGCACATGTGTAGATCATTTAGATCACCGGACATGAACCCTTCGGTACGTACTTTGGATGTGAAGAATAAGCTATTCGCTCACAACGTCCACCGCCTATCACAACCAAACACTTTAATTAAGATCATCGTCGCCAAGTAGTTGAATCCATACTTCGCTTATTTGCTTCAATTTTTCCAGCAACTAACAAGTCATTACAGGGATATTCCACGAGTGTATTTTTTCGGTAGGTGCTATTTTAAGTGCAGTAGAACATCGATAATCCGAAAGTCAATTACGACTTTTCTTAAAGAAAAATAACCGCATCTTCTCGTTAAAATGTGTTTTTAAGCAAGAGTCCACTTAGTACGACAATACTACCTTGCTGCTTGTTAAATTGTATTTTTTAACCTCTCTGTAGTTTGCCCCTTGTCCTGTACAGTGAAACTCTAGCAAAGAACTGTTAAACTTGGCAAGGAGTAAATATGCAGGTCGCATGATTTTGAAAAACTGTACATTTAGTTTCGTAGAAGCAGACATTTTCTTTTCCAACAAACAAATCTATATCTATAAAATGCCAGTCTTGGTCATGATGTTCTGTAACGCTGTGACGTCACTCTATGACGACATGCTATGACGTCGCTCTTTTCGCCTTCACTGCTCAACTTAGAACGACCAGAGATGTTCGAGGTTATGAACCTTATTTAATAAGAGTTCTATTTTGACGCGTATCCACGAGTAAATGAGCAGCAAGCACACTAAAAAAAAGTGTGTTTTTCGTAAAAATCTGCATATTAATTGTTAGTTGCTTTTTCTTAATTAAAATTCGTTCAATGTAAATATTTCTTATACTCTCTGTACAGCGATACAGTAAGCTAAGAAATATCTACATTACGACATCTTCAAGGCTATGAGCGTTATTTGATGAAAATTATGTTTAGCTAGCGAATAAATGAAATGTTAGAATACTGCATGTATAATTAAGATATTTGTATTCTATGTAGACACTTTCAGCCACTGTTATAATATACTCGAAGAAATGATTAAATCATCAAATTTTACCTGATACTGTAACAAAAGTATGTACTGCGTTTAAATTAATATATTAATTATTAGTGGCTTTTATTACGTATGTCACCATATCAGGCACATATAAATATTTCTCATGGGTCGAATTTAGATCGCAAAACAATAAATGTACTCGTACAAGGGTAGTAGAAGCTATGAATTTTGAACAGTAATATTAGTAGAAATTGTGGTTATGTCGAAATGCTGACCGGACCAGAAGACAACTAACCCAATTTTTTACAGAATAATTCATAATGAATTTAGTTTTATAAATAATTTAAGCTGCTTTCATATGTGCCGAGTTACTGAAGTTATCATTTCATACGAATGGAAGTAGTTCCATATTTATCGTGACCTGGACAAGGAATAAAACCAATATAGTATAAGATTTTGGGATTCCTAATTTATTTTTAATTTGCTTGTTTCCCTAATTCTGACATCATTAATCAATAGACGTTCGATCTGTATCGCTGCGTAAACTGCTATCGATATATGTACAAATTATAAAATAAGGTTAAGAGCATTACATTGTATCTATTTAGGCAACCGCAGAGAAACGAATTGCCAGAACATTCCTTTCACCTATCATTTTTGAATGGATTTGAGGCTAGTGAAAGAATAAAACAGCAGAATCTTAAGTTTTTAAATCTTAATAGTTATACGCTGACAGCAGGAATCTAATAATTTGTGAAGACGAATTTTTAGCAGACATATTATATGCACTTATATTAATAAGTGTGTAGTAATATTAAATGAAAGTGGAAATGCCACCGGCTATTATTTTATTAAATGCTAGTGTAAAATACAACTTTAAAAAATAATAAATAGATACATTTGGCTGAGTGACGAACATGCGTTTGAGTGCCATAGGACGAGGAAAGTGACGCATGAGCTTCATTAGTTTTTTATCGCATTATTGTATAAGCATCCGGTTAAGATGTCATCAGTAAAAGTGTAGCATAACACGACTGTGCAGTCGGTAAATATGTATAGTTGTGATTTCGATAGTGGATTGTTTCATGTTCTTAATTAGTGCTTGGCTGTATAATTTAACTAAGTGTAATTAAATGTATTTTAAAGTGCATTTAACGTAGTACAACAGTGTGTTAGTGACGCTGATATATGTGTTTTAATTTTGCTCGGCTTGTGAACCCATTTGTATTATCCTGTCAGCTATTTGCCGAGTCGTTATTAAGCTCCCTGTAGCAAAGCTAGCAAGAAACGAGATATAGAGAGTATAGTAATGGTAATGTAATTACTGATTTGAGTTTTCTTTACTTGGGCTTTACACCTCGTCGACGGCGAGGTCATTAGAGTCGGGATGGGATTGGGGCAAGTAACGGGAAAGAATTCGGCCATGGACTTTTTGAAGGAAGAATCCCGGCATTCGCGTGGAGTGATTTGGAGAAACCATGGAAAACCCAAATCTGGATGCCTGGACGGGGATTCGAGCCCACGTCTTCCCGAATGCGAGGTCAGAACGTTAACCGTTCACCCACCACGCTCGGTTCGAGCCTGTTGAATTATCGTTTAACTTTAGCAATTAGCCTTTTGGAAGGAGCGGGTTCGATTATTGGACTGGGTTTCCATGGGATCCCGACATCATCATTCACGGTGAATGCCGAGATGGTTCTTTCTTTCATTCCGTTCCAATTTTTTCCGGAATTCTCTTCCATCTATAATTGCCTCGATTTCGACTTTAAAGTATCATTTATAATCATAAAACACACTGGGATAAACGTTTGACTACCTTTTAAAATTATCTTAAAAATTAAAGGTCTGAAAGAAAATAAATACTGTTCTTTATCCTATTCGTAGTTGTTTACCTATCATGTATAATTCACTTACACTTGTGATTAACTTCCATCGGCCAAAATGACGCATGCCACTGAATTCAAACATACTCCATATTCTGAAGTTTTGACGTTTGATTGAGCTATCATGTCTGCATTCCAGAAGTTTTTCATTCAATAGTGGGAGCAAATTTTGAATGTATGTATTGAAACCTGGCCAATCTTCCGATTGCTATTCCTACAGCGTCAAGGATTAATATTCTGGCTGATGTATTCTCCAGATATATTCTTGTATGGATTTCATGTCCTAAAAAAAAAAAAAAGGCATATGGTCACATCTTGAACTTATTTTCGACTTAAACAACATAATTTGCTCTTTTGCTCTCAAAAGCCACTACTATTCCTGCATCACTGGAAATACTGTGTAATGTTAAATAATTGTTAATTTTACATATTATGGTGGTTTATTCCAAACTGACCTTCTTTCATAGTCAGCAACAAACTTGATAAAAACAGAAAAAAAGATCAACACGTCTTAAAAAATAATTTACACAACAGGCATTTCTGAAATTATTATTTCCATTAAGCTCAACCTAATATATATTGTCTGTTACCTACTTCGCCACAACATGACGTAGTCGGTAGATATTTTGAATCACTGATCCACATATACATCAATTGTTATATTATACTATAGATCTTAAACCATTGTAAATCTAGTCAACCCGAATCTAGGTCGGCAGTTTATTTCTAGTTCTAATATTGTTGTGTAATTGTAGACTACGGTGTTGGTAAGTGCAGTGTGTTGCTCGAGTTATGAATGAGTGTAGGAATGGTCTTGCGATAGACTTTACGACCAGGCCTCAACGTACAAATTATTATTAGCAGTGTCGTGTGACTTCTAGCAAGGTAAGTACGATAGCAGTTTCAGAGCTCAGTACAAGCATCTGTTCACAGTACTTAGTACTGAGGAAAACACCGTTCCTAACCTGCTTGTCAAATCCCTTATCACAGTCTAGCCGGAGCGCGTCGTAGTGATCACTTCCGTGTTCTGAAGCTAAGGCATTCGAGTAAACAGTAACGCGCATTCACGGTTCGATCGTCCAGTGAAGTGCATATCAAGTTAGGAACGTTAAAAGACATTTAATACAAGTGTTCAGTAACTATCATCTGCTAAGTGCTTGGGCCTTGCCCTAATATGGCAGACCCCCCCGATACGGGGCAACTAATCAAATCGGCGCTGCAGTCGTGCTACAATCCAGAAACGGCTGCCTCAATTTCGCCGATGATGTACAGCCAACAAGAAATGCAGCTACAGCCTCATCATCCTCAGCCACCGAACTATCCGAGGTAATGGCGAATTAGCTGCAAGCTGCACTACGTCCGTAGAATTTCCTGAGCAATGTAGAGCCGGAAGAGCGGCAGGTTAAACGGTCTCGCGTAGCGGAAAATTGTAACGTGCTAGGTAAACGAGGAGATGGTTTTAGAAACTATAAATATACCAGTCAGCGTTTCTCAGGAGATAGTTTCCTTGCCAAAAGCCCAGTTTTTTCCAATTTCACCAGCCGTAGAATGTGACAGCCGCGATTCTACTCAAACTGCAACTGATGAAGAAATGATAACTGACATCGAAAGTAATTCTGCAAATCGTGAAGGAGTTCAAGCTATAACACCCCAAGATCAGAATCCAGTTAAAGAGGGCACTATTCCGCAGGCGGCAAGCACTAACGTCAAATTCCAATCGGGACAGAAGCAAGAACAAACCGTTACAGTCGCACAGACATCGGACCATTCTACGTTTTCGTAGAAAGTGGAGATAAAAATATCGGAAGATTACATCCCATGTCAATAGGCAAAATTCTCTACACACACAATGCTGCATATAAACAAGACATCATTAATATCATAACAGCCGGTAGAAACAGATTAAAAATTGAAACTAAGTCTGCAACTTCAGCCAACATGTTAGTACAGTCCACAGTGTTCAAAGACAGGAATCTTGAAGCATACATACCAAACTTTTTAATAAATAAACAAGGGATTGTTAGGGACGTAGATATCAGCCTATCAGAAGAAGAAATCGAACAAGCTATAGAAAGTCCTTACCCAGTTATCTCCGTGAAAAGATTCACCAAGAGGAGCACTTACCAAAACAACGAAAGAAGGATTCCGATACCGGTCTGCATGATTACCTTCAGATCTCAATCCTTACCAGACCATATAGCAATTTTTGGAACACGGTGTTCAGTTGAGCCTCATATTCCACAAATACTAATTTGTGCCAATTGCTTACGTTTTGGACATCGCATGACACAATGTCGCAGTGCCACCCGTTGTAATAAGTGTGGGGGCCCGCATACGATGGATTCATGCACTAGCACAGGTGATCCGCGATGCGTTCACTGTCAGGGCCCACATCTATCCAATGATAGACTATGTCCAGTATACGTACAACAACTAAAAGCACGCGAGGCCGTGGTCTACAACAAAGCTTCACCAATGACGAGTTGGAAATCCGCCCACAGACAGACGTATTCACAAGCAGCCTGCGTCGCGCCTTCCTATCATGATGAAAACCAATTCCCCCCGCTCCCACCGCCTGCATCGTCGCTTCCGTGTTCAGCCTCACCAAAGGCACTCCAAAACAACCCTATTATACCCACCTATCAAGAACAAGAGATACGTCACCAATCCAAAGCATCCACTATAAACCAAGTGCTTCAAACTCCCACTGCTACGGGCCACAACAAGCAAAGGCCAGCAGCTCCAAAATCAAAAACGCCCCATTATCCTCCTGTCCATCAGAGACTGTATATACCACAGCATTTACCTACAACTCCCATCATACAGAATCCTTACCCTCCGCAATTCCAGGATAAAGAGAAGTCTCCTTCAGCAGAAAATGCAGTGCTTATAGAGCACATATTGCAAATAATTTTGCAGATAATATATGAATTCCAATCATCTCCATCTGATACTCTCCATCTTGATCCGCTCCGCCGTCTTCTCACCAGCTTAGTAGTTAACAAGTAAAGAACCCATAACAACTATCCACCTTAACCGAGTGCTATGGCGCATACAATTTTACAATGGAACTCGCGTTCTCTCGCTGCCAACCGAGAGTCATTTCAGAGAGCATTAAGTACGATGAACGTATCCATTGCTACCCTATCAGAAACATGGCTGAAGACAGGAAGGAACATTTCATTTCCAACATACACCGTGTATCGCAATGATCGTCAAGATGGCTGGGGAGGAGTTGCAATTGTAATTAAAACCTTAATACCACATACAGCGATCGCTATAGATCACGCCCATATAAAATCTTTTCAAGCAATCGCCGTTAGAGCGCTGATAAGCCGACAGGAAGTCACCATAGTATCCCTGTACTGCCCACCTAGGAACGTCATCACAGAGCAGGAATGGCGCTATTTCATGCAACAGTTGGAGCAACCGCTACTAATCTGTGGCGACTTTAATGCACACAATACGACATGGGGGTGTGAAATATCAGACGTTTACGGAAGGACACTCTTGGAATTAATAGAAGAATATGAACTATTTATCTTAAACGACGGATCTGCAACAATACTTCCCCTGCCAGAACAACGGAAATCCGCCATAGATATTTCCCTGTGCTCAGCATCGCTTTCCTCGGAGTTCCGTTGGCGGGTCCTCCCTTCCACAATGGGATCCAACCATTTCCCAATAGAAATCACGACCATAAATCCAATCAATCTCCCTCCATACAAACCTTATTCCAAATGGAAATTAAATCAAGCAAACTGGATTAACTATAGACGAATCATGGAAAGGACTACCGACGGTATTCCAAATACGCTCCCTATAGCTGAAAAGTATAACGCTTTCATAAATAACATCAACTACGCAGCTAGCCAATCTATCCCACAAAAGAAGACTATAACTCACCCGCGAGGAATAACAGTACCATGGTGGAGCCCCGAATGTGGAAGGATCATCGCAAAAAGAAAACTAGCTCTGAAATACTATAAACAGTTTCCAACCTGGGAAAATTTTCTAGGCTACAAAAAAGCAGACGCAGAAACGAAGAGGACACTGAAACACCAGAAGAAAGAAAGCTGGAAAGCCTTTTGCAGCAAACTTTCCAAAGACACGCCGCTCTCAAAGATATGGTCAACCATAAATAAATTCAAAAAGAAGTGTGTACCCACCCGCTCTCTCCATTGTTGGACTGAAGAATTCGCCGACATTGTGGCCCCGCCTTCGGTAGCTTCTCCACCTGAGCCGTTACAATCGACTTCTACAGGTGAGAATCAGACGTATCTCATGCGGCCCTTCAGACAAAACGAGCTAGAAAGAGCCCTCAAAAAAGCATCAAACACAGCTCCAGGGATTGACGGAATTCACTACAGCATGCTCGCCAATTTGCCAAGTAACGCAAAACAACTCCTCCTTCAACTTTTCAACGTAATTTGGATTACAGGAAATTTTCCTGAAGATTGGACTACACACATCATCGTACCCATCCCAAAGCAGGGGAAAAACCCTAACGATGCCAAGTCCTACCGACCGATAACTTTGTCTTCTTGCATCGCCAAAACATTTGAACGACTAGTGAAACAACGATTAGAATGGTGGCTGGAACACAATAATCTATTACCCAGGACTCAGTTTGGATTCAGGAAGGCACATAGTACGATAGACAACCTCAGTCTTCTAACTGCAGATATAGAGAAGGTATTCACTGAAAAGGGATACTTAACAGCCATATTCCTAGATATTTCAGGAGCCTATGACAATGTGGTGCCAACAGTGCTGCTCAAAAAGCTAAAAGAAATTGGCATCCCAGCGCGGTACTGCCAAAACATCTACAATCTGTTTCGTCAACGTACCATATATATACGAAAGCAAGATAATACCTTTTTCGGACCTAGAACACTATCGAAGGGCCTACCCCAGGGATCAATCCTCAGTCCGCTATTATATGCCATATATACCGCCAATCTGGAAAAAATATTTAGCACGCATATAAAAGTATTACAGTACGCTGATGACATCTGCATATATACCATGTCTCTCTCCTTGTATTTAACCTATCAATGGCTATCGGATGCGGCAATAACTTTATCTGTATGGACATCTGAGTGTGGACTTACACTCTCAGCACCTAAATCAACTGTCGTGGTGTTCACAAGGAAGCGCTGCACATTCGGAGAACGCACCATACGGCTGGGACCATATACCTTCCCAATAGAAGCGTCGGCTAAACTTCTGGGCCTATATCTGGACAGCAAACTAACATGGAGCCGCCATATAAACTACATATTACAGAAGGTTGGAAAAGCGCTGAACATACTCCGATCCATCACAGGAACATGGTGGGGAGCAGATCCTTCTACTCTACTAATCTTGTACCGATCCTTAATCCGTCCAGTAATAGATTATGGAAGCACCCTGTTCGGAAACGCGCCAAAATACGTCTTGGAAAAACTGGACAGGGCTCAACATAGGGCCATAAGATTATGCCTAGGAGCAATGAGGTCTAGTCCTACCAATGCTCTTCTGATAGAAGCAAAGGAAATGCCCCTTTCTATACGCCGGGAACTTCTTACAAACAAATACCTCATCCGCATCTTTGCTATAAAGGAACATCCTTTACTAAAGAAGCTGTCAGTAATGAACAGAAGACTCACGAGGAACGGACCACCACCAGCGAAAAGAGTACCTCTACTATCAAAAGGATACAAGGAATATGAAAAGATTAAACCACTCGTATTAAAAAGCCGCATTATTCCCGGCTTCCTGTATCCATACGAATTTCAGTTTCTGAAACTACAAATATATTATCTACCAGAAAATATCATCCGGAGTAACAACATCAATGCAGCAATTTCACACTACTTGAACAAAACTTGGCCCAACTACATCCATATTTACAGCGACGGCTCTAAAACTACGGAAGGTACAGGATACGCTTATTATTGCCCACATACTAACGAGTACGGACAAACATTACTACCTGCAGAGACGTCAATTTACACAGCGGAAACCATAGCCATGTGCGCAGCTATCAAGTACGGGCTAGACAAGCACTTTCCAAGGATCTTAATACTTACTGACGCTAAGAGCGCTCTCCAGAAATTACAGAACCCAGTATGGAGTAACAAAATGCACCAATACCTGTATGAAATAATAAGATTAGCTTCAGAAGCTTCTGCAGTTGGCATACAAGTACATTTTCTCTGGATTAAAGGTCATATAGGAATAATGAACAATGAAATCGTCGACCAGCTAGCGAAACAGAGCATCAACGAAGGGCACTTTGCAGGCATTCAGCTACCTTGGAGGGATTTCATACCACTAGTCTCTAGGAAGGCATACCTCAGTTGGAATGAAGACTGGTCCCGGACGCAGCTACTAAGAGGAAAACACTACTCAGCAGTACAACCTACAATACCGAAGACACCGTGGTTCGCAGAGCACAATATTGCAAGAAGACACGCAACAACCATTATTAGAATGAGACTAGGACACGGTTGTTATCCTCACCACTTATGTCGCCTTCATATAATAGAAACACCTATATGCACCTTAGACCAAGAGATTTCCGACCTCAATCACATCATACTCTCCTGTTCACGGTTCCAATCACAACGCAAACGTTTTACAGGCGCCTCGAACAGCTTTCAGTCAAATTCCCAGCGAGCGTTACCACCATTCTTCAATCAAGAAATGTGCAGATCTACAAGGCAATAGTTCGCTTCCTTCAAGACACAGAACTGAAGATTTGAAGCCTCCAATACTCTGTAAGAAGAAAATAACAAACAAAATTAATGTATAATGCTGGCTAAATGGTCTCAGACCAAAGGCCAAATAAATAAATTAAAAAAAAAAAAATCCCTTATGTTGATAATTTCATCCACCGCCTGGTCTCCTGGTAACAGCGATTGGAAGTTGAGGACATTAATTTCACCTTAAACAGTAAACAGGTCGTAACTTCTTCTAATTGTTGTATGCCTAGTTGGAGAGGACTAGGAGCAATGAACGGGAAGGAATTTGGTCATAACCTTTAAGAGACCAATCCCGCCAATCTTTTGGAATGATTTGGAAATCCGTGCAAACAGAAATCTGGATGGCCCGTACAAGGATTGGAACCTGCATCCTCCCGAATGTGAGGCCGGAGCGTTACCGCCCAACCACGATGTACCTAAACGTAGGCCGATTATGATATCTGTATCTTACTGGACTATGTTACGGAGCTAATCTCGTCAACTTATAAAAAGCGCACCAGCTTGTGGCTGAGCCCCTGTACGCCTCTCACGCTGAAGAGTTGGTCCAAAAATAATTGTGAGAGGAGAGTGTCTTGATGATACGCCGTGGCCTCGCCGCGCTCGCCGCCTTGGCTTCCCGTTGACGGAAACAACCTGCCGCTACAGAATGCATAAACTAGTTAGGCCTCACTGAAAGACTGATGGCTGCCGGCAGTAAACATGGAGGCACTCGACCGGGAATAGCTCCTAGTGACATCGAGACGAATGGTCACACTTTCCGTTGAATACATTTTTTTATGGAAGGCATTTTGATACTGACTAAAGGTTACTACAACATTGAGTTTGTGAAGGCTTTGCAGGAAACTATCTTCCATTCAAAGAAATTCTGAATAACTAGGCATAAAGTTTCATTCCTGAAAATCTTCATATACTGTCTGTTTGTTTATTCGCTTGGGGCAACTAGGATCATGTTTTTTTTTTTTTTTTTTTTAATGGCATTCGGCTACAGCTCAGTGTAATAATTCTTCCAGTGCATTAGTTTCTACAATACCTTGTTGACATCAAGTATTGAAACATGGTCACGACATTCACAAACACAGCACTTGAACAACCAAGCCCTCGGCCTGACTCGAACCGGCGACCTTCGGCACGTGGAGCTTACACTCTAGCCCCTACACTACATAAGCCGGCAGAGGACCATGTTAAGCCTTCGTTTGATTTGAATTTACTTTGTGTGTGTTACACCTGTGTCACAATTAGGGTTGTTAGCCCTGGAGGTGACCTATAGCTTAACGTGCAAAGCAGACCATGGCATCGTTCTGGCGTACTTCACATTGCACAGCAAGCTATAAAAGAGGTGAAGGTCGGGGCTTATGGAAATCCCCGCCGAGACAGGGATTCGAACCGGGACCTTTCGATCTTCACTCAGACGCCTTAACCACTGGGTCACCTGGCTATTCAGTTCATATATTATTTTATAACCTTCGTAAATTTTTTCATAGAAACAAATAAACAAAATCCTATATATATTTCCATAAGGCGGTTTTTTTTTTTTTTTTGTCACAAGCCTTTATTTCCCTTCAAACTTAACCGAAATTTATATATGAGATATCATTTTAAAGTTTATAAGTAATTTCTTCGAATTCAATACTTAAAGGGCAAAAGTATTAATATTTCTGCAACGCGTTTTAATGTCACAAGCCACGGTTTTTTTATCCAAACCGAAATAGATAAATGAGATATCATTTTAAAAACCAATGTGTACGTTTTGGTCACACCATATTTTAATAATTGATTTTTTTGAACTTTGACCCTTAAAGGGAAAAAGTATCAATATCATTTCTACAAAGCATTTTTTTTTATAATGATTCATTTATCTCCTTCAACACCTTACCGAAATTGAGTTTAAAAGATTAAAATCTTCAATTAGGTTAAATCATAAATGAAGGAAGAATTTTTTTTTAATTTACACCTAAAGGGTAACGTAATAACTATGAACGTTGCTCGTATGGGACACTTCAGTATCAAGTCACTAGATAGTAGCAACACTTATCACAGAGATTTCAATAAATCGTTTTTTATACAATAAGTAGCTTTACGGATATTTTTTCTGTTACGAAAACATTACTGTTTTGTTATACAATTCCAGTGTAAACACTTTATTCGTGAAATTTTCTCACAGGCTATGACTGCAGCAACACATATCACAGATATATGGATATGTTTGTTGTATTTTGTTCAGGTTGGTTGTATTCTGTTGTTCAGTTTGTCATACATACAGAATATTTTACATTTTCCTAATCGTATCGTAATATGTTGCAAGTATTTTGATGCGTACCTATTACACTACATAAATAAACAAATGCTACAAATGAGGTGGTTCTACTTTACTCTATTACAAGCCGACAACCTCACTATTAATCGTAATTTATTCGCGAGATTTTCGCACGGGTCATCTGATAACCTTCGCAGATTTACTAAATGAACATTGAAGAAACTACTTCCTATGGCAGCTTTGTATTACGAAAGTTAATTCGTGACTAGTTTTCAAACGAATACATGTGCCTAAAAAAAAGATTACGAATAAAATTTTTGTTCGTTGATTTCTAAAAAATCTTATACTGAATTTGATGATATTTTTTCTCTGTGAATTGGAACACTAAAATTGAAAAAAGAATGTAACTGTGAAATAATTCTGGAAGCAATGATAATTATCAAGAAAATCTAATTCTTACTGAAAAACAAAGGCACAACTACCTTCTGTTGGAGTGTACAGGAATATCCAGAATTGAAAATTCCTTTGTGATTTTCAAGAACTTGTAGGATGGCTAAAGGATCTTCTAAAAATAATTCGAAAAATAACATTTCTGTTTTATTGAAAAATGGACAGGATTATGAAAGGAATCTGCTGTATATTTCAATTTTGTTTAGTAAATCTAGTCTCCAGTCATAAAGAATATAAAATAAAAGAACCTTTCTATTGATGATTGCATTTTTTTTTCTGAAGCAAGTCACCAATTCTTGGTGTGTACGAAGATATACAACAGCATACCACCAGAGGAAATGGAAATCCCCTTGAGATTTGGTGCGAATATCTACTTCCCTTGCAAATAACACTGATAAAGAGCTTTCAGCTAGAGCTCTAATTACGTTTTATTTAACACCCGATATTAATCCAAAAGTTGTTCACTTAAATTGTTTTTGATAAAGTTGATCAATATTTTTCTATAAACACTTTGCACTTTTAAACAACTAAAATATGTTGCACTGTTCAGTCTAAGTTCTGTAGCAGAGAGATATTATTGACTAACGTAACACAAATAGTTGGCGTTGTCAGTCTGAGAGCGTTTTATATTTCAAAAATATTTGAATATCATGTGGTAAGGGGAGGAATCGTTTAAGGAAGAGGAGAATATTCGGAAGTTAGACAAATAATTCTTCGGTTGATGTAATGACTCCCGTATTTAAAACATTTTTATTGAATCCAACAGATATTGTAAAGAGACCATTTGTTGGCTACCGTTAAGAAAAACGTGAGTTGCCAAAAAAAGGGAGGGGGGAATTATTATTAGATCTCTGAATAATGAAAAATACATATAATAATGATGCTAAAAGGGGATCTAATAGGTTACTAACTAGAACCATGAATTTCAGACACAAAATAAAACCTCATTTATTGAGTCTTATGGCCTTACAAGGTCGGGTAGTAATTAACGTTACGTTAAACACAATTAGATCAGCAAAAACAAGCAATACCCGACGTTTACAATTCGCCGGAGTAAGCAAACAAAACTGAATGAAATATCTCAAACAAGTAATAAAAACAGCAAAGTTAACATTGAAATCACATGGCAACACAGGCCATCAAATTGAAGCTAACATTTTACTGTACAAAGGAAAATACCAGGGGGCGCCGTATAAAGTGAATGAAAAGCATCAAAATTGAATTAACAAACAGCAAGATGCTTAAGAAAAATTGAATTGAAATATAAATCCAGCTAGCTCAGAATTTAAGTGGCGGGAGCAGAGTCTTAACCCAGGAGTCGCTTAAGGGCACATAAGTCTGTTAAAAATCCACTGGATAGTGACCGTCGTTTCTGGTACATTACCATAGTATCATCGCCGTGATGGTGAGCGACAAACACAATGCCACTGCAGCAATGGAAGCTAAATAAGCGGCTACGACCGCGTTATTAGCATAACTTCCACATAATGGCAGGCATGCCACTCGACAGTCTCGCTTTTCCAAAGCAAGAAATGATCAACCACAATGATCATCAGAAAGCGTGCCGGCTAGCACGTCTGTTCACCAGCTCGTCTTGGACCCAAGTCACGTCCGCTCATCAGCTCGTCCTGGACAGAAGTGTTTAAAAATGGCTCCTTCCTCTTCCTCGGCTAGTTGCACTCCACATGCAAAAGAACTCCACGGAATTAGTATTGTAGCCCCCAATAAATGTTCAGGATTGGCTAGCTACACATTTCCGTCGTCACGTGTTTAATATCACGCGTCGCATTCGCTGACTCCTTCGCGCGTTTCCTACTTGGCCTTCGGGATAGCGGCAAGGTGGGGTAGTTCGTTGACCGAATTCCAACGGGACTCAAGCCGGGTTGGCCCGGCGTCACCTTGTCGCCTCGCCTGCTCCATTGTTCCACCCTCAACGGTCGAAATGGCAGTCTCTAGCCTTCAATATTTAAGCGTTCTGAGCCATGCGTTTACAGAAAAATTAATGTATAATAAACTATACCTTTGGCCGCCCTGGTTTAACATACATTTAACCTATCCAGACAACCCTCATTATTTATAATTTATTTACACGTTCCAAGATTAAATAATTAATAAACTTGAATATAATAAAAAAAAGGAAAAAAGAAAGAAATATGAATATAATTAATAATGATTTGATTATATTCATTGTGGGTGACGCTGTCACACCACAATATACCTGCCACCCAATCAAAATAAAATTATGCCAATAATTTTATTTGAACTATTGTAACCCTACAGTTGCATCAAAGTCATTGCCTACATTATAGTTTCATGGTTCCAGCTCACTCAAACTATCGCATACATGTGACCTCTTTAAATATGTAAATACGACACGTGACTCTGGTTAACATAAATAATGAAATGTCTTATCCTAATATGCAAAGTAAAACATCATAAAACATTGACAGGTACATAGATGCAAATGAACGACAAAATAGATCTGTTCAATCAATAAACAAAAAAAATGATGTAAGCACAAGATAATAACATTAAAACTAAACAACTCAATTAATTATTTACAACGGGCTATGCAAATCTAGCACATGTGTTGAAGTTAGATATAGCAACAACAAGAATAAAGAATGCACCGAATGTCCATTATCAAGGCCGACACAAGCATGTCGAAACCACACCAATGCAAATAAAACAAACAAAATCAAATCAATCATGAGTTACATGACTTCCCGCGAGCATTTAAAAAAAAGTCCCCGCAGATAATAGTATTGTTTCTTCACAGTCTTACAAGCGTAACGATAACGTCAAAGCGACAAATTTATGACAAGGATACGGGATATAACGATCCGATTAAGCCCTTAGCTGTTCCAGTTTTCCCGTTTTTTATCATCATCAAAGCACACTCAGTAGCCAATGATACCGTAATTCAATTAAACTCTCAATACATGCCACATATTCAATGACCATTCTAGGTGAAAAACAATGCCGTGCACTCAATATGTCGAAGTGGAAGCATTTCTATAAATGGCGAATTAGTTGAAGGCGTGCGAGTAAAATTACTAGGTGTCGTTACATTGTAATCAGTCAGCTATCGGTTAAGGATAGTTATTAAGCTCTCTGAGACGTATGAGGAAACGGAAAGTAGCGACACTCATGGGTTTTGAAGATGGGATCGCTATTTTCTAGGATTTGTCCATACCGCATGATGTCGTTATACTGAACCGACAGTGGGTGCTGCGAACTTTTGCGACTTATGTCACCAAACTAATCGACATCGTCCTCTTGATCATCAGAGCATACTCTTTTATACCTTGCCGCATAACTCGTTAAACGACGCTCGCGTGCCTCGATTCTTACAAGTATTTTGCCATTGGAAAATGTCGCACACTCCGCACAGTGAATTTTCAGCTCTCGAAGTTGAATGGGCTTCAAATGTTTACGTTTCGTGTTACGGTCCGCTTTGTTGTCATCAGCTGATACCGTGCCTCAAAGCTTTCGGCTACAGGTATCTGTCCTTGGCCTCTGAGATTACAGTTTTCCTGGAACTGACTACCGGCTCGCAGCTGTTGTACACCACCGGCCGCCTCCCTACCTGCGTCGCTAAGTTACCGTTAATCCTTTATGCCGTTAGCATTCGTCTCACGACTGGTACAATTTCACTTTCAACACATATACCTTATGCTACAACTTAACTACATGTTCATAGGTCATCAAATTTATGCCTATGCTCTTAAACTATTTATATTTTTATTTACAGACGACGTCAGTCGCTGCCGTAAATTGTTCGTTATTCAGCGTGTGTTCGTTGATAAATTTTCTACACCCCGTTGCTTCATGTTGCGCGTCTTGTTAGATTGTCAGGACCGCTAATGGTTGTGCAAGTCATTATAGTATCATCACAGGTATACTATTTGGTACCTCGCGTGGCATCACGGAATTTTACGGCTCTACTTAGTGCTTAAGAAATCCTCTACTCATTTGATCAGTAAATTTTCTCACGTTTCAACGAAGAACTGGTACTCAACAAGAAACTGCCGAACGATGTGGATCAATCCCACAGTCGAACGCATTTGCCTCGGCAAACATATGCATAAAACCCTTGGACTCATTCATTAACACCGCCGAAGGAAGCATCGCAACCTATTTCATGGAACACGACCTTTATAAAACCTTGGACTCACGTATCAAGACGACCAAATGGGTAAGAATATAGCAGTCAGCTCATTGTTTGGACCAAAGTATTCTCCTTGATTAGGATGAGTTTTATGCACAAACCAAACTCGGAAGGTTTCTTGGTACTTAATAACCGTATGCCGCATTGATTCGCTTGAAGATTGCGCGACATGCATACCATATCTTTTATTATCTGATAATGACTGAAAGAAAACGGTCATCTTCTACGTTCATTAGACGCCTATGTTGACAAATTTCTCAAAATTTTGCGGTGTCCATCAAATCCTTTTCGTTTGCTCATGAAGGCAATAAAATTCTTCTACACGGCTGTAAGGGTGAATTTGCGGAATCAGCGATTCAACGCTGAATGAACGTTTCCTTTTTACGACTCCAAAATTCGATATGTCCAAGACCTCGCCCGTTTGTCATCCTTTTTTTTCGGCATGCTCAATAATGCGATAATAATGCCTATTCAGTGACCTTGAGGCGTCCATGGACCTTCTTGTGGAAAACGAGTCGGTTTGCGGAAAATGCGTCGTCACCGCATTCGACAGAATCTCGGGTGGCTCGAAACTTTTGACTTACAAGGTCCCAAGCTTCTCTTTGTATCGACCTGCCAGCCAACGGAATTTCTCGAAACACCGCTTTGTAAAGCTGCAGGTGTTTGGTAGCGGATTCGGCAGATGGTTTGGTGTTTCCGGCATATGTACCGTTACTCAGGTTACCGACACGGCTGACCACGAGGTTTTGCGTACTCAGTGCCACGTCACAAACCATCTCACTCCGACCAATTTCAATAAACCACTCAGAAAAACATTTCAAACCCCGCATTTGTAAGCGTGAATTCCCTGAGGGCAGGGAGTGAACAAATTGATTCCCATTGCACTCGAAATTGCGGACGGAAAATTTCCACCCGACGTTCAGAGATCGCAAACTCGGTGGACCATTTCGCTTTTCTCCAAGCAATGAAGCTTTTATGGACACTTCTCTGGCTTGAAGGAAGCACGTGTACTGCAAATCTTTCGCCTCGTGTCCTAGGAATGCCTTGTATTTTCCCGACTGACGTTCCTTTTCTTTCGGCCCATGATCACACAAACAATTGAAACTCCTGAGCTCAGAAATTTTTGCCTTTAAGCAGCAAATTTCCTTTATCAGACGCTGAGTGTTGAATTCATCAAACGTCTCATTCGCAATCTGCAATTCTTCCTCAGATTGATTGTAGTGGGGATGCTCTAATTCTACAGCGGTTTGCTCGTGATTTTCAAGGTCAACTGCGGCAGAATTACTTATTTCCGTCACATTGGTGTTCAGCTCTACCGTGACTCCTCCGTTCGCATTCTCCAATGAATTACAAACTACTCGAACGTCATCAGCAGGCTTTTCCACTGCTTGGACGCTCCTTCGCACTTCAACTCTGCATTCTCTTACGTCTTTACAGATCTCATCGCGAACGTTACATACCTTATCATCCAAACTTTTCGTTTGGGAAATCTGGGCATCTAAACTATTATTCAAACCTTTTGTTTGCGAAATCAGCGATTCGAATTTTTGATTTTGTGGATCTACTTGTTTAATTAATTCCGCCACCATGTTAATTAGCAGGTTTTGAAATTGCCAATCTGGTAGGGGAAATTCTATCGTGCTTTGTGACGCATAACGTGTTTCCTGATCTGGTTGCGTGGGTGGATTTTGAACGGTTTCATTGTCTGGGGTTGGAAAAATCCCTAACTGTTCCCCATCTAATGATGCATTTGAATGAACGCTACGCGTACTAGGAGTATCATTACACTCGTTGTTCGCCAACGGCATTTCGTGTACTTCCGGTGCTTGATCCATCGCGTTAGTTTGCTCGGAAATGTTACGAATAATTGATCGATCTGCCCTATTAATGGCGCGCGATCTCAACTTCATAGATTTGAACGTAAGATACAAACTCTCAACTCCGAACAATTACAACGATCGACAACAAACAAAATACAACCGGCACGAGTTTACTCAAAAAAAAAATACAGCATTAAACAAATCCCGCGCATAAATCCCTTCAACATGAAATAAAACCCATCCAAAAGAAACAACAAGGAAAAAACAACGATGTTGCATGCGACACGAATACCTCAACACATGAGCATAATCAGCATAAAGAAAAATCTTAATTCTTATCATGCATGAAATTTCAAAAGCACTGATTCTATCTTTAATTTTAAACTAATCATGCTTGATGCAAGTGAACGAAAATATACTTGAACAACTGATTGAAATAAATCACACATTTAAATTTAAATCAAGCATGGCAAACAAAGCAAACAAATTTCAACATAAAATTTATTCTAAAATAATAAAATGAATCCACACAGGTCACATCCATGGATTTTTTTTTCAGACTTGTGAAATTCTCAAAATAATTTCGACTTGCAAAAGCCCGAAACGTTGGGTGCCAATTGTAAAGAGACCATTTGTTGGCTACCGTTAAGAAAAACGTGAGTTGCCAAAAAAGGGAGGGGGGAATTATTATTAAATCTCTGAAAAATGAAAAATACATATAATAATGATGCTAAAAGGGGATCTAATAGGTTACTAACTAGAACCATGAATTTCAGACACAAAATAAAACCTCATTTATTGAGTCTTATGGCCTTACAAGGTCGGGTAGTAATTAACGTTACGTTAAACACAATTAGATCAGCAAAAACAAGCAATACCCGACGTTTACAATTCGCCGGAGTAAGCAAACAAAACTGAATGAAATATCTCAAACAAGTAATAAAAACAGCAAAGTTAACATTGAAATCACATGGCAACACAGGCCATCAAATTGAAGCTAACATTTTACTGTACAAAGGAAAATACCAGGGGGCGCCGTATAAAGTGAATGAAAAGCATCAAAATTGAATTAACAAACAGCAAGATGCTTAAGAAAAATTGAATTGAAATATAAATCCAGCTAGCTCAGAATTTAAGTGGCGGGAGCAGAGTCTTAACCCAGGAGTCGCTTAAGGGCACATAAGTCTGTTAAAAATCCACTGGATAGTGACCGTCGTTTCTGGTACATTACCATAGTATCATCGCCGTGATGGTGAGCGACAAACACAATGCCACTGCAGCAATGGAAGCTAAATAAGCGGCTACGACCGCGTTATTAGCATAACTTCCACATAATGGCAGGCATGCCACTCGACGTCTCGCTTTTCCAAAGCAAGAAATGATCAACCACAATGATCATCAGAAAGCGTGCCGGCTAGCACGTCTGTTCACCAGCTCGTCTTGGACCCAAGTCACGTCCGCTCATCAGCTCGTCCTGGACAGAAGTGTTTAAAAATGGCTCCTTCCTCTTCCTCGGCTAGTTGCACTCCACATGCAAAAGAACTCCACGGAATTAGTATTGTAGCCCCCAATAAATGTTCAGGATTGGCTAGCTACACATTTCCGTCGTCACGTGTTTAATATCACGCGTCGCATTCGCTGACTCCTTCGCGCGTTTCCTACTTGGCCTTCGGGATAGCGGCAAGGTGGGGTAGTTCGTTGACCGAATTCCAACGGGACTCAAGCCGGGTTGGCCCGGCGTCACCTTGTCGCCTCGCCTGCTCCATTGTTCCACCCTCAACGGTCGAAATGGCAGTCTCTAGCCTTCAATATTTAAGCGTTCTGAGCCATGCGTTTACAGAAAAATTAATGTATAATAAACTATACCTTTGGCCGCCCTGGTTTTAAAACATACATTTAACCTATCCAGACAACCCTCATTATTTATAATTTATTTACACGTTCCAAGATTAAATAATTAATAAACTTGAATATAATAAAAAAAGGAAAAAAGAAAGAAATATGAATATAATTAATAATGATTTGATTATATTCATTGTGGGTGACGCTGTCACACCACAATATAGTTATTTCTCAGTAATTGAAAGAAGCTACAAAAAGTTAACCATTTACAACAATAAATTTCCAGTAGCATTAACGAGAAGAGTGGAGTTTTCAAATTGAGTGTTTATGATTATTTTATGTTTATTTTCTAGAATTTTACGGCTCGTTGAAGTCATGTCATTATAGCCATCAGCGGACAGGGAGCAAGGAACGTAAAGGAACTTGGTGTATTGTTTTTAAGGAATCATCTTGACATAATACCGAAATCTCCAAGGCCGGGTTAGAGATAGGATCTCAACGGGCTCAATCCAAAATTCGCTTAAATCTTTCTAGCTTCGAATAAAGCGGTGACTGTTTTTAACTTTCATTATGTGCAGATAAATGTACTTCAGGTCTAATACGCAGTTATAATGAGAATTCAGTACTATAAGTTCTTGAAACAAAAAATAAAAACCACCAGTTTATTCTTTGGCTCTATGCTTATTACCGGCATGGTCAGATATGTTTTATATCCGTTCCTTGTCCTCAACGCATTATCAACTTAATCGTGCCAGTACTACTGAGTAAGGCCAAGGACACTGAGGTAATGGCTATTAAAATTATAACCGCCATCTGGATGTTCGTAAAGGAAGACTTAAGTAGTTTCACTCCCTACTCACCATTCCCAGATGTGATCGTTCCATCAAGGTACGTATTCGAGAGCTCCTGTAATTACCACTAACGTTATCTTTACGAGCCCACGCTCAGTGACTTAATCAATGCCGGGAGCCTGGACTTAAACGCTTCTCATTCCTCCGTGAATGAACCGGATTACATCTACAGTGAAACACAGCGTAAACCGTTAACGCAGAGCAGCTATACACGTCTGCGAGTTTATAGCCCAACGAGACGAGCCCCGGCGGATGGCGTGCAAATCCTTTTGTCGAATGCGAGACCACAGCTTGAAGAATCGCCCATAAACACTTTGTTCCACGGCGCGAACAATTGCTAAACTTCGCGTTGTAAATTTCGAGAGGCTCACTTCCTTTTTCCTAGGACGAGACGGTCTTTTGGAGCTGTGGTCGCTGTAAGAGATGTCGTTGCGAAAAGAGTCGGACCGCAGACAAAGTTCATTAAGTCTCCGTCAAGCGGAGTTACGTTCCTGGGTCGTCGACCTCGGTGCAAATTTAATCGCAGCGTTTGTTGCCTTGTCGCCATATTTAAGCGCACGCTGCTAACACCATCACGTTATTACCAGTCGCTGTGAAAATTGCTACTATGAATTTGAATATGCCATAGCGGCAGCGGATGTCTTACCCTAAAACAAATATTTTAATGTCTAGTTTCATTTTTTTTATCTACAAATGCGCAGCAACATGGTATTCAAGTTTGTGAGTGATAAATTTACATGTCTAAAATTAAGCTTCAATTATAATATACGCAAATAATAGAGCCACAATGTGAGTTTTATACCTTGTTCACTTAACAGAGGCGGTTCGAGGTCAATCTGTTCTACCCCCACTCCGCAACCCTTACCGCTATACGTGAGGGGAAAATTTACCACTCGGCTACGCGGACACAGTGCTCAACTCGGACAGGTAGGAAGGAGCTGATAGTTAGTGAAGAGGGGGGGGGGGCAGGGGGACATGACCTTGAGCCGCTAGTCCTGAGTGAACGGGGTATAGTTAGTTTGTTTCCACTCAAAAGCTGACACTACAATTTCTCCCATCGGATGAGCCTTTCGGACGCTACAACTGCCTTTAAGCATACTAAACCACTCGAAATCAGAGTATCACAGCGCAGATCCAATCGCAGCCTGGCGAAGTTTGTGTGTGAAGCATGAAGTGCAAGAACCCAATATATCAGGGCACGTCCATGTACTACATGGTTCCATTTTGTCCTCACTTGAACCCCATCCCACCTATCTCCCCCTATTTGTCTCGACATCTCCCCCTCTTCCCCCTGTATGGCACTTAGCTTTTTTTTTATTCATTCCAGGAGACTTTTTGTATTGTTTTCTCTTGGCATACAATCGTTAAAATTATTGCACATATATTGAATACAACTGATATTTGTGTTATATACTTTTCTGTAATTATAAACATTCTGGATGTAATGTTAACACTAGCCACTCATGCAAATCATGAATTATTTGGAGAAACCTCTTCTCACGTACTATCAGGGATCTTTTCCTTCTTGAGGTGTTACTAAAAAAATTCTCATTATCTCATTAATTACTGTTCATTAACTGATTAAATAGAACAAAGTAGGGTGGGGTGGGACATTCTCCCCCAGAGAAATACTGCTTCCTTATAATGTCCTCTTCACCTTGTAGACTCTCCTTTTCCGGAATAGTCTCCACGAATTAAATTAAAAATGCCTAAATATGACACTGCAGCGCTGCTATTAGTTGCCGCCGGCTCTGCGAAATCAATGATAATCTCTTGAAATGTTGGTTTAATTCTTTGTTGTAATATTTTCTTGCCGTTTTAGCTTCACTCCGTTGCAAAACGTCGCATAAAATTAACAGATACAAAATTTTTATCCGAAATGGAGTACTATAAGGCTCACCATGATATAACTAAGCAGTCAGAGATAATTGATTGCTTCAGTTGTAAACAAATGCGCAGTTTGTCTCTGGTTTGCGACATGGGTGCCGCAGAAGGAATTTCCCGTAAACTATTTTACTGTTGCTCCATGCCGAATTTCAACCTAACCATGATCACTACGACCTATTTAGGTTGATATGATCCCTGTACGGATAATTTTTGTGTCATTTTTTACAGTTCTGCTAACATTTCGCTGTTGCAGAGCATCCCAGATTCCGGCATTTTTAATTTAATTCGCTGTGACTTTTCCGGAAAAGGAGAGTGCTAAACGTGAAGAGGACACTATAAGGAAACAGTTAATCCAAATTTCAACAGGTCAGTAACAGTTTTTCACTGGTGAAGAATGTCCCACCCCACCCACAAACTATTCTCACCGCATAAAAAATCTAAGAGGAGCTGCATTTTTTATTTCCTTTTGCGGCAGTTCTGTCATCTTTCTTTCTACATCACTGGGTAACGATTCTTTGATCCGCTTCAAAGATTTCTATTACTCGCTGTATAATAAAAACTCGCTGGGAAAATATTTTCGATAAGCCTCTCAAGTTTATTTTACAGCGCTACTTCACACCGAAATTTGAACTTGAAATTCGCTTGAGAGTACAAAATTAGAATTATTTTACTAAAGAGCGATGTGGTCACACGATGGCGGTCCTAATAAAAACAGCTTTAGTTCAAAACAATACGAACTGTCATTACCTTGCAAAATTCCTAGTGACATATGTTGGTGAGTTTAAGTCTAGTACGGCATGTTTAATGTTTTTCGAATCGTAATGCACCGACCCGTGTCGTTACTTCTCAGCTGACTCTGCCTCAGTCGATGCAGAGACAGTCAGCTGAAAACAATTACAAGATACCTGATGAAGGCAGCAGTGTCAGCTGTCGAAACGTCGTGTTTTTTACACCACCATCCGGCTGGACACCCGAGAAGATTTTGTTGCATCCACATGTTATAATAATAATAATTCCGTGTTGTCGTAAAGACCTTGTGACAGGGTTCCTATTGACTGCGCATTCCGCCCCTGTCATAGCCTCTTAACCTACATAGCCCAGCAATCCTGTCGGGTACAGGGGACCTACAGTTTAACGTGGAATCCGAACCACGGAAGCGTTCTGACGGACTTCACATTACACAGCAAGCTATGCCAGAGGTGAAGTTCGGGTTAAGTACCTTTGAAAATCTCCGAGACAAGGATTCGAACCGGTGACCTTTCATTCTCCAGTCAGACGCCTTAACAACTTAGCCACCAGACCTATATATCCACATGCTGTTGTGTGGTGTTCTGTACCTTATTTTAAATTGAAAAATAATGTGACTGAAAAGTTACATTGCTCGTTTCTGACACCCTTCGCCCCACGTTGCCCAGCGTAGCTCTCTACCCAACACCTCCACCCCATAGACCGAGCTACGTAATTTATGGACGCTCTGTTAACGTTCACATTTAACGTATTGCTTATCGTCAAAGAATGATTGGCACAGATCTTACATCAAGGGACTGAATTGTAAGATATTATGACGTCAAAACATTATTTATTATTATTATTTGTAATATGAACAGCCTTGAAGTATATCTCTATACACGACAGTTTTTAAAGCTCAAGAGATGCGCAAAGTCTTGTGAACATTTGTGAGATTCACTTCTGACTTTCCCTTGTAAGCGAAATGAGCTGTCAATTAGAATCCGTACAGCAGGCCTACTTACACAACTGTTTAACTCGAAGCTGTACTGAAATGACTTGTCCATCAATTGTTGTTACCACAAACAGCTTAACTTTCCTAATAGATCGTACTATTGCAAGAACTAGATTAAGATGTATGCAGTTTATTTTCGGAACTGCGATTTGATTCTACGAAATAAACAGAAGTGATAGATCGTTATGGCAACATGCCGAAGCAGTGGACGTTACATCTTTTTTCTCTCTCTGCTGGATAACGGCAGCTTGGCCAGGTGGTGTGTTATTTTTCACGAAGGTGCGGCGACAGGAGCTCTGTTGGCAAGAGTGGTGAGGGATTCCCCCAGGCGTCAGCTCTCTTGCAGGGAACTCCACGTCAATACTGCTGGGCCACCGACCCGCTGAGTCCTGACTGAGGGGCTCCACGACCGAATAGCTGCCGGCTTTGGCTAACGTAGTGTCACTTAGGCCAAACATCAATACCAAAGTGGAGCGAATAAATCGTTTTCTGATTACGAAAGCTTCCTCGGTCTCTGATATGAGGAGTGGGCGTAGTGTGACGAAACAGAAAACGATTTGTATTATTTTTGTTCTCTGGGCGGAGCCGTGTCGATTAATTAAAACCTAACGTTTCTGCCATCGTGCTGTGGCTTTCATCATAGGACTGCTTTGTCAGTTGCCCACTCCTCATGTTCCGCATCGTTCCTCCTCTTAAACGTCTTTAAGCAAGAAAACCTCTTATGCGCATGCTGACATAACATTCTACGCATGCGTACTTAACGATACTTTGTTGCAAGCAGCTACGATAATGTGCGCTGTCACTTAAGTTCATAGTAAACAGTGGATCATATTAAATGTAAAACATATATTTCCTATTCCAGTTGCCACAAAACTTTGATTATTAAAGTATATACTAGAAATTCAGAAGCAGAATAATAGTAATAAATATTACATAAATTAATAATTATTATCAACATACAATATGTAAATATTTATATAATGATATATTTTTTATTTGTTCCAAATAAAAGTTTTGTGTTGCTGATGTCTCTTGCATCCTATTGATTGTAAGACAGTTATCAAATAAATTTGTCCACGATTTTCTCCCATGTGAAAGATCTATACACAAAATACACACTAAGGCTAGATTCAATCTATACTGTATAAATGAGAAAGTTAGGATGTATGTTTGGATGTACTATCTGCCTCAATCACGCCATAATTGCTCAACAGATTTAAATGAAATTTGGCATGAAGTTAGTAAATTGTGTGCATAGTGACATAAGTTAGTTTTTATTCCGCAAAAACGGTTAGTTGCTTTAGAAATTTCAGTTATCAGTTAGCAAACACAGTTTCCTACTTTTTAAATGCCAGTTCTACAGTTACTATTTGCTTTTCACGTACATCGCACGCGTTGCTTTTTAGAAATTAAATCAAGAACTTTTTGATATATGCACGTGTGAGTGTTTATGTTTATAGCTCTAAAACAGACGCATTTGATAAATAATAGTTAGGGAGTAGGAAATATGAACGTGTACTTAAACTTTTTTTTTTTTTCTAAATTGTGCTTTCCGTAAGTTCACATAGAGATGTCTTCAGTTGTGGACACGAAACAGTATGACACCTCAGGTATTACAACGCAGTACCATTCGTAATACATGCTTGAAACATCGAAACTTGAAAATACAAATTGTAAAATACTAATAGTATACCAGTACTCTTAGCTGGAAACGACGTGGAAACTGTGTCGATTCCACGCCTCGCCGTTTCGATTTATTTCTTGTGTGTCTTCTTTTTTTACTACTATTTACTCTCTCTAACATTACAAATTGTTTTACTTAAACGAAGATAACTAACTTTTTTTCGAAATTTTTGAAGTCAGTATAAACACGAAAGAGGTTACACAGCGATAAATGTCGTCACTAACATGGTGCTTATGAATGTGGCTTATTTATTACTAATAATAATTAAATTCCTCCTGCCCTGTGCTGTGAGAAGAACAGCTATGGTCCAGGCTGCGTTTCAACTTAACTACTTTCTCCACTAATATTGCCACTACAAAATCAAACGATACGTATACACTTCAACATATTAGATGCATCAGAACTACATTTCGAGTAGTAGCAACATTTTTTATATCAGGATTCCTAATTAGCATAGCATAAATTGTCATAATCAGTTTCATTATACGCCTTCAGTATGAACTACAATTGGACATCTTTGATTTTCCAGCGGCAATGTTGGCGGAGTTTGTAGCTTAGTTGAAATGCTGCTTGGTCCAAAATAACAACAGAAATTTTGTTATTAATTTTAGGTGCTTTCAACAGCGTCATTTTAGTGACGTCTTGTATCGCTTTGTACTGAAATTGTGTCAAAATATCTATAATAATAGATCCGGAGCAGGAATCTTTAAACTTTTTAAAGTTGTATTGTCAGTAAGTTCTCAAGAAGATGTGTTCAGTTGCGGACATGAAATAGTATGACACATCAGGTATTACACCTTAATTCCGTTCGTAACATATGTGAAAAATCAAAATAACAACTAATATTGCATTGTGTATAGTGGATTTGGAGTTAAAAAGGCGGCAGCCATGCCAAATTCTGACTACAATGACGCCAGAATCGACTCAAGACGTCTATTGCGGCGAAGTGAGTAATGTCTCTACCCGCAGCTTACGGCAAGCGTTAACACCTTTGTTATCTATTTACCGGCTTTAAGGTACACTTATCTTTCAGTTAACCATATTTTCAACCAAAAGTATAAATTTTTTACCTGATCGTGCTTTGAACAGTAACAAAAACTCTTATACTCTAACATACTTTCAAGCGGACGAAGTCGCGGGTAACTGCTATTACTCTATAATCTGCAGAAAAGTGCTTTAAATTTTCGTTTGTTTACGGGAATAACTTGGAACAAGTTCGTATTTAATGTATTAATGGAATAAAGATTGAATCGTTCATCCACTCGAATGTGAAATAATCATCAAAAACATAAAAAAATAATAAAAAAGCACAGAAACAATACGCCGAAAAAAAGTGTGCATGACACATAGAAGTTTCACTTCTGGTGCGTGTACACTCTGCTAAACGCTTTTTGTGTGTGTGTGTGTGTGTCAAGCAGTGAGAATTTGAAAAAAGCAGTCATGACCAGCGTTGGTAGCAAACATATTTTCAACTTAACGTTAGTTTTAATCGTCTGGCAGGCTAATAGATCGCGATCAATCGAAAATTACTTTAAATCAAGCAAATTATTGATTTCAAAAGCATGGCGCTCATAAAAGCAACTTAAATAATTTTTAAAAAAATAACTCCTTCCCTTTGCTGTATGCTAATATTTCTGCTCAAAAAAGAATGCTTCCATCGCAATAAAACATTCACGTGATCCCATATATTTTAATATAATATAACCTATACCTCGAACGAATGTAAATAAACAAAAAACTTCTAATAATCAACATATTGATTTAAATCATATTCACATTTTTATCTAAGTTTTCTGGCAAACATTTTTCGTAGTTGCTACTTCTCCTTTTAATTATCAATCCGTAGATTGGTTTCTAGCAGTTCTCCATGTATACCGCTTCTCTGCCTTTCTTTTTAATACCTCATAGCTGCTGTATTTCATGGCATTCATAATTTTCTTATTGCTTAATCTTCCTCTTCCTCTGTGGTTTGTTCCTTCTTTTTTCCTTTCAAGGATCACCTTAAGCTAACCACTGAGTCGCGAAACACGACCTATCGTTTTGTCTATTATTTTTTGTAAGTCCTTCCAGAAACTTCTTTCCTGGAAAACTCTTCTTAACAAGTCATCGCCAGTGTCATAATCCATCCAACTTAACTAAGTAAAATTATTACTAAAGTAAGTAACGCATAACCTCGATTTATTAGTGACATCTTTGGCCGTTGTTAGATCGGTAACGAAGCCCGGAAGCGTGACGTCACCTCTACTGTTACAATGACCAATCTTAACGTTTGTTATTATTGATTCTTCGATATTTTTTAGGTGCATGCGAGTGAAGTTTCAGGCGAAAGGGAGATTATATATAGAGAGATAATTGTACTATATAGTACGAGAATATGTGTTAGGCAATGTGATTACCCATAGCACTGTGCAGGATCTTTTCTGTGAGTCTCATCAGGTTTAAAGATCCTTTACGCTACGACGATTCCGCAGCGCAATCGCCCTTCAATTAGCAAAGTGCACACATCTGACAGCTCGTACCGGCCGTAGTGAGCCGGGCACACAGTTTACGATGGCCGCCAGCTTATCTCGCGGGATGCACGTGTCAGCGCGGCTGGCCCAATCACTCCTGAGTAATGGTATCGGCTTATTGCCGGCCGATAGGTGGATTACCTAGCCGCACTAATCCGAGCATTACGGCTATCACTGCCCCTGCCGTCTCCGTACATTTACTGCCAGAGGATGCTCCAGTTTTTCAGTTACTGCTCACGGTAATAAATATCCCCTGCGCAGATTTAGATCTGCGACTGCCAAAACATTTCATTAAACGCGAAAATAAATTCTGAATTCCGAAATATTTAAGCTTCGCTAGCTAAAACCGATATAAATGTACAGCTTTCAGTGGTACTAAAAAACTTAGCATATGTTTATTCGAAATGTCAGATCCCAGCGTAATGTGACACCGACCATGGGTGAAAAAAAGGTAACGCCCTGACCTGGCACTCGGAATGACGCGGATTCGAATCCCCGAACGACCTTCTAGATTTCGGTAATTCCAAAGGCCGAATTCCTTCCCCTCAGACCTTTACACTTCGATCTCGGAGAGGCGTAAAGCCCTGCGTAGCAATAAAAATTATTATGACTAGTTGTAGACCAAAGGACAATTTCAAACAGTCAATCTGTCTGCAGTTTTAAACTATACATATCTGTCGAGCAGTTCCCTGCAGTACAGTTTCTCTGTGCATTCCCTCTAGCTATATCCTCAGAGTTTAGTGAACTTTTTCATCGACTAATCATAACTGTTTCATGCTGCGTATACTGCAACTACCGATCCCACAATTTTTATCTACTTCTCTAAACTTCTTTACGCAGCCTTTTTCCCTTTTCTCTTTTTTCCCGTTTCTTTTGTTTCATATCTACCGATATTGTTGTTTACCTTCTTCATCTTTGCGCCTTCTTCTTTAATCAATCAGTTTCTGTATCTCCTCTGTTACAGAAGATTTTCGAACAGCGAATTTCCTTAACACAATGTTTCTGTATCCGATTTTATAATCTCGGTCTTGAACCTATTTTTTCTTCTTCATTTGATTTTCTTTCACGGTTTTTACATTAGTTACATAATTACAATTTTGGAGAGTTTCTTTTAGTTTTCCACATCCTGTGAATCTTGTCTGCATTACTTACCTGTCCTCGACATGTCACACAATACTAATCGCGATGGGGATGTCAGACGTAACAGTTCCCTTTGTCTATGAAAACAGTAACACAGCTCCAGGTCCTTCTCTAGAGTTACCATTTTCCCGCTACTTTGCCCCAGCAGACCTTGATTTTCGTAGAAGGCCTAATGCGTTCGCCTTTTTGCTTTTCTTCTACTACCAAAGCACGTAAGTTTAAAATATAGTATCTTTGTAACATTAACCATCAATTAATACCAAAATTTCGTTGCGCTCATTAATCTTTGATTAACATCTTTCATATATCCTAACATACAATATTTAAGAAAAGAAAAAAATGATCAAAGTTACATAATGAAAAAAAAAAAAACAATGTTACCAGAAACCAAAGGGTGAAGTGTTTGTGTTTTAGCGTGATCTTTGCTGGGTATCTCGTAAATGGATTTTCATCTAAGATGTATTGTGATCTTTGGTGCCTATCTATTTTCGATACAAACAAATTATCACTTCTTTCTCCGTTTCCCCATCGTGTAGAGACATCCCCCTCGTGTCTCTTCGCCAAAACAGGTGGGTAAATGGATACAGTAAATGCCTCTATCGTTATTAAGCACAGGTAAAGCCAAGCTTAACGCATCAGCTGCTCGTTAGTCTGATTCATGCTGCATGCAAGCAACAGAAAAAACATTTAACACTACTACTGGGCAGTCAGTAGAAAATACGTCTAACACGTTTCGTGCTCCAGAACAGAATGAATCTAAAAATGGCCGGAACTTAGTTTCTAAACCGCTTCGTTCCCACTGCAGTAGCCAATCCTCTTCAAGCAGCGGACCCTTGTTAGTCCAGTCATTTAAGCTTAAATTAGGTAAGAATCTCGGAATTCGAGATACCCAGCTGTAAGTCTGTAAATACTTGTATATTGACACCCTAAAAGTGGTCTCAAAACCTACATATGGTAGGGTGTGCGCAACTATTAAATTTCGAGGTCAAAGGTCACAAAAAATCGTTTTTTTGCGCTTTTTTGTAAATATCTCATTTCCTATGGGTTTTTTGCTATTTGTATTTATTATCAATATTGTAGAATACAAAATTCTCTTCAAATTTTGTCTAAACATTTTTTTTATATGGTGAACCGTTTTTGAGATAGAGGGCGGAGAGCGCGCGGTCACAGCATCACTTCAGGTCAACCGGTGCCTCCGGTCGAAAACGCGCCATATATAGTTGATGAACTATCGATAAATCAATGATTATAAATATTTGTCAATTTTTATTAACTATTATATTATATTTTATCATTTTCTTCATGCATTAAATCTATATCTATTCAATAATACTGATAACCGTTTCCTGAAATTAAAAAATAATTAAGGGAAAAACTTAAATCATATTATAATTATATTCCCATTTACACTAATGACATTTTAAATAGAAAATAATTAAGTGCATCTTCTTTAAAATCTGTAAATTTTAAAATCCTTCCACTATGTCAAAATTATACCTGGGAATTATACGGGCCCCTATTATACATTACGGACCTTTCTATTTATAGCCATTAGGGACAGATGTTCAGTTGTATTGTATAGTTACGACCGTCTTCTCTTTCTTTCAGTTTGAATCGTATCTTGGTAACTACGGACGTACAATTTCAAGAACTATGGCTGATTTGTGTTTTCTATGTAATAAGTCAGATTCGGGAGGTGAATCGCTTATTGAAGTAGTGCGCGGTATGAAATTTCTACGAACTGCAAGTGTCGAACGAAACGACGGAAAATTGATTATTTAAAATCAGTAACCTCTGTTAAAGTGCATGAAAAGTGCCGAAGTGTTTACATTAGTAAAAACTGTATCCAAGCAGCAAAACGGAAACAAGAAGAAGGAGAAATTATAACTTCTCCATTAGTACTCCGTAAAAAACGAGGTGAAGTGTTTGATTTTAAGAATCAATGTTTATTTTGTGTCGAAGTTGCTGATGAGGCTGCAGAGAAAAAGAAAAGAGAAAAATACAGGCGGAAGATAAAAAATGTGAGTACTCTTGAGTTCAAAGATACTGTTATCAAAAAAGCAGAAGAACGTGGGGATGATTTCGGAGAATTGGTGAAAAGTCGTATAATTTTACAGTATGATTTGATCGCTGCTGAAGCGAAGTACCATGCTGCTTGCTTTACAAACTTTTCAAATAAATCATCATCATCATCGCCTCTTGAGAAACCTCGTCAAGATAATCAAGTTACAGAAGCTATGTTAGAGATATTCAATTACATCGATAATAATAATGATTCTCAATTCACACTAAAAGAGCTTAAAGATGTCTTGACAGGGTATGTGCCAGATGATAAAACTATCATTACAAGACTACAACAGAAGTACTTAACCGATATCGTAATTACGAAGAAAGTTGGAGCTTTCACAATCATTTCTTTCCGTGATGCACAAGCTAATATTCTATCAAAAGCTTGGTACGAAAGTAAAAAAATAGATCCTGAAGCAGAAAGGCTAAGAATTGTAGAAGCTGCAGCAGCAATTATTAGAGAAATGTGTGAAAAGTCTCGATCATCTTCGTTATATGCATTACGTCAAGTCTACAAAACTTAATAAACCTGTGCAGCTTTCAAATATTCCACCAACAAGTGCAGCTGCTCATCAACATTTCAAACGTGTATATTATCAAGTTCAAACTTGGTTAGGGCATGATTTGGAACCCCAGGTATGGGGTTGGGCAATGCGAAACGATTTTTTGGAGCCTATCATGACAATTTTACCACCTGCTCCAGAAGATTTGCTAAATACAAGTTTCTGCAACTGCAAGAGTGGTTGTGGCTCGCGATGCGGATGCAGGAAAGCGGGCTGGCAATGCTCTTTAGCTTGTGGCCAATGTAATGGGCAAGCTTGTCTCAATGCTCTACCATATCAGAGCGACATTAACGAAGATGGAACCTTTGACCCCGAAATCATGGAAGAACTTGAGACAAATGTCGTTGTAGACGATAATGAAGACCAGTTTGAAATTTACCAGCAGCCGGAAGACGACGAAGAAGAGGAAGAAGATGATTAAAATTATAAATTGTAGTTTTTGTACCCTTTATTCCATTTTTTACTTTTAATAAAAATAAATGTATTGAATGATATTTTTAATAAAAAGATTAATTAATAATTTATTTGTTTTTTCCATCATGTAAGAAGTTATTAATATTAATTAGGTTAAAATTCAAATATAATTCCTATATTTTCATTAACAATTCTGCAATTACATGAGCAGGTAAATGTTGTTAAATAAATTAATACTGAATAAAAAGTGGATAGGTTAGGAAAAAAATGATAAAATGTAATATAATAGTTAATAAAAATTGACAAATATTTATAATAATTGATTTATCGATAGTTCATCAACTATATATGGCGCGTTTTCGACCGGAGGCACCGGTTGACCTGAAGTGATGCTGTGACCGCGCGCTCTCCGCCCTCTATCTCGAAAACGGTTCACCGTATAAAAAAAAATTTTTAGACAAATTTTTTTAGAGAATTTTGTATTCTACAATATTGATAACAAATACAAATAGCAAAAAACCCATAGGAAATGAGATATTTACAAAAAAGCGCAAAAAAAAACGATTTTTTGTGACCTTTGACCTTGAAATTTAATAGTTGCGCACACCCTACCATATGTAGGTTTTGAGACCACTTTTAGGGTGTCAATATACAAGTATTTACAGACTTACAGCTGGGTATCTCAAATTCCGAGGTGAACTTACTATAATGACTGGACTATGTGTGCTTTTCATTGGCTCAACGCGGCTTCAGCATTGGGGACTATTTTCTGAGCTTGTCTTAGTAAATTCCTACGCGTAGTTGGAGACCCTTCTCCCGCCAACAAAGGATTGCTGGTGCCGCAAAGTCGTGAATAACAGCATCGTCTCAACGGACATATTGAAACTAACTGCCTGTTCAACACTTTGAGAAAATCTTCAGCACACTTCCCCCCAGCTGCCGCTAATAACCAATAAATTCTTCTTCGTCTTCTTCTTCCTGTACAGTATTAGACCTGGTGACCTGTTAGGGTCTCAATCCATCTTCTTGGTGGTCTTCCTACATCTCTCCTACCTCTGGGATGGTATTTGAGAATTTTCCGTGGATCTGGTCCTTCTTCATCCTTAGTACATGGTCTTTCCATGTTCTGTAGACTTGTACAGTTTGGAGAATTAGTTAACTTTGAATTCTTTAAGGATTTCATCAGATCTCTTTGTGTCTCGTAATGTGTAGCCAGCTGTTCTCATGAATCGCATCTCAACCGCCGTCAGACTCCGTTCATCACCTTTGCGTAGGGTCCAGGCCTCGCTGTCATACAATAGTGTAGGTTTAGCCAGAATGTTAAAGCCTCATTCTTATGTGCCGTTGAACAAGAGATTGTCTGTAAGTGTTATGAATTATACCTGAAACTTTCGTGAAATTTGAGATTTTTTGTTGCATATCGGTTTCTAGGGTGTAGCTGAAGTTGTTCTATGGGCGTGTTGACTATTGAGATTTTGGTTCTTTTGTGGTTCTTTCCGACAAAGGCCATAACCTTGGTTTCATTGAGGAAAATCTCCATGTTGTATTCTTATGCTGTCATATGACGGTTACATACCGATCTCTGCAGGTCATCTTCTGATTCAGAAAAAAAGCACTTGGTCATCTGCGAATAGTAATGTATCCGGGTTGTCCTGTCTGTATATTTTTATTCTACCATGTGGTTTTTGTCGCCAGTCATTAATGATTTTGTTTATATATATGCTGAATGAAAGTGGCGATAGTCAACACCCTGGTCTCACTCCTCTATTAATGGGTTTCTATTCCGACAGCTGTTGTCCGGTTCTGACTGCGATTATATTGTGGCTGTAGATGTTTTGAATTGCTTTTATGATCTTAGGTGGGGTGTTACTTTCCGCCAGAATTTGCCAAAAGTTTTCTTCTGTCGAGTGTATCGAAAGCTTTTTAGAAATCAATAAATGCCAGGTGCGTTTCCAGATTAAACTCTTTCCTTTTCTCTATTACCATCTTGCTTGTGAAATAGCCGTCTGCACATGAAAATATAATTTGGACCATTACAGTATCATCCAGAAAATGAATAAAAAATAATAAATAAATAATGTACCACAAGAAGTAAAATTCCGTTGGCATATGGAGGTACAAGTTTCATGGGACCACAGTACTTCCTACCTACACCAGAGGAACTGCAAAAACTTATCTTATGAAGGTATAATCAAGGGTGGAGGAGAACACGAAGGAATGTTACTACTGGCAGTAACTGCTAAGCTCCTTATAAGGGGAACGTGAAGTGACATGCGGCTGCAGCGCTCCCAGTGTTGATGCCCCAGCAGGCGAGGCGAGCAGTCGTGAGTCTCGCCTGCGAGTTATAGCCCCCGGTTCTGAGCCCGCTCGCTGTTCACTTTCGTAATTACGCGGTGGCGGCTCGCGCGCGTTACGCCGCGCTCTGCTGCTCGCTTTCCAATAAATTACTCTCAAACTGTTGCTATCGCCCTATCTACAAACATGGGGGTGGCATTAACATTGTGGTAGCTGACAGCTCCTACTGCCTACTGGTGTTGCCGCCGCAGGATTTAAGTCTGCCAGCTGAGTTGTGTATCCACCTGGCACGTCCAGCACTATTGCTTACAGTGACAAAACTTATTAGTGATTGAAAATTTCTCCCATCAGCAATTAGTACTTGAGTGACCGATCTTTAATCGGTATCATTAGATTTATGTTCAATATGTAAGATTTTGCGTGAAGTTTGATTGAAGTTAAACGTTTTTCTTGATGGCTTAGTAGGCATTTTGAACGGTAAAATTCCTTGCTCTGACCAAAGACAAGCTTAACAAACATCCGTAGGCTTACTGGTACTAAATCTGCAATTATTTGTTAACGTACTCACCTAAAACTATCTTTACATCGCAAATATTGATTTTATCATTAATATCTAATTCTTTTTAATGACAGATGATCGGTATAACGCCTTCCTTTCTTTTGATACTAGTGTTTGCTAAAAATTAACTTTTTGTTTGAAAACGGTAACCTTTTATGTTCTTTAATGTTTTAAAAAACTAAAATGAAGTTCATTCGATATCTGAACAACTCTTTTATTAACAAAATATAATCCATATTTTCGTTTGTATAACGAATAAGCTAAAATATGTCACTTTTTGTGAGGTGCTTGAGTCTCAATTTTGGATATTAACGTGAATGTACCACCTACAGGGTGTAGTACTGTCTTGGTAGATGTATATATAATGGGTTGAAAAGGTCCCAGGAGGAAATGTAGTGATGTGTAATTCAGGTCGTTGGGATTAATATGAACATGGTAGTACCTGAAACTTCTGCGAGATGAGTCGTTTGAGAGAGACGAAATACAAGAATTGTTCTCTTTTTTTGGTAAAATCGTGTTCGGTACCTGAAAATCAAAACGTTACCTACATATGAAATTTCATTCTGAGAGATCGTCCAGTTTACCATTTCATAAGTCGCGTTTAATGAAAAATCCTGTTATTATGTCAAATTGAAACCTAAATTCTAATCAGGAATTGATTAATGGTGTAAGTTCAGTGATATTTTATTTAGACGAGTACATCATCAGTGCTAAAATCATTCACTCCCATAAAACTATGCTCATACCTCGCATTAACCTTACACCTTTCTATCCAACCGAGCCTTTCCAAATGATAAGAAAAACAATTCCCAATAAACGTAACCTTCGCGATGGCCATTAATTAAGCACAAGATCAGACGCTTCAAAGCGGAGGGTTGTATTCACCAGAACCTGCTTTTTCGTATGGACACTAGTACGGGTTTTTACACGAGTTCATAGATTCAATTAGTATTTGTGTTTGATTTAAAAACACATGCGGTCAAAAAGTAAACAAAAATATTATAACTGCTAAAAGTTTTCAAAGAAGTTATGTAAAGTAAAGAAGTTTTAAAAATTCACATCTGCCAAAGCCAATATCTATTTTTTTTAAATATTTGTTTTTAAAAGTTGTGGTATTGAACATGTAGTATTTAATGATAACGACTTTTTAAGATAAGACTGATTTTTATTACTACTCTTCAAAATAAAATACCCTTTTTTTAGGAAATATACCTGCATTTACTTATTTCCACACTATTATTTTATCGTTCGGTTACTGACCACTACACTATGCGAAATATTCGCATGGGTCAGCTAGTATACAAGAACTGTTCGTTTAAAGATATAATAGTTCCTTATTGTGACCAAAGAGAAACAAAGTGTCAGTAGGCTTTCTGACACCCGAAACGTCTACTAGATGACGTTAGAGCCGTTTCAGAGATACCAGATACAAAAATTGTTCGTATTTCGTAAAATCTAGTTTTTGCAGAGAAGAAGCCTATTTAGATAAAATTAAAAAGTAAAACGTTATATAAACATTAAATTTCATTTAAATCGTTAGAGCCGTTTCCAAGATACCAAATATATATATGGCTATATACAAGAATTGCTCGTTTAAAGATATAAGACTATGTACTTCAGTAGAAAATGTATATCATCATTAAAATTTAATTACTTCAAAACTTAATAAGGTTTTGAAGAAACATTGCCACTTGCTAACATTTAAGACCATAATTTAGGTTTGTACAGTTGTTAAACGACAAACTGCTGCGGTAAAGTAAATTCGTGAGGTTTTGCGGTGATACAGTTTACATTTGCCCCGCATTCCTCCTCTGCTGTGGCTGGAACAACAGGTAAACGTTGAAACAAACTAAGAGCATCATATAATTTCTTGCGCCACCGGTTTTTGAACCCGGCAGCTTTTATTTGGAGAGCAAGTGTTTTAACCACTGAGCTAACTGAACGCTCATTGCTGGGAACTATTAATATTTAGAAACGCAACTTATCGCCTTATTTGAAACGTTTTCTTGAATTTTATCAGAGTTAAGAGAAATATATATATATATATATCGAGCCCAGTGGACAAAATAATGATATTAGTATAGCTCCCTGATAAATACTCGTACCGTTGTTGATTTTTTTTAAAAAAAAGAAAAATCTGCTTTCACAGTCTTTTCTTGGTAAAAATGATCTCGTTGTCTACTAAAAATAAAGAACCAAATAAAATAAAACTAATTTGGAGGATAAGTTTTCCTGCATTTTGTATAAAAATTGTGATTTTATGAGCCTACAGAAATACACATAATGACAAATTCAATGCAAATTCGATGATTAGAGAACAAGGAAATCTTGTTCTGCAAAGTCTTTCACAGAAAAACTCAAAACATTTTCATGAGAAACATAAAGGTCAAGTTTCGTATGAAATTGTGTTTCAAGACACACAAACATTATTGATGCCATAGTTCTCATTTCTTAACAGTGTACTTGAGCTCTTCAACCCAAAAGTTGGTTAGACAGTCCTAATGAAGGCAAACCAACTCAGGGATCAAATGGAGGACGGCTAGTTCCTATCCCCCTCCACCTAACATAACCCAGTAGTCCTTCGGGCTAAAGGGGACCTACAGTTTAACGTGGAATCCGAACCACGAAAGCTTTGTGGCCTACTTCACATTACACAGCAAGCTGTGCTACTGATGGAGGTCAGGTTAGGCGCTTCTGAATATCCTTCCGAGATAGGAATTCAAACCGGAGGCCTTTCTATCTGCAGTCAGCCACCAGACCACTAAACTGTGGAGGAAGAATGTGTAAGAGCATAGTACCTTTTTCAATTTTTAAAACATGAGGCAACTCTGAATTTTTCTTCCATTAATATTGATTTTAATTAATAGGGCCGGAATTAATGTACAGAAATCGTAGTCAAATGTTACTTTTTTTAAAAAAAAAAGGTGGAGATTAATCCTTTCTCTCTACAGAAATAAGTAATTTTGCTTCGAAGACATATAAGAACCATTGATCCTATTGGAATCGTCAAGGACTGGATTGTGTTTGGATTGTTATTTTTTTTGTAAATTGTGTAATTTTTAAACAAAAACTTGATTCCGACCTGGAAGTACTAAACCGTAAGACTGATATCACTGATGACTACATTTTCAACACGTTCAACTTGGCATTGCGTTAGTGCATTGATTCAAACTCCTGGATAATAAAACATAAAAAAGACATTCACTTTCTAAATTGCTGATTTATCTGACAATGTTACTATTAACGCTTAGAACTACACGATATTCTGTAAAGTAATGATTATTTACTGTGAAATTTCTACAAGGATTTCGTATTCTTTTCTCCAAGCACCGAAGATTTCACGGAAAGTGTATTGACTCTCACGGACTGGAGAATCATATTGGCACTCGCTTCCACGGTAAAGGTCGACCAACTTTCTCTAGCGTTCGGCGAGCGAGGAAACCGCAATTTATTACCAAACTGTATCTAAAGAAATAAATCGGAGTGAGAAGACAGGAGTCGACGGGGCACGAGTTAAATGCGAAAAATGAAGAACGCGTGTTTAATGCAGTGAGAGCGGGCCAAGGTGGTTCTGGGAGGAATCTGTTTGCAGGGTTGCCCCACCTGCGGAGCCAATAACGCGCCTCCCTCACACCCACATCCCAACCTTCTCCGCCTTCCTATCTTTCCCTTGCCTGCCCGCTCTTTCCACCTCCTTCGTGGCCGGGGGCTTCTCCCTCGCTCACAGCAATCACTCGCGCGGCTTCTATTTTCTTTCCGCTTGTTCCAATTCTGTCTGCAGCCAGCTTATACTATTCTCATACGGCTGTTCCCAGTAACGAAGTGAACACCCAGGTTCGCATCGCCCCGCTGTTGCTGTGGTCTGCCCTTGCCGCCACTGTTTCCCGCACGATCCTCCTGCGCCCTTTTAGATATGATAGAGCTGTTGGAATTCATCGCACATTCAACTCACCTTTCACTACAGATATCGTCAATAATATAACTTACTTCCTTATTCATATAAATAGCTTCCAATCCAGTAAATAGCGGTCTGATGGCTCAGTGGTTAATGTGTCTGACATGGAATCGGAAGGTTCACGGTTTGTATCCCTGTCTGGGCGGGGATTTTCACAGACCCTTAACTCGACCTTCAACTCTGGCACAGCTTTCTGTGTAATGTGAAGTTCACCAGAAAGCTTCTGTGGTTCAGATTTCACATTAAACTGTAGGTTCCTTGTACCATGTAGGATTGACGGGTTAGGTTAAGGCGGCTACGACAGATCCGGATTGCGTAGCCAATAGAAATCGTGCTCCCAGGTCTTTACGACCACACGGAATTATTAAATATATCTAGTAAAAACATGACGGGTTGAATGCAGTTTTCTGCCAAATTGTTTCTTCGCACCTGCTTAGCAAAATACAATTGTTATTAAATAATGTTCATATTGTAAAGATGTAATGTTGTACATATTTCCATTCCACTTCGATTGATTGCCCAATCTAATTGGTAGTATTTGTGAAGAGGACCAATATTATTACCGAGCGGGGCGGTGTAACAGTTAGCGTTCTCGCCTCGCATTCGGGAGGACGGCGGTTCGAATCCCCGTCCGGGCATCCAGATTTGGGTTTTCCATGGTTTCCCCAAATCACTCCAGGCAAATGCCGGGATGCTTCCTTCAAAAGGCCATGGCCGAATTCCTTCCCATTCCTTGCTCCCATCCTTGCCCCCCATCCTTTCCCGTCTCTAAAGACCTCGATGTTAAAAAGAGACGTAAAGCAGTTACAAAAAAAAAAAAAAAAAAAAAAAAAAAAAAAAAAAAAAATATTATTAATATGTAGCCCTATATTTAAATACAAGTTTCCTTTAAGGATGGTTTCAAATTTTAATTTAAAGGGAAAAAATTTTGAACCACTAAAAACATCTTAAATTCTTCGCTTGCTATAATAACCCCATCTTTACATAGATTATATAACCGAAAAATCAAGATGGAATGAATATTAATAAAAACCAATTAACAACACTGTTCTACAAAGAAACATTTTGTAATATGGGAATATGTTTTATCATTGCGTTATTGCATTGGGAATTCAAATTTGAAATAAGAAATCACCCATCAAGCACAGTTGTTTAGCTATGTAAAAAAATATGTATTTTAACTTCAAGATTTTTTTTTGAATCTTTTTTTTTTTTTTTTTTAATACAAAAGGGAAATTTACAAAAACTGTCGATAACATTAATTTCTGTATTTCATTTCTTTTAATATGCAAATGATGGTATCTTTTTATATACTTCTGCTACATTTTGTAATGTAACCTTGATAGATATTAATAAGCGAGTTTGTGCTAGACTGAAATAATCGAGTTTGTGTTAGACTGATTAAACAGCATTGGAGACTTTTTATAGATGCATTGAAAATTGGTTTAAAAACAGTTCTGCTCCGCAATGGGAACGCAATTTCCTTCGTTTCAGTTGCTTATGTTAGTATGGCTAAAGAGTCATATGACATTTTCGAAAATATGCTCACATGTATTAAATAAAATGAACATAGATGACAGATATGTGGTGACCTCAGAATTATTGTCATAATATTGGGTATGCAAAAAGGCTACACCAAATATGGGTGTTTCATACGTGAGTGAGATAGTCTTGAAGTTTTGATTATAAGAAAAAGGGATTGCCTCGTCGGAAATGGAAACTGTGAGAAAAGAATTGTTAGCATAAGAAACTCGTAGCTAGTGAACATGTACTACTTCTTGCACTTCGCAATGTTGACTGATTATTGCTGGAATATTATTGTGGACTGCAAAGATACTCATTGTAAAAAGAAGAAATGCGAATATCAATAACAGAAAAATACACCTTTCTGCTGATGTTTTTCGTGTTTTTTAACTATGTACAATGGTCAATGTATTTAGTAGTTCACTATCGATTTAAATATTTTTTCAATAACCTTTAGATTGACAAGAGTAGCTGTTTTTCAGGAAATACAAAAAATAATGTCAAAATTATGATCCCCATTACCAAAAAACTGTACCTGATAGAAGAAATCTGAAAATACATATGAGTTCAGAGCATGTCCATATAAGTCATTAGCTAATTCCGCAGATATTAAGTTTGCGACAATCGCAATGCATTAATGCGCGTGTTTTAGGACTCTTGCAGTTCAAACCAAAGTAACATTATGAAATTAATTGTTATAATTTATGTGACGTGTACTTTGAATCCTGAAATAGACAGTGTTGTCATTAAAAAAAAAATGTATTTAGCGATAAAATTTAATGCGTTTAGGTGTATCTGCATCGTTTGATTTTAAAGCGATAATAGCAGTATAGATTGTGGTTGGGTCGATATGCAGCCTGAACCATGTTCTCGTAACAACAAGAGGCATAATCATTGTTAGCAATTAATAAGCTGCTTTAATGAGTGCCATGTTAGTGATGACGTGCAATCCCCAACGTGGCCTATATTTGCGTGTGGCAATGGCGACATAATTTTTTCTGGTTCAGGACATATTTTAATATAACCACTTCAATTTTGAGATACAATGAAGAATGATGGATTGAAATTCAGGTGGGTTCATAGAAGTACATATTATTAACTACGGCTTGAGAATGTACTCATGGTATTCTAAAACTTGCCAGCAATTTTAGATTCGATGTTGTAAATGCTATCATTGGCGGTAAAGATATTTTTATAAATGGCCGTTGAATGTACTGCAAAAACTATCGCAGACGATAACTTTCGTGTTGCCTTATGTCTGTTTTTTTTTTTTAATTTGCTTAACGTCTCTCTAACAGCGAGGTCTTTAGAGACGGGAAAGGATGGGGGCAAGGAATGGGAAGGAATTCGGCCATGGCCTTTTGGAGGAAGCATCCCGGCATTTGCCTGGAGTGATTTGGGAAACCATGGAAAACCCAAATGTGGATGCCCGGACGGGGATTCGAACCCGAATGCAAGGTCAGAACGCTATCCGATACAACACCACGTTCGGTCCAAATATCTTACTGAGAGGGCAACTGATTCTCGGTACGTCCTAATTGGACCGTTAGCGAAAATATTTCACGTAGCTTTAATTTCTTTTTTCATATATTATATTTTGTTAAAATATAAGAATAACAAAAAATCTTTCGAACTATAGTATCAAAACAGACTCTAAGGTAGTAACTAAAAGAAAGGAAAATCTTTAAATAAAATCTATATTTTTTGCTTTCCCAAGTTAATATTTGATACTTAACTAAAAAAGCTCAGATTATTTTTATACACGCCAAGACTCCCGCGTGCATAGCAGCAGGCAAATGGTAGTAAAAAAATAAAATAAGTAAGGGGTAATTATATGACTAAGGAAATTGCCACCGGAGCGTGTGCTCCGTCGCAAAAGAAGTGAATTGGACAATATGAACACAATACTGTGAATTTTTAATTAAGATGGCTTGTTGTTTATTTTAGTGTCATTCATTGATATTTATTGTCTTGCATTGTATGTATTGTGAAATTTGCATATGCTAAGTAAATAAAAATCTAGGTTATCTGGTTCAAACTCCGACGGAAGAAATTTTCACTCTCGGAATTTGGTCATCAGAGTAGGGGGAGTAGAGTGGAGTGACTGTTCAGATTCTGAATCAAAATCCTGGGTTAAATACCAAACCTCACCATAGTGCGTCAGGAGTAATAGTGTTGTCGGTGATTCGTCCTTCGGATAGAAATGAAAAATTTTGCCGATCGGTTGGTGTCCTTATTCTATCCTTTCATCTTCATCTACCAGCTGCATGAAATAGTAACCTACACACAGTTACCTGACATAAAATCTCAGGCGGTAGGTTTTACAAGTATCTAGTGTTGGTGAGTTCTGGAGGTATATGGATTAACGTCATTTTTTAAAAGAAAATAATAGAAATAATAAAAATCTAATCAACAATTTACGTAGTACATTTGACGAAAATTCAGATCCAGTATAGACCCTGTGGAATCGTTTGTGGTGGGATTGTCTCCTGTGTACCATTCTCAGACTAGGTACTAGGATATAGGTGAGGTGCTTAGAATCTCGCCTTAGACGCTTTTTATTCCCTGGTATGTATCTGTACTGATTTGGAGGTAGGATAAGGGGAGATGAGGGAAAGGAGATTCGGGTGAGCCATTCCAAAGAGAAATCCATCCTCGGAATCTAGTTATTTCGACTCTCAATCATTCCTAGTACCGATTGAGCTACACACATATAATATGTTACAAGTAGTTTTTTAAAAGCAACCCGTCTTTGAATGTTATTCAATACATCTGACGATTAAATGTGTTTACGTTCCTCGTGTTCAATGTTATGTTTTTCAGTGTATCAATCATATTGCTTAAAATATTTATTTCAGAAATTTGGATGTCTAATATTTTCTACAACTGATGCAATGTGTATTGTGGAAAATAATTGGTAGTTTTGTTGAATACCATACACTTAGCCATGTCCATTAATCCATTATAGACATAACCAATTCAGTTGAAGCTTATACAACATTTCAAGTTTTTTTTAGAATGGGAATAATCTAGATAAGTTTATTTTTTAGAAAGTTTTGCTGTATTTAATTAAAAGGAATATTAAAATTAGGGAGGGGGGAATCAATAACCGGCTGGATTCAAGAAGTTAAGAAAGATCTGGAAAGAAATTAGATAAGAGAAGAGGAAATTATGAAAAGAGAGATCATTAGAAAGAAGGTAGTAGATATGGAAGGATTCAAAGGCAAAAGAGGAAAAAATCTGCTCTGAAGTGGTCTGAGGAGAGAAGGAAGAAACAAAGTGAAATGAAAAATGAATATTGGATTGAACGGAAGTAAAAACAAAATCTGAGGATGAAGAATTGATACTTCCACGTGGTCCCAGAAGGCCTTATCGGAAAAAAGAAGTGAAAATTTGATTAATTTGCCCGCAGGTTCAATTGCACAGATCGAGGCATTTAAAGATGATTTATTTTTTCTTTCATCACCAGAGGCAGATAAATATAACTGTCAGAAATTACAGGCGCTTATTTTAAAGCAAACGCAAAGCTTCAAAATTAGTGAAAATTTCATCGAAATGTCTCAAACTTCGAAAAAAGAAGATACACTAACTAATACCGTAAATCATTCAGCATCGCAATTAATAATTTCCAGAAGACGTGTTCAAATTTCGCCGACGAAAAGAAATATCACAATGAAATCATAAACGTTTTTTAATGCCAAAAATAACGAAAAGTGGCATAAAAAATAATTTGAGTTATGTTGCTACCACTTTAGGTTAGATCTCTTTCGAAATGGCATAACGAATTGTTTTTCTATTTCAAGTAACGCGAAACCAAAACATAACACTGAATATCTTTGATAGAGAATACAATCTCTGGTCAGGATTGTCTAAATTTCGTGTAATCATGCCCGAAAATTTTCAATAATAAACTAATGTTAATATTCGAAAGCCTCTGAGCAGATTGTAAATCAAGTCCTGAACTTTCAGCGCATATTAAAGTTTCTTATCTTTGGTGGTGTGAACAATATCTGGTCGGGATTGTATCTACAATCTTTGGCGCATATCTGTTCAGGTAACTAAAAGCTTATCATTTCTTGTTCCATCCCCGGATCACGTAGATATGTTGCATACAGATATATTCACATTTTGAAAGCTCATCAAAATATCCGTTCGGTACTTTCAGCGTGATACTGTTTCGAAGAAACAGACATAGACAGCCCGCTTACAGATTTATATACAAAGAGATTAAACGAAACATTTACTTGTAGGATACTGAAAAACGTGAATTATGTTACGTTTCGGTTGCTTTTCACTTTGCCGAGTGTAGCTGAAACGCGTTCATATAGTGTATTGTTATGCATCGCTGCAGCCAATTGGAACAGAGTGCCGCAGATTCCCGCTATTCGAAATGTCACGCCTCCTGGTAGGATTAAGCAAGTGCTGCATGCTCTGATAAACTAATGCAATCCGACGAGATTTCGCAGTACTGGTTGCTATTACATCTCTGTTGTCCCTAGGGGCCTCGCCACACGATGTTAAACATGAGAATTCTGAGTGGATGTAGAATTTATACGGATCCTTGATTATGTATGCTTTTCTCGACAACAAATTTTTAAAAGATTATCACACACCGTAATCCAATTAATACAGGTACCAGTATTATTACAAGAAGGATATGATGGACAGTTTTTTTTATTAAAAAAATGTAATATTAACCCATATCTCTTCTGTATAAATATGAGTCTGTAAGCAGACTCTTTCTATCTGTCTCTTTATTGACGAGTTCACATACAACTGTTGGGCTGTTTTGAGTGATTTTTTTCACATTTTAAAATCTCATCGTCCAGATTAAAATCTGCAGTATATCGTATCATTCTACGTAAGCAAGGGACGGATCAAGGTTTGATAATCTGTTCGTAAACAGAAAACACAAATGTCACAGATCACACTCTGCTTCTAAAATAAACACTTTGTTACCAACCTCAAATAATACCCAGCAACGATCAGACTACATCACAGATGAACAACACATTTATGGGGAATCTGCTAAAATTGGTCTTAAGTACATATTGCTGGTTATTTATTATTTCAGTTTTTCCTGAATATACCACTTTAGAATAAACGGAAGATGTAATTTAAATCTCTAACTCAAATATTAACACTCCAATAAATTTGGATATTTATTCAAGGTAAAGATTACAGTGATACTTCGTTACAAATCTAAGACAGAATCCCAACCAAAGTTTCTTCTTAATGTCGACACTAATAGTTGATGAAATTTATGTAGAATATTTCATCTTCGTGTCAAATTTCCTTTAATGCTAAGCTCCTGTCGATACTTGTGCATTATCTTACATAATGAGGATGTTTCTGACTTTACTTACGATAACTCATTCTAAAATTAAAATAAATTCTCCAAATTTTTCTATAGGTAAAATACAGGTCAAGTTCGTAAATCAGCTTTGTCTGATTAAGACAGAAAGACGTTTGATACTTTTCTAAATCAGTGTTGTTGCAGACGTTGACGTCACTCATCCATTTTTAATTGGCGTGCTAGCAACGACCAGAGATATTAGAACAAAATAGAGTTTATCAGGAAATGAATTACCAGAATACTATCAGTACGTTTCATTATCGTAGCATTTAGTTTTAAAATAAATATTCCAGATTAGTTAAAAGTATGTGATAAAACTTTAATACTGAAAAAACATGGGTTAAAATTGTACTTTGCGATTCAAAGAAATCCTTCCCGGTGTTGACATTTATCAATCCCTACTGTCACACAGTTTGGCCATATTTTGGTATTCACATTGGACATCAGGATTGGGGTAAAGATTACTAAAAAAAAAAAAAAAAAAAAAAAGACAGAGAGAGAGAATAAAAAAAAAAAAAAAAAAACTGAGGGTGATTTGTTTTATGATACTGAAACTAATGTGAAAATTTAAATATTTAAGTTCCTATTTTAGCCAGATCAAATCAATCTTTGACTTAAATAGCGGGAAATATTAAAGACCTATGACCATATGCAAAACACGGTCGCGGGGGAAAAATGTTCAGTCCAGAAGGGATGGCACATATTTTTACTATTCGTGAATTATAACAAGTAGGTTGGTGGAAGACACTCACGGACTGAAGAGACATGTAAGCGGTTCTCAATCAGTGATATGAGGGACTGTTCTTTTTTTTTTTTTTTTTTGCTTATGGCTTTACGCGTCGTCGATGTCGATGTCGATGTCATTAGAGATATGAAAGGACTGGGGGGCAAAGACCGGTCAGGAATTCGGCCACGACCTTTAGAAGGAAGCATCCCGACATTCACCTGAAGTGATTCGGGGACATCACGGAATGTGCATGCGCGGATAGAGATTCGAACGAGCGTCCTCCCGATTGCGAGGCCAGAGCGTTACCGCTAATCCACCAAGCACGGTGGTAATAGAGAGAACAGTCGATGAAACAAACTATAAAAGAAATCAGAGATTAGTATATATGAAGTAGACATCCGAGGACGCAGTTTCTGAAAGGCATTTTTGAGATGGAAAAATTCTCGCTGGATAGAAAGAGATGTAGAATTTTATGAATCTGCTCGACGAACTGATGAAAAAAAAATTAGCACAACTGCAGTAACAGATAATTGTAAAACATACTATTTCTAGCAGTCTGCAAGATATTTGAAAACCTAGGCGTATGTATTTTATTTTGCTATACGGAAACATGTATGAAGGAAACAAGAGAGTTTTGTAATTCCGTGGATAGCCTCATTTTCGGTTGAATCTGTTCTGTCTTGCCAATGCATTAGTGTGGTATACGCAGCTCAGGAGCGGCCGGTCAGCAGTTTGATTAATGACCGAGCATTAAAACTGCGGCGAGACTCATTCGGATGAGAGACTCCAGTAATTAAACTGGTAGCCGCCTGGCATCGTAATGATCGCTTGTACTATCCTTCTTTTGCAAATTGCTTTCTTCGTTTGATAAGGTGGAAGAAAATTGACCGTTCCGGCAAGCACGAAATTTTTCGACGATTAATTAGAATTACTTGATACCGTAATTTAACTTCGTTTCCTTTAAGAGAATATTCATGCTTTTGAAATAATAAAAACAGTCTTTCGTTGCAGAATATGTAGTGGCTGATTGTTATGCTTACAATCTAATTGAAAGAGAAATTCTTAATATGAAAAAAAGTAGTTAGAATTCCTAGAATTTCTTAATAAATAACAATAATTTAGAAACAAAAAAATATGCCACAGTCTTACAACTTCAATTTAGGAAAGGTTGATTTGTTATCAGAGGAAGAAACGAATCGTTATATTGTCCTTCAGAGGACACATTCGCGTTTTCTTTGAATACTAAAGATCCTTTCGAATTCTATGAGCAAATTATGAGTATTTATTGGTTAAGCTAAAACAAATATTCGCGAAAGCCAAAGAATATATTTTTTTTAGCTTTACCTACTGATTTCAAAATTTTCCTTGAGTTCTCGCTTTGACTTTATAACTTCATGATTCGAAAATGAAATAATTATCCTTCACTATTTATTCATAACCTGTTAAGTTTTCAACTATTCGTGGCAACGTTTCAAAAATTCCTCTTCAGGATATTTTGTGGTGATTATCTTTAATGTGTAGAATTTGAGGTATCATATTACCTTGTATGTTCTGAAAAAAATTGTTCAGCCTTATCAGAAATTAAAATAAAAACAGTGGCACGTTGTGTGATTTACATTTTCCGTTTTTTTTTTTTTTTTTACCAAATATCTATCCTCAACAACAAAATACGTATTTCTAGCTGACGTAAGGACTAGTCTACTTAAAGTCGTTGAAATAGAACTATGAGAAAAATACAGGTAGCAGATCGTCTATGAAATCTCTGAATGAACCGTCCTACTGTCAGCCTGAATTGATTTTAGAAAACCATGCAAAACCGAACTCTGGATGTCTGTACCGGGGAACGAACCCAAGCGTTCACTCACTAGGCTCATCTGCAACTGTTCAGATGGCTCGTAATCTTCATTTTTAACTTCTTCGTTTATACCAGCCTATTATTTCACATCCAAAATATCTAACTTTCGTTCTGGAGTACATCCATAAACAATTTTGAAATAAGCTGGGCAATTCGTTAAGGAAATGAAGTTACCTGCAGATTGGAAAGACACTTTTAGTATAGCAATTGACATAGCTACACTTTTTAAAATTGTGTGTGTGTCAGAACTGTCGTCAATTTAGTGAGCAATAAAGTCAAATCGTATCCTTTACTTTCCTGCACCAATAATATAGCTGTAGAGTTAAGTTTTATGTACATAGTTTGATCTCCTACAATATTACGATGAAAAACCTTTTTTTCCTCTTAAAGTCAATAAAAAATGCTGTTTTCATGAAAAAAGGAACGAAGAAATGATTATTCACTTTAAACAAAAGTTTTATCAAAGATGTGTTAAAAAAATTACTTTCGCGTATATTTTGGACAATAAACTACTGATTTTTTTTTTTTTTTTTAAGTGTTGATTAGTTACATTTTCCTAACTTTAAACCAAAGGACACAATCTTTTATTTCGTTTTTGAATTTTATGAAGAATATGAATCGCTTCGTCACACAGTGGCCACATATGGAAATGTAGAACTGAACTCATACAAGATTCAGTATGCCACCATCCTAGAAACGGAAATGCTAAGCAACTTTTATTTAAAAATCTAGCGCAGTTTTCAGCCAATCAAACATAAACGATTCTAAATAGGATTTATACTGCAGATATAAATATTCAGCCTTCACTTTTTATAGTTAGCTGCCAGACAACTAGTGTCTACAATGAGTTTAACGGTCCTCAAAAACCGAACGTGGTGTGTGTGCGGTTAACGCTCTGGCCATTCATTCGGGAGGATGCCGGTTCGATTCCCCGTCCGAGCATCCAGATTTGGGTTTTCCATGGTTTCCCCAAATCACTCATGGTGAATGCCGGGATACTTCCTTCAAAGACCATGGCTGAATTCCGTCCCGTTCTTTGTCCCTAGTCCCATCCTGCCTCGACGTCGACGAGGCGTAAAGTCATAAGTAAAAAAAAAAGAAGTCCTCTAAAATTTAGGTTAAGCTAAATATCAATCGAAATTATGTCATGAAATTAGTGCAGTTGCAATCCGGATAAAGGCCAATACACTTCTGCCAAAATGTGGTAGTACGAGGACCAAGCTTCATCCCGGGAGCTTGGAAACTAAAGAAATACTGTTTCTATAAAAAAAAAAAAATTATTTGTTTGAAATACGTAGTCAAATGTTTCTACCTGGGCAACCATTGCGAAATAGGCGCAGGTTTATATACAAATTTAAAATAAAATAAAAACAAAATAACTAGCTAACACCAGCAGTGCTTTGCTGCTTTTTGAATCGAATTGTATTTAGTTAAAATTATATATTCACATACGTTTTATTATTTTTATATTTTGATTGCATAAATCGTAATTACTATTTTATTCAATTTCAGTTCATTGCAATTCTCTTGGATACATAATGTTTAAGGTTATTTCATTTGGAACATATGCACACACAAACACACACAAAAAGAAACACATTGATTTATCTAAACGGGAACTTATCAAAAAAATTTACAGCAAAATGTTATGCAGAAGGGTCGTTTTGTCATAAATTAATTTTTTTTACACAATTGTTATGTGTATAAACACGCACTCAGTACATCAGCTGGTTTTTAACACGGAACAACATGTAATATCAGTCAAAATTCACTATTAATAATAATAGCGCACAACTGAATTGCCGTTCGCTTCCTCATAAATCTTGCAATGTTCGATCCAATGCTTCCAACGATTTTTTATGCAGCATTGTGCATTCTTTCTATATTATTATCTTACAATGCTGGAGTACTTTTCTCACTCCCGATGTTTATGAATCGTTGCAAGTTGATATTTCACTATCTTGTATATTCAATGGCAATTTAAGTGGTGAATGTGAAGTTTGACAACCATCCACAAGAGTCGCCTCATATCCAGATGATGCGACTGTCGATGCGATGTTATTTTGTGCAATTATGGAAGCCAGAAAAATTTAAATTTTTATTTTTTTCGTGTGCCACCTAGCCATTACTTCTTCTTTTGAGTGAGTGATGGTTTCTTTCTACCGGTCAGCTTGAGAGTTTCAATAGCTTTATACTGCGATATTACTTTGTCACGTATGCTTGAGATAAGAAATGTTTTTCTTGTGGCTCCTAGTGTACGCATTGAACTGATTCTTCATGTTCATGCGACTAAGTGATGAGTTTTCTTTTCTACTACTAACATTGAGGATTTCAGAAGCTTTAAACCAGGGGTGGCCAACCCGCGGCCCGCCTTGATTATTTTTCCGGCCCTCGAGATTCATCACAATTTTACAAAATATATTCATATTATAATGGTCAAAGTAGCGAAAACCAATGTATTAAAAAATACGTTATTTGTGCATCCGTATTTTCAATATTTATTTCATTTATAAATCTTTTATATATCTTTTTAGTGTTATTTTTTTCATTACAATGTGCGTTTAGTATCATTATTATATTATCTATGATTACACATAAGAATAACGGCAAACACAATAATAATAATAACTAATTATATTTCAATTTTTCTATCCAAAAAAATCTATAGTGGATCTAAATCTAATATGGAGATATATAATTTAATATGCGGCCCGCGGAGTTATGATACATTTCCAAAGTGACCCGCAAGATCATCTGGGTTGGCCACCCCTGCTTTAAATCTTCTCCGGATAAGGTAGACCATTTTGCAAAAAGTTTTTCAATCTACCTATATATCAGACACACCTACCAACATTGTCTCTTATATTTTTTGTTTATTTGTTATATCGTTTAGCCCACAGAGCTGGAACCATTAATTTGTATTGTCCTTTTTATTCTTCTTCTTCTTGCTCTTCTTCTTATCCTTTCGCTCTGGGCTTGACGTATCTCTTGTGTCCACTTGCTGTTGGGATCTTAGATTCAAATCTGTGTGAAGTGGTTAATAATCTATATACACTCTGTGTAAATACTATGTGAGGGTCTAGGTTGACTTCAGTAAGGTCCGTTTGAAGTAAACAATCACTTCACCTAACCGGATCAATGCATTGTTATTTGCTTTACTAGAAACATATCAAAAATTTGTCTCACTACTATTACACAGTGCTTAGGCGTGCTGCTGAAATGCGCTCTTTTCGAGACAGATGATGTCCATTAATACCAAACAGAAGAGGAGGGGGGAGGGCGGAGAGAAATACTGTGGCCAGAACGTAATTAAATATGCGCTGCCCGGGAAGATCCTTTGTGTTCGAGTCGGCCACGCCGCGTTGCCAATTGCATTGTGGGATAACTGCGGCCATTAATCATCGGAGCCCGAGTGGTGTGTAGTGACGCCACTTAACAAAGCGTGTCACTCCAATTTGTCAGAGAGGCCGGCCGGCCGGTCCTGATTTCACTGCACCCAGGCTATTCACTTCCAGCTTTCATCATGCTGATGACTTCGGTTCCCGCCCGCGCCTCTTCCGCTAATCAGGGTCGCCCGTGGTGAGACGAGCTTTCAACACCAGCTTTCTTTTGCTCGTAGTCCCGTGCATAATGTGTCTGGTACGTCTAGTTCTTGGCTCCGCCTCTGTGAACTATTTCAAACACTGTGGATTGAAATAACGGTATAGCCTTCCACGATGTTTTGTTTGCTGTCTCTTTTCTCATTTCGGCAATGGAGTAACTAGAACCACAAAGAATAGTCATGGAAGTTAATTAGTCCATACAAAACAGAGACGAGCGAAATGTGAATCGAGTTTTAGGCACAAACGATAATGAAGCATTAATATAATATACAGAGTGAATCAAAAATAACGTGGACAAAATGACATGGTAGATCAGTCGTACAATAAGAATCAAAAATTGCATAGGAACAGAGGGTCGCAACTGCGATCCGGAGCCGCTACAGGGCGTCTAAATTAATACTGACACAAAGAGAAGAAACAAAACCATTACAGATCATTTTATTGATGATTACACACTTACATGCGACTCATGCAAGCCAAATTTTGAGCCTACAGCAGATGCTCAAAGTTTTTTTCAGATGCATCGAGACAAGCCCGGCATCTCTGTTGTATGGAACGGCGCACCTTCTCAAAGATACCAGGTGTATCTCGAACACATCCGGCTGCCGCAACGATTCTTCCTACCAAGTCTTCCAGCATTTCAACACATGTTTCATACACAAGTCCTTTTAAGAATTCCCGCCAAAAAAAAAAATCCAACGGAGACAGGTCTGGTGAATGTGGAGGTCATGCGATTCGTCCACCGCGACCAATCCAGTATACAGGCGTTTGCGACTCTCTGTTCCTATCTGAATTTTGATCCTTATTGTATGACATCATTTTGTTCACGATTTTTTTAATCACCCTGTATAATAATAAAGAATGATGCACAAATTATTTTATTTTACTATCAGTCTGGGACATGCATATCACTGTCTGCTGTATCGTACTTATACATTCCTATGTTTGCGTGTATACCATAATTTTAACCCAGGCCACGCTACCTGGGTCCTCCAATCGCTAAGAGGGCGTAGGAGTGATCGTACCTCACCTGAATAAATATTTCATCTACTTGATAGAATAAGGTTCAGCATCAAAACATAGTGTTCCATGTGATCGTCTTTTTTGTGTTCGTCGTTATCAGCTTCCGTCATTTATGGTAGTTGTTGGTTTGAATTTCCCTATCCTTCCCATCAACATCAATTACTTCAAATTGCAACATATGCACATGTAGGCTACGTAAGATTCTTAATTTCTGGCTACATAAACGAACGGGTAGAAACGATTTCGGTAAAATATAAATATTTTTTTACATAAACACTTTCGTGTTCCCTTATTGTATACGTAATAAAATACCATCTATTTACCAAATAAGCCATAATTCTGAACAATAACGGCGCATGGTTTCGGGACGTTTCCTAAGGTAACTGTCCAGATCTTGTGTAAATTTTCACAACACGAAAATTTATTTTGTGTGTACAAAAAAAAAAAAAAAAAATTTACGTAAGCATTTACAGTAGTGCAAACAGATACCGATCAAACGAGGCTTATAAATGTCGAATTTTCTTTGTTCAAGCATTTGTATTAAATTTAAACAAGAAGCTTTATCTAAGATGGATTGTTGTGGAAGTATCGATTTCACTTGCGTCTTCACTTTGGAGCTATGAAAAATATTGTGTCGCAGCACGTGTTTTATTCCTGAACCCCTTTATTACTGATAAGAATTGTTTGAGAAATTCCCTGAAGGCTAAGACAGTATGTCTTATTCTCACTGTACAAATTAATCGTACGATTGATGAAAGGTGGGGGAAAAAGGTATTGTTCCTTGTTTTAAAGAATACAGGGAACATTACCCACAATAATAATATTATTTATTTCATGCTATGGCTTGTTGACGTCGTGGTTATTAGTTCCAGGAAAAGATGGGGTAAGTAACAGGAAGGAACTGGGTCATGCCTTTTCAAAGAATCCTACCGACATTTGGCTAGAGTAATTTCGGGAAACCGTGGAATATTAAAATCTGGATGGACGGACGGAGATTTGAACACACGTCCTCCAGAATTCTTGATCTTAGTGATCAGTGGTGTAGAGAAGCTAAAGTATAGTGTAAGTTAAGTTAAATTTTATCAGTTGGTTTCAATTTTAGAGATGGCTCTTTTCGTTCAATGACGGCAATGGTGCCTCGGATCCACAATAAGTAGCATGTTAGTTAGCAGAACAGGTGCAGGCAACTCCCACGCTGTCGTCAAGATAGCAGCTGCATTGCGTCATCTACCAAGTTTTATCATCTTAGCCGCAAAGTATTATGGACATTTGTATTCATGAATGAACACAAGATTAGAAGCTACGTAATAGGTGTCAGATGACAGACGTGGTATTGCGGACGTAAAATATTGTTTACGCCGAGGTAGAAAGAGCTTACACTCTCTAAAACACATATAACAAAAACTGTAATAGTTTAAAGCATAACATTCCATCCACAGAGAACAAAGATAAGGTATTAGAAATTTTTTTATCTTAGAGGTTCTTTACAACAGTGGTGCCAAATGTTTAACTCATTTGTCAATCGTTTTTAAGTATATATAACAGGTATAAACCTACCTGTAGTCCTTAAAAAGTAGTGTTTAAAACTTAACAATGATTATTTGATGCATATTGACTCCATTATCATTTTTTAATAACTAGTTTCAGTATTCTCATCATCGTTACCTCTCTTTCTTTTTTCCTTACGGCCTTACTCCTCGTCGACGTCATGTGTTTTAGAGGCATGAAAGGACATGGGGCAAGGAACGGGACGTAATTCGGCTTTTTGAACGAACCGTCCCGCGACCGTGAAACCATGTAAAATCGAAATATGGATGGATGGACGGGGAATCGAACCCACGTCCTCCCGAATGCGTGGCCAGAGTGTTACCGCTCATCCACGTAAGTTCGGTATTATCTCTCTTACCCTGAAAACTAAAAGCAAAGACTATCTACCACATCACATATTTTACTCAATGTGTGTCGCATCCGTTACTATTACATTACAACAGATCTTTAAACCAAAATTTGATTTCGTACCAAGGTTTTTTTAACATTTTTAAGTATTACTACTGGATTTTTTTTAACAGCTATAACAGAGAAAGAGTGAGCTTATTTAATTGGATTGGTGGATGTTGTTCACCTAAAATTGTTTTCCTTGCTCATAATTTTAAATTTGTATTAGGAACTATTAAACCGTATGTTACTGATAATGCTTGTAACATTTTTGAGATGGCTGTGGCATCCACTGTCCAAACTTCAAGTCTTTCTGCCTAAGTAACAAATCATCTCAGTTAACCCTCTTGAAGGTATTCCAAATTTGATTCACTGGTATTATAATATTGGTATTTGCTTTGTACTGTGTATACAGTTCTTCAAAATAACTTTTTTATTGTATTTGAAAGCTTTTTTTCTACAAAGGATAGGAAATGTTTGCGTTTCACTGCAGTGTTTGTAAGCTATGTGGTATTTGTCTTCTTGTTCTTCTGGTCCCTATCCGTTCCGGATGTCGGCAACCATTTTGGCTGTCTCGTTCCTGCTGGTTGATGCTCGGATTAACTCCGCAGTTGTCTTGGAGGTTCATATTCTTAGATTTTTTTAACCAAGAAGTTCTTCTTCTATCAGCACTACTCTTTTCCCCTGGAGAACAGATTGCAGGAGTTCATAACGGTTATTATTCCTCTTGATGTGACCAAGGTACTGAAGCTTTCGTGTTTTTATGGTGGTCAGTATTTCCATGTCTTTTTTCATTTTGCGGAGCACTTCAGCATTTGTGGTGTTTATCTAGCTGTAAGTGATTACAGAAAGGCATAAACTGCTATGAGAACGGTCAGTAAACTGGTAATGAAATGTTAAAACAAGGTATTAGAGTGATTATATGTCGTGCAAGGAAACGCTCTAATGCAAAGTGGTTGGGTTAAGTGCTAGGAAATTTGCTTTTGGTGCTAATGAATAGTTAGTACCGTATAACAGTTTTCTGGTAACTAGCAACAAAGATTTGAATGAAAGAAGGAGATTCTCTTGTCTGTGTTATGTCTGGGATCCACCTCTTCCAGCGCTGATTGCGCCATCGGTGAAGGCGTTACCTCACGGGCCCAGTGGCGTGTGACAGGGCAGTCTAAAGGCCTGCCCGCAGGGGCTGCCGAAGAGGCTTGAGCTGCGTGAAAGCGGAGCTGGAGCTGGGGCGTGAGCACTGGTGCGTGACGCGATGCGTGAGGCTGCGTCACGACCACGCGTGACCGGCCGTGCAAGGTCACAGCCCGTCAGACCAGCCGCCTGCATCGCCTCTGCTCATGCATCTGCACATGGAACTCGTGTCAGTGAAATGGTATCGTCGACCTGAACGATTACAAGGCATCTGCTTGTTTCAATTCTACCAAAGTCAAAGAACTGACCATTGCAGGTGCCCAATGATTTTAAAGTTTCTTCCAACTATCTTCTAGGTGTTGAGTTATAGCTGATTTAATACCGCAATTTAACATGCCCTTTCGGTCATAAATAAAGAAACCAGAGCTGCCACATCGGAACTATCACACTTCCAGAGTTGCTAAGTTGTAGTACCATTTAAGGTAAGGGAGGTATTCCCTCTTCCTGGAACTCGAGTCTATAATTTAAGGGCATAGCGTTGATCTATGCCATTCGCCAGTCGAGTAATCTCTAGTAGCCATTAAGAGGATGAGTGGGCTTGCATGAAAAAGGGGGGAGGAGTTCAACTTTCAGTTTTTAACTTTGTTCAGTCAGCTTACACTAGGCGGCTCATTCAACCTACAAGTTGGTTATAGTTGTTGTTGTGGTACGACAGCAACCACCTCATAAAGTAATATTCATTTTTAGAATCCATAGTTTATACTGTAAAAAATGTTATAACCATTTTTAGAATTGGTAATAATTTAATTAAGATTTAACAGGATACATAAAAAACACTATTAGACAGTATACTGTCTACACTCACTGATATTCCACATGTACAAACTTTGACAATAAATTTGGCCACCGCTGAAAAATTCTATCACTCTTATTTTGCACAATCTGACATCAATGTCATCCCAGGAAACAGTAATGCAATACTGGCAAGCCAGTATTGCGTTACTGTTGCTTAGGATCACATTGATGTCAGATTGTGCAAAATAAGAGTGATAGAATTTTTCAGCGGTGGCCAAATTTATTGTCAAAAAGTGTACGTTTACGAAGCAATCAAGGAAGTAGAAGGAACATTTGAATGGAGCATAAGTGTTCACAGAGAAACAATTAGTATGGTTTTATTTTCTCAGGCAGAGTGAGTATATAATAAAATTACTGGATGGCAAGTACAAAATATGGGGGTAAATATTTTGACTATTATCCAGTCGTAAAATTCTATTATTTATGAAGAAAAATTCAACAAGAACATCTCAAAAACAGAATAACAATTTCTTTTGGTTTGAGCCATTGACCAACGATTTAGAAAGAATATTTTGAAACTTCGTATATGAAACATTGTAATTTTTCGGTGTATAGCTTGCACTTTTGAAATATGAGAAAGAAGGAAAATTAAAGTACTTGAAATTTGGTCATGTAGAAGGAAGCTCAAAATTAAGTGGACGAATAAAGTGCGATTTATGGAAAATGAAAGAAGCTGGTAAGGATTTAAAAGAAAGAAAATACTGGAATTCAGGCCACATTTTAAAAGATGCAGGATTGATTAATTTCCTACTGGAGGAATATTCTATAGAAGGAACTGTAGATAAAGGAAGAGACTAGACTATATAAATCAGGTAATTGCTTGCGTATGCCGTAATGGGTAAGTTCAAATATTGGAAGGGATTATAACGACCAACATTTGAGAGAAGTCTTCATATCTTTCTCAGCTTTTATTTGCTTGATATATCACACATAAATTACTACTCCAAACCGTCTTTCAGCACAAATACAATCATTCACTTTGCCTCTAATCAATTTCTATGGTTCCTCCTAACAAAGATAGTAAATTTTGCACCTTCTGTTATATATTAAATGACGACTAATGTGGGCTCTCCTGTCATATTTTATATCAGTACTACTTTCTTTTATCTGAAAAGGAAGTTTCTCTCGCCTCCGTAATGTGATTCAACAGTTTTTGAAAAATATTAATAACTTTTAGTTTCAACTGAATACATATATAATCTGCAATCTCATATATATTATGAGCACCAGACTTACCTCTATATACAACTTTATATCGCTTATTGACTGCAACCATAACAGACTTCATATAATTCGTCTTTCGCTTTAAGTACAACTATTCAATATACATCATTTGCAACTAAGCTCTTGTCGTTTCCATTACGTCTCTCTCTATTGTTCATTTCTTCTGTTGTTATGTGTAACTTCTTGTCTACTGTGACTCGCAAAACAGTGCTATTATTATTAGTATTTGTGACCATTCATACATGCACTTGCAAATTGGCGTGATGTTCTTATAAGGTGAAAAATTTCTTCAAACTGTTCGAGAGACCAATAACTACAAGATACTGCTTCGTACTATGTGTTAATAATTACTATTGTTGAGTTGAAAGGGAAAGAAAAGAATAATGCCTGATAAGTTGACTTCTGACAGCTGATTGCAGACTCCTTTTAACAGCTTTTCCTGGTTACCGCAGTCAATAACAGGTGGTTTAGATGTGCTGGCCTTTCCCTCCTGCCTTTCGCTTTCCCCCAGGGCCGGTGGCCTGGTGCTGACTTGAAACTTTCCGCAGTTCACTCGGCAACTTTGGGGAGTGCCATCCACTAGCTAACGCTCGATAAACTCTTCGAAACTTGGGACACACACGGGAAGAGATTCTTTATTTACGGAAGATTTTCCCCTGTTCTTTTGCTCCGCCTATTTGGTCTCAGTTTCCATCCGAGTCGCTTCAGAATCCTTCAGTATATGAGAGTTAGGTCTCAATTTTTGTTCTTCAAAACAAAAGTAACAATGACTCAAGTAACATTTAAGATGGTCCACATTACTCAATTAATAACCATAAAAAGTGGAAGAGGAGTAGAATTTTCTATAGCTGTACCATATAATATTTATAGAAATTTTTAGTGTGGACGTCTACCGTAAGGAGTCCTAAAACTGAAGGCTATTGAATTTACTGTACGTTCTTTCACTGGATCAATATAGGAAGTTCTATAATATTTTATGATTTAAGATTTTTTTTTTGTTTATGGATTTACGCCTCGCGGACGTCGAGCACAGTACAAGTTGGAAAGGACAGGACTAGGAATGAGAAGGAATTTGGCCATAGCCTTTTGAAAGAAACATCCCGGAATTTGCCTGGAGTGATTTGGGGAAACCATGGAAATTCCAAATCTGGATGACCCGACGGGATTTCGAACCCGCGTCCTCCCGAATATGAGGCCAAAGCGTTACCTCTCACCCACCACACTCAGTTTAAGTACATTGATTTTTTTAATCACTAAAAGGAAAAAATTATGAGCGCAAACTTCCTTGAAACGATATAGCCTCACATGGAGCGTTATCACACACACACACACACACACACACACACACATATATATATATATATTTTGTTGTTGTTGTTGTTGGTTGACCTTGCATGCAAAATCGTATCTAAGTTCCTAAGTCTGGATTAGGTTATTAGAGAAACTGTATCAATCTATTGATTTACTGGACGTGATTGAGGATATTGAATTCATTAGGATCTTCCAAATACACAGTAACACTACGACTTCCAGCATCGTCATAAACACGAGTCCTTACATAAATAATAGCTTAGGTGCTGTTAAGTTTTGCCTCAGACACACAGTGAAAACACACTCATAAAATCTCTAAACCCTACTGAAATTTATATTGTACTAACAGAAAGCGTTGTGCTTTGTCTAAATTAGTGTGTGCGAAGACAAAAAAAGAAATACTTCACAATAATATTATTGAAAACGCATTCTTGCATTCTGACGTCGATTTGTGTTATAGATATTAACAATTTTTTCTTTGTATATCTGTATTATCAATGTCGGACTAATAAACTTCATGATTATTTTCCCTGGAATTATTACTAAGTAGATGCATGTGCATTAAATTAAAAATATGATAAAAATTTAGAGAACAGTAACAAATTTCAGAGAACGTGACACATTCCCATCTAGTTAACGGAACAGAACTTGAAGGCATATATATTTTACCGGAAGTTTACTTAAAGATGGTTATATTTCTAGTTCTTTCTCTTCATAATTTTCTAAGATATTTAAAAGTAAGTAATTACAATTGTATCATCTTCATTCGCAACTATTACTGTAAATGTGAGTGGTCTGGTGGCTAAGAGTTTAAGGTGTCCGACTGCAGATTAAAAGTACCCGGTTCGAATCCCTGTCTCGACGCGGATTATAACAGGTCTTTAACACGACCTCAACCTCTGGCCAGGCCTGTTGTGTAATGCAAAGACCGTCAGAATTCTACAGTGCAAAGATTGTAGGTCCTCTATCTCATTAGGATTATAGGGTTAGGCCGTCCTATCTATGATACTACGCATAGTAGGACTCTTCGGGAGGGAGAAGCCAACATTCGCGCTGAGAACCACGCTTAGCATTTTAGGGCCGTAAATGTATAAATTAATATTCGTTTTAGCCATTCAACTATTATGACACAAGTAACATTTCCACAACTATGCAAGCTTACACCCGGTAATTTTAAAACGACCATGGTTCCAAAATGTTCGATGCCCCAGGAAACTATACACAAGCATATCTAGACATTTGGGCATGCACGCTTTAAAAAGTATCTATACGGGATCGGTGTTGTAGACGATTCATACTGTGAATGTGGGCGGGAAGAAGGCGTTAACCATATATTCTTTGGATGTCCACTAAAAGAAGACATATCCGACAACCTTACTAAGAAACTGGTGCAGCTGGGGCAGCAACTGCCAACAAATATTTCTACTCTGTTAGCCACTAGAAAATACAAAATATCTTCCCTCATGTAAGCTTTTTACGGCAAATCAAAATTGAATTATAAAAACAGCTGTATTAACAAATCCCATCATTGCAAGGCTCATTATGTATTATAAAGGTTTTAATGTATTTTTTTTTACCCTGTAAACCAGTATTTTTAATTTGTTTTTTTTTTTTTTTTTTACCGGAGATAGTATACAATTTGTCATGAATCATGTAATTAAAACTGTAATGTAAATTTTGTTAACTAGATATTTTAATGTACAGGATGCAGTTTGTAATTTTTAATTATAACGTGTACAAGGAATCATGTAACCGGCCACATGACTGTATTTAACCATGTAAATAGAAAATGGCTAGATGGCCTGCAGAGCTAAAAGCCAAATAAAAATAAAAAAAAATAAAAAACAAAAACATTTTCACAGAGCGTAATTGGTGAGAGGTAATGCTCTGGCCTCGCATTCGGAAGGATGCGTGCTCGAATTGCCGTCGTGACAACCAGATTTAGGTTTACAATGGTTTCCCCATATCACCCCTGGCGAATGGTTCCTTCTAAAGACGTTCCTTGTCTCCAGTCTTTAATCGCCTCTAATCACGACGTCGACGAGGCGTATATTTATTTAAAGAAACAACACACACATTTCTGAGAACTGTCAGAAATTCTAGGTTTATTATATAACGGCTAATTAATCTAAGACAAAATAATTTTCTTATTATAGTGTTGTGTTAAGCTATTTCCCTCTCACTACACCATATAATTTCGTCAGTTCTATAAAATGTGATAACGAAAGGAGAACATCTGATCATCGAATATTACATTCTCTGCTGGTTTTGTCTCAGTTACTATCAGGATCCGCTTCTGAGACTTAGTACTAATTGCTATTTTTTTTCTTATTGCCCTACACATCGTCGACGGCTAAGGCAGGACGGGAGTAGGGGCAAGGAACGGGAAGGAATTTGGCTATGGCCTTTTTGAAGGAAGCATCCCAGCATTCGCCTGGAGTGATTTGGGGAAACCATGGAAAACCCAAATCTTGATGCCCGGACGGGGATTCGAACCCGCGTCCTTCCGAATGCGAGGCCAGAACGTTAACCGTTCACCCACCACCCTCGTTCTACTAATTGCTATTGCGTTCTTAAAAGGAATATCGTATTTTAAGTCGAAAAGATGGAAGCGTTGGTCTAGATAAAAAGACGACTAAAAATTAAGTTTATTCAGTCTAATTACATATTTTTCGTTAACTGTACTAGGTGAGAAGTGTTTGATAAAGTTTAGTGATAGCCTCAACTGCCTTCTCCACTAGCGGTTCGCTGTGGTTGGCGCATCTATCGTCCTTGAGGTTGACCCCAGAGATGAACAGCCTCCCCGGTGGGGTTCCCTTCTTATCTCTCCAGATGAACAGTGCTCAAGCTTCCTGCCTCCCTCGCTGCCAGAGATCCGTGGCACCCCCCTAATCTGACCCCTTCTCTCACACTCAGTCCTACATTGATCCCCCCATAATTTCGGCCACCCCTCCTCTTTCGACAGATCCTCCCCACCGACATTCCGCACTATCTGCAGCAATACAGCATCACTCTTGGCCCACATGCGACTTCCCCTTCTTCCTACTCTAGAATATTGAGCCCACTGACTTACGCTGTTTCCTCTCTCGCTTTCCGGAAAAAATATGTCAGTTAATATCAGGGTCTGTAAAACTCCTCACGAAAATTAAACGAAAAAATGTATGGTTATAAAAAGTTTTGTAAATTGGATTCAGTGACGTAGTGCGTAAGATATTGGACTGTACGGGGTTTCAAATCAGTTTTCAACTACTGTGAGATAACTTTGAACAAATTCTGATGTGTTTCGCATTCTAGTCTCTGTCTTAAACGTTTTCAAGATATAGGTAACTCATAAAATATAGAACCCTATTAATATCTAAAATAGAACCTTATTTACTCTTACACGTTTCAGTAATATAGTGCACTATACTGTCAATAATCACTCATATCATTGACGTTTTTACATTCATAAATTTATCCAATAAATCTTCCATTTCCCAATAAATTTTCATTAAATAACGTAATTTTATTCCAGGATGTTTGTTTGAGCTTAACATTGGTATGATTTTATCATTGTTTTGTGCAAGTTTTCCTATTCTAAACCATGCCCTACACGTTTACAAGATGAAGAAAACTTAGAAAATATGGACCCAAATTATTTTTTAAATGGAAACTTACTTACGTTTCCGTAATAAAGTTCACAGTATTGTACGAAATCACTAACATACATTGAAGTTTTTCCTGTCTTTATCTAATAAATCTTCCATTTCCCACTGACTATTCATCCAATTACGTAATTTTTTTTCCAGGGTAATTGTTTGCGTTTAGCGTTAATAAGATTGGTTCATTGTTTTGCGCAACATATTCCAGGTCTATTTCTTTAATTCATGAAAGAAAAAAAAGTCTTCATCGGATATGTTTTATGGCTTTACGCCTCATCGACGTTGAGGTCATTAAAGTCGGTTAAGGCCGGCCTCGGTAGCGTAGGGGCTAGAGTGTTAGATCCACGTGCCGAAGGTCGCCGGTTCGAATCCGGCCGCGGGCATGGATGTTAAGTGTTGTGTGTCTGTGTGAATGTCCTGTATGTCCAGTGGTGTCCATACTCAGAAGATACAATATAACACTGGATGGTGACTGGTTCACTGGAAGCTGTATGGCCTCAGTTGCCGAAAACCATTTTAAAAAAAAAGGTGGCTAAAGGACTGGGGCAACGAACGGATAGGAATTCGACCATGGCCTTTATGAAGGAACCATTCAGGTATTTGCCTGGAGTGATTTGGGAAATCCAAATCAGGATGGTGGAACGGGGATTCGAACCCATGCCATCCCGAATGCGTGGCCAGAACGTTAACCGTTCACCCACCACGCCCGGTGGGATATGTTTTATCAGATCTAAGATCAAGATCAAATGGCAAATAACTTTTTCAGGATTTTTCTAAACTTTTTTAAACTAAGTTCATTTGCAGCGGTTGTTAACTGTTTTGAAGGAAAGTTAATTTTAAGAACCATTCTTTCTTATGAGCAGCAATTTTTCAAATAAGATTTGAATAACTGGAACCTTCGTGAGTTAAAAATATGCTAATTGAGTTAAAATCAAATCATCTTCAAACGGGATGATAGTTTTAGTAGTTTTATTCTAGGAAGTGGCTTATATTACTACGTTTCCTGATGGCCTAGTAAGGTTCTGAGCTAACCACTTAATTATTGTGGATTAATTAGCTGGTGATAATCAACAGACAGCCTCCTACGAAATATGTAACTTGTTAATATTTTTACCACATGTCGGAAGGACATCGGGTTTTTTGATGACTAAGGCCCATTTTCATCACTCAACACATGCTTGCTAAATGAGCATTTCAGTTTAATTGGAGATAATTGATGACTTATAGTCACCAAAGAATTGAAAGCTATTATTGTCAATTAAAGAAATAATACCAGTGGTTCCGAATGAAATACTACTAAATTTATTCACTGTTAATAGCATAAACTTTTGCATTTCTGCTATGCAATGCAATATTATCTTACACACTTTATATTCACTTGTCATTAATACAACTCGTGCCCAGACAATGCTTACAGTACGACGCTTCATACTCAATTTAATCGCTGTCTGCTCAACTGCGTCGGTGAGCGCCAAAGATTGATTGAGACTATACTTCTTAAAGATAATCTTACTACGCTACCCCAAAGCTACGCACACTATAGCTTGTCGAAACCCGACAAAACACAAATTATTATACCATTATTAATGACACTTATAATTAATCAAGAGAAAATAATAATAATGATCGTAAAATGATTGGCGGAGTGTGAGATTGTCAGAAGGTGAACTTAAGCAATTTTGTAGGCGTATGGAACTAGCTCGTAATAGACGTGATTTTCCATAGTCATCTAGACGAGTTTTGGGATCGTTTCTTACTGTATTTCAGAATCATTAACACACATAGAACGAACAGATTTGTGCAAAAAATGTTCAGTCAGTTAAAAAAAAAAAGATTTATTGCATTTATTACTTCCTACAGTACTCACCCGGTTCGATGCATAGGCGGTTGCCACGAAGAATGTACCCCTCCATCGAAACTGAATTGGGGTGGTTTCCCATTGTCATCCACAGTTGTAGTGCTCGTATTTGTTGTTATAGGCGCGGATGACTGTGATAATGTGTGTTCTCAGATTGTTTGCGTTATGTGAGAAGAGAGATGAGGAAGTGAGAGGTTGAAACTAGCTACCGGCTCACTCGGGCCTACTCTTCCAAAATACACCGATATACCACCAGGCTTAAGGTCCCTACTCGACGATCGAAGAACTATCAACAGTTCCATATGCCCTCATTCCATTCATAGTCCTAAAAGGTTTGGGATTTAACCCAGCACTTTGGCGCACAATGTACGAACTGCGCACCACCGCTATGACTGCATCAGTCAAAATGTTTAAATTTGTTGCAAACATATGTTTCATTCGTCGTAGAAGGCAGTTACGTGGGTTGGTTGTAACTGCAGGTAGCACTGGAAATGCTTGCCGATATTTGCCGGTCGAACGAAACGAGAAAATCACAGCAAACCGAGAAACGAGTAGAGGAGAGACGGGCTGCTGGGGATGCGACCCACATTGCAGAGAAAGCGGTGAGCGAGGGCAAGCAAGGGCGGAGGCAGCGGTTCTGATGCAACGTGGCCCGGGAGAGGTTTCCCAACTGCACACACGGCGGCGCTCAAGGACCTTCCTCGCCGAGGACGGCTTCCGGGGATCCCGTCTGCACGTGGAGGCCCTCCTCGGCACTTGCAGCGCACGTCAGGAAACACTTTGCCTTAGTGCAATCTCTTACAACACAGGCAGTAGCACCGGCGTTCACAGTGCTGTAATAATAATAATAGTAATGACCTCGTGGCAGGGTTTCTATTGGTTGCGCATTCCACCCTTGTTGTAGCCGCCTTATTAACCTAACCAGGCAACAGTGATGTGATGTCCATTCTGTATCAACTGCACTAATTTTGAAGTGAAACTAAAAAAATGACGGGATAGAGTCATTTTTGGATCACTTCCTCATTAATATGCGCTGAAAGAGAAATTATTTGGAAGAAAGGGCATGGAAAGCTTTCGATCAAGTGTACCCTTCTCTCCTCTATACGGATAAGGTACTGAAAGAAGTAATCTCAGGCTTCCTAGTAAACACACACGTTTCATAGATACAACGTTTCGACATGACTGTCAGATTACATCTTCTGGTGGAGGTTTCAGAACTAATTTAAGATTTTGCTTCTGCACAGTGGGAAGTCCGAGAAATTTTAGTGCATCTTATATACTGAGAAAGCATTAATTATGTTTTTTATTCTTAAGAATCATAGTTTCAATAATTTTTAAAGGAAAAATAGGGCTTTTAGGAAAATAATGTAACACATTATAAGTATATCATTTTATCTAGAACACGTTTTAGAATATTTGAACCCTTGTAAATAATCAATACATATGCTTATTTACATATTAAATCTTTGATATTGATTTTTGGATACAATAACGCCTACTTATATATCTTTCCGAAAAACTGTATTCAGTTTTCTGCTGACTATGACATATTTCTTTCAATTGGAGGATTTGTTTCTAGTTTCATTCATCATCTTAGTAAAAGTGTGATTCTTCAGAGAACTGTTTCCTATTCTGAAGCTTTTTTTGGTTTAAATCTTCAATTTTTTAATATCAACGAGTTGTTATGTGAAAATTGTTTATACATATCACTTCATCTCACATAGTTTATATTATCATGAGATAATTTGACTTTTTCCTCTATTTATTTAAATATTACAACTGATCTTCGTCGGGGCATGTCGCGAAGCATCTCATGCCAAAAACTAACTGAAATGGTGCCTATGAATTTTAGAAATGGCCAAATCCTCACCCATGTATCTTAAACTTGAATGATGATTTTGCTAAACCACAACCTTAATTTTTTCGGTATTTCTGGCAAGACGTTTATGTTCAACCAGATTAAAACTAGTATTGAACTACTTTTCAGCCTTCATTGAATGCTTTCAATTAGTCGTATCCTTGTGTTTTCGATAAATATAACTCACCACAGACCTTCTTCAACGTCTCAGCTCAAGTAATTTCGTTTAATATTTTTATCCATTTCAAAATTCGTATAGCATTATGTTTCGATTAACAGCTGTAAAACAAAAATCGTGTGACACAACTCTACATGACCTGTACCAAATTGCTTATTTATCAAGTGAAATACGTACGTACTGAACACTCACAACGTAAAACAATTATAAAACACCTTTGAGTACGATAAACATACATATAACAAAAACTCGTGATAATTTATAACACAAAATAAAATGTAATTTACGTTATAATTTGCATATAAATGACATTACAAAATATATAAATTAAAAATTTAACGTACAAAATACAACTTTACAAAACCTCTCTGTATACAATGTTTGAAGTGAAACTGTCTTCATCAGTAATTTTTTGATGAAATGTCTCCCGAACAGAAACAAAAATATCCGAAAAGTTCGTTACTGTAGAAAACACAAAGATTACCAGTACATCTCTTATATATATGGTGCTGCTATCTAGCGGTAATGCTATCATTTCTTATCGACGCCAGCGCAGCCTAGCAGCTTGACTGTGAACTATGGAGGACGAGTGACCTTGATTGTTCATAATTTTACCATTTACGGGTTGAATTTCGAAAAATTCATTTCCTCATTAATAATGTTACCGAAGCGTAGAACTTAATCTTTAAAGTGATACCTCATTTATCGATTTTGGTTTAGTATGAAGGGAAAAAGATGTCACAAAAATCACCTTTTAGAAATAGTACATATGGTAGTAGTACTATACCACTTGTTCTTGAAGGATGTGACTACAGAACGGGCTGTACAGAGCTGCCGAGCGCTCCTCAGTCGAACGAACAAGTTCTTTAGATCTCTGGGAGTGTTTTTTGCCCGCGTCTGGACCGTAATTATTCGTTTGGCCCGTCTGGCCGAGCGCAGTTCTCCAACTCTGTCCAGTCACGCAGCTGGATGAGCGGCAGGAGCTGTCCCTCCGAATTACATTATTCCGTACGTCTAATTACGGACTAGAAATCTATGAGCGTTCCGTGTCCGTACACATTAGGGACATGTCTAACAGCCGCGGACTCTTGTGCCTTCATTACCGGCGCCCAGCGAGGACTTACAAACCGGCGGCAACACATTAAGCGACATTTAAACGTTGGGCACGTTATAATTTAATACTAGTTATTACTTAAGTGAAGCTGGTCATTAAATGGCGGACGGATATTGCTGTGGGGTCTCTGCTTCGTAATTTAGAGCACTGCTTCACTTGCTGACGGGTCTTGCATGGAGTAACTGGGTAGATGTTTAACATTCATTAAGAATATTTATTCAGGTAGTTAGATATTTTTTGTGCTATATGTATGTTTTATTGTGCATCACTGCAGGGATTGCTGAAATTATTATTCGTTGGGTAAATAAATTTCTGTACGAGTAATACCGCACAAGTGCATTTTATGATGCAATTAAGAGATTTTATTTTATGCTTCTGAGGAATAACTTCGGAAAATTCCTGATAAATCGTTTAGTAGAAACTTGACTTACCAGACAGATATGAGTAAATAATGCTTACTAATTTGAAAAAAAAAAGTTACCCATTTACTGCAAATCAGAAGCACTTAACAATCGAACGATAACTCTGTTTACGCAAAACCCTTGCTTCAAGTCTATTATGACGTGTCAGGAAGCAATTATTCCTTTGAATTATTTTTTAACCTGTTACAAGTAACCTGGTACAATCGCATCAACAAATTGGTACCTACCAAATTCTACATTTTTTTTATTATTATTATTATTATTATTATTATTATTTACTTCTCGTTCTAAAAAATTCAGAGAAGTTTTCGGGTGTAGAGAGTTGATAAATTTCTCGTCATAACAATAGCACTGAATGAAAATTCAAATTGATGTAAGTTATTTTGACGTATATCCTGGCATTAACGTTGAAAATATCATGCTATGATCATGTCAATAATAGATAACATCAGGCATTTGGAAGGACGGTGGTTCGAATCCCCGTCCGGGCATCCAGATTTGGGTTTACCATGGTTTCCCAAATCACTTCAGGCAAATGCCCGGGATGATTCCTTCAAAAGGCTATGGCCAAATTCCTTCCCATTCCTTGTCCCCCATCCTTTCCCGTCTTAAAAGACCTTGCTGTTAGAGAGACATTAAACAGATAAAAAAAAATAGCTATCAGGAATAAGATCAGGATATTTCAGAATTACTAATTTGTAACTGTTATGGCAGATTTTAAATTACAACTAATATCCATTGCTATTACTTAAGCACATAAAACGTTTGAAAAATGAAAAGTACTGTTCTTTTCGCTAAGATAATGGCAATAGCCTATGTCTTTAGCTGTAACTGGGAAGAGAAAAACTGAGTGAACTCTAAAGAAAATTGTGCCCCTAATATAATGGACACTTAACAAATGGATTGATTTCAGTTTATATCCTGCTTTGCAAGTTTTCCTGAGTTCTTCAAACATCAGTTGTCCTTTTCTTCCCTTCAATCTTTACGCCTAATTTACGTCGAGGTTATTATAGGCAGCAGAGAATGTGTACAACGAGGATAAAGAAATTTGTCCATGCCTTGTTGCAAGAACTGTCCCAGCATTTTCCCGGAGTGATTTCAGGATACTATAGAAAGTTTAAATCTAAATAAGCATCTATCAGCGTTACCGCTCATCCATCAGACTTGGTACTAGTTCTCGGTTCGTACAACGACTTCCAGGCAGCCCGTTCTAAATTTATTCCAGATAATTAACACTATGTGGGTTTCATGCGCCCTCAATCAATCTTTGCTTCCCACATTTCTTCACGAACTGTTCGCTGTGGAAATTTCACAATCAATGATCAAGTTAAAAATCTTCTTCTGAATTTCTGTCGCAGTTTAGATGGTGAGTAGCTGCGCAATGAGAGGGGTTAGTTTTCCTCGATTTAAATCGATTTAATAAGTGCAGCTACTTTCCGGCCTCGATTAGAAGGTGCCTGCGGTGATGTAATGCTGAATACAAAATTTTATTTAATTTAAAACTTTTACTGTTTACTTACGAAGTCTTCAAAACTTGTAAGAGTTCAAGCCCAGCGTTCTTAATAATACGAGGAATGATGAAATACAAGAATATAAAAAACTTAAAAAAAATCCATTTTTTAAAATAAATTGGAAATTACTTTTTTTCTTCCATTTCTACATAGTTCTCCTTCTTATCTATGCACTTCCTCCAGCAGTAGGTAATGTTGTAATTCTGGTTTCATAAAAAGTTTGGGAAAGTGTGTCAACCAAATTGCACAAGAACAGCTGCACCTTCTCATTCGTTATGAAGCGCTGTTCACCTAGGGCTTCCTTGAGTGTCCCAAACATATGGAAGTCGCATGATGACAGGCCTAGGTCTGCGTTGTAGGGGGATGTTCCAGGGCAGTTTAGTGCAGTTTTTTTTTTTTTTTTTTGCGTGTGTTTGTGTGTGCTGCTGATGCTTCGTTGTGTCTGGCGTTGTCTTGGAGAAGCAACACACACACTTATCATCGGAATGACCTACTGGCAACTCAAAATAACTATGGCGATCAAGAAGAACGACTTTACTGAACATAGTGGCCAAGACCTTCCCTACCGACAGCATCATCTGCGCTTTCACCGGTGCACCTTCATCCGTATTCCGCCACTCCATACTGATCCTCTTCGAATAAGGAGTGTAATGATGGACACATGTCTCATCGCACATGACGATTTTTTTTCAAAAACCGTGACCATCTTTAGGAGGCTTCGAGAAATTTCAAATCGCATGGTTTCATGCTCTGCCTTCAGCGTCTTTGGAACCCAGCCGAAACTTTTCGGAATCGCAACTCATTACGAATTTCACACTTCCATAGCTGATCTGAAGTTCCTGAGAGATTTTCAGAACAGTTATGTGCCGACTGTCTTCGATGAGTTACCAAGCAGCCTCGGTGTTCTGTGGTGTGACATTGGTACTGAGTCGGCGCGGGTTGGCAATGTTTCCAACACGATGCCGTCCTTTCTGAAATTTGTTACGCTACTGATTTACCTAAGCCTATGAAACGGTTTGGAGTTAACGGAGCCAAATTTCAGCTGCATTTAAGTTTACTCTAACGAGAAACTTAGTAATAACGCGTTGTGCAACTGCGGGTTGTACCTCTGTCTTGCTCATCGTTATTGTTGCTGAGAATAAGATTCACTTGGCACGCCAACGTTATCAGAGGGCATCCATTAAGTGTATGAGGTGTTTTTCCGGTAATCTGGACACCCCACCCTTTTTTGATGATATTTGGTGACATCTGGTTGGATCCCCCCGCCAATATGACGTCAGATTTTGACGCCTCCCCCCCCCCCCGCCCCCCTCTGTTAATCGACCTCGAAGTTTTTTGAGACATTTCATTTTTTCGCTCCGCTGTCCTTGAAGAATTTCAAAACCTCGCGTGAGATTTCAGTTGACCCCCACTTCCCCCTTGGTGAGATCTGGTGAGATTTCGCCGGATCCGCCTCCCCCTATTTCACCCCTTCCAGCCTTCCTCCTCCACTGGCCAAAACCGTTTAGACTCTTCAGACTATCGACAGAGGCACTGCTTAAAAAATCTAGTTTATATTTGATCCTCCGTCGTATTTATTCTGAATCCAGTATATGAGCGGTCTGGTGGCACAGTGGTTAAGGCGTCTGACTGGTGATCGAAAGGTCCCCATTTCGAATCCCTGTCTCGGCGGTAATTTTCAAAGGCCCTTAACCCGATCTTCACCTCTAGTAGAGCTTGCTGTGTAATGTGAAGTACGCTAGAACGCTTCCGTGGTTCGGATTCCACGTAAAACTGTAGGTCCCCTCTACCCAGTAGGATTGCCGGGTTAGGTTAAGGCGGATACGTCAGGGGGCAGTATGCGCAGTGTCACATTAAATATGTTGGTTGGTATCAAAAGAAATAGATTTTGTAGACAGAGTTTGAATGTAATCTTTTGCAGTTTATTTAATTTAGTTTGCTCTGCCTAAAATCCTCTAATACCAACAACCTTTGACCGTGTCTGTAATAAATTTTGAATAAAGTTTGATCTGAAGATTTTCAGGTTCGTTTCTATTCGAGATCTAATCAATTTTCTCTTCACTAACATGATGATCGAAATTTGTCATTATACATCTCTTATTATTTCAAAACTCAATGTGCTGCTAGATCATTCTGTTTTTCTCGCTAGCTCTATCAACAATTCTCCAACTTCTTCTTTTCCCAGAGATCATATCTTTACAAACATCTCGGAGTAAACAATATTTATTAGATTTGCTATTCTTTTTTTATAAATTCTTTAAACTTTTAATTTATCAATATTTACAATTAAATATATATATTTATATATTTATTTTTTAGTGAGCTGCTATGTTACAGCAGGCAATCGAAACCCTGTCACCAGGTCATAACGACCTCACGGAATTATCATTATAATCCAGTATATTAAATTAAATGTTTGATTTTTTGTATTAATTCTAACCTACAGGTTTTATTTCATTTATTTTTATTTCTGTTTGGCCTGTTACAACACTTCTGATCATTTCAGCCGTTGTAGCGGAAAATCAGAATTATGTAGCAGATTTCTCCAGACGAGTATTTGCTATACCGTTCGCTCTCCTTCCTACCTGTAATTTTCGGAATAGCATTCCTGCAGTACAAAGCGGTGCCGCCTAATTGTTGTTAACGGCGGCGAGTGCTAATAAATGGCTAACTGGGTCACGCCGACGCCCTGACGTTAAAGTACTGTTCCGACTGCGGGCGTGACATTTCGGCTGCAGCTTACTGGACCGTGAACGGCCTCGGAGATCCGACGAACTTTAAGGTCGGTAGCATTTTTGAAAGCCACGAGGAAGACTGGCTGTTTTTAGAGGCGGTCCGGGAGTCTTTTTCCGCCGTGGCGGTCGAGAGATGTTAAGCAGACCGAAGTAGAAACCACAGTGGCAGAAGCAACGCAGGCAGAACGACCCCGAGAGCTGACAGGTGCTCCATGAGAAGCCGAGATCTTGGTGCTAGTTGGAGACGACAGAAGGAAATTAAAAGACACACGCCCTGGTCACTCGAACTCGAAACGTGGCGCTGTTTCTGTATGTGAACAGACACATTTCCACACGAGATTAATCCAATGTGGAACAAGTATTCAACAAAACTTTAGTTAAATTGTTTGAATTTCGTAAATCAAATACCGCATATCCATTTAGCTATCTACTGTACTATTCTTAATTTTCATGAGTATGAGTTACTTACTTTCTCCTTTCCAATGAGGCATGCGGGGAACAAGTGATGACTTCAGTTCTTCATCGTATGTTGTTCTTTCTTCTTCCGTTCAATATAATATTCCTTAATCATTTCACAGCGTTTCTTCTTTCTCTACTCAGACCGGTTTCATTTCCTCTTACGCCTTGGAATCCTCCCATACTTAACACCTTCTTTCTAAAAATCTCCCTTTCCGTAGTTTCTTCTTCTCTCATATTGTTCCTGTGCAAATCATTCTTGAATCCAGATTGCTGTCAATTTTTTCTCCCAATAGTAGTTGAATATCTTTTCTCGTATGCTATCATCCATTCTATAAATATGTTCAAAAACAGCGATTTACTTTTAATATTATTTCAGTGAACCCAACATTTTACTTACTTTATTAATTCTTTTTCTTGCAATCTGACTACTTTTTTTATTGACACTTCACCTCACGGTTCAGTTGTATTTAATTAAGTAATTGTTCTTCATAGACTATATCTTCAGCCAATGCAAGACGATACAAACAAACGTCTACAGAGCAAATAACACGACGTTTTGAAAGGTATTTCTTTGTGGCGTCTTGCTAGTAAGAACGCAATCAGCCTTTTTTTTTCGATCTACTTGTTTTCATCTTAATAACGTATATACAGACACGGTGAATTTTCACAGCAGTACTTTTTTTTTAAGTTAAAGAAGAGTCTTATTAACATTCTGAAGTATTTTGAGTTGGTCTGTGTGTTATAACTTTTTTAGTCTGAATATCTTTAGATGACGCCACAGCATTAAACTGGTTAAGCACTCACACGATATTATCTGAAATAATTTTACTAGAAAATCCTATATCAGAAAGAAATAGTAAGGAATGTTATGGTTTGACTTCATGTCTAAATAAGTTAACAACATTGTTCTTGTTTCTAGCTAGCTACACCACTTTCCTGAAATGTATGCCAAAACTAGTTCGAAAAATGATTTTTTTGTGTTATTGCAGTAAATATTTTTTTGGAATACGACATTACTTGTATTTTGACTACAATGGAACATATGAACATCAATTCAAGGTTGTACTCAATATAATTTAATAATTTAGCTTTCTTTTTATATTTTCTCTCATATTTACTAGGGATCTATTTGGTGGTGGCTTTCTTTTTTAATGGCCATAGTGAAATTATGTATTTGAATTTCTTTTTTTCTAGTTTAATTTTTTGACTGTCTACGACCCTGAAGGATATGACACCATACTAAAACCTCTTCCTTAATTCAGGTGGTATTTTTCTGGCCCTTTGAAATTCTTTAACTTTGGCACAACATTTTTACCCCATCAGTTATCCCACTTACGTCTCAAATGAGGAAGAGGTAGATACGATAAATGAACAGATAGAATAAGTACTAGAATGCAAAATACCAAGCATGACAAGGATAAAACGATATTCTAAAAGTATGATGGGGAGCAAATGACGGAAAAACTGAGTTTATCTATTAGGAAGACGGAAAAAAGTAAAATCTCTCAAAGACTTCTGTAAATGCTTTGATATATAGGCAGTTAAAATCCAGCATATAAGAACCATCAGTATCATTAGAGTTAAATATAATCAACATCATCGTGAGGAGACGTTTTAATTCAAATACCTATTTTTTAATTAAATAACAAAGGATAGGGAAAATAACCTACCACTCACCAAAGTTGAAGGCTGAGGCGAATGAAAAACATATGAGACAAACAAATAATATACAGTATTTCGGTCATGGGGTAAGCTTCGGCGTGCGCATACCTCCCGAACGATATGGCTCGTTCCTTATCACATAAATATGGCGTTAAACCGAAATATTTTAGATATTTTTGTTCGTCACATATGTTTCTCACTTGTCTCAGCTTTCAACTTTGTTGAGTGATGAGTCATTTTCCATATCCTTTGTTATTTGTATTACCTAAAAGCCATTTCCTTTTTCGTTATGTATCATTATTGTTTTAAATAATGATTTATAAGTTAATTTGCTTACGAAGTTTGCTAAAGGACGCAAGCGAAATTATGTTGCAGCTGAAAGGACTTATCAGTGCCACCTTTTAGATCAGTGGATAGTATTTATATCCTATATCCTAGTTGGTATACAGTGATAGTTTCACTTTAAGGAAAGAGTTTTCACGAGGTACGAATAAAAACCCCAAAATGGGGCACTATTATTCATTTTAATACCGACTTTTGTGGGAATATGTTGGAACAGTAATTGTTGAGCTCAGTTTTTCTCGCTCGTTAAAACATAATCGTAGCTGAAAGAGAAGCTGACACACCCACTGACCAGCGGCCATCCGTACCAATTGAGAGAGAGAGAGAGAGCTGTTTGTTAGTCAAGGCGATCGCTGGCCCGCATGACCCCCGGCGGTATATTTAGACGACCTGCATCGGACCGGACAGGACCCGGTGACAACTTGTGGTTTCCGGTGAATCAGCAGGCCTTTTTTATGGCCGCCCATTTGGCAGCTCAGCAGACGACTGTTAACTCTGATAAACGGCGCGTGGGCCGCCAGCGAGACCTGCCTGCTCGCTGCCGCCCTAATAGCAGCCCACTCGGCGCCAACCATAACACACAGTGTTCTGCACACCGGCTAATCATATGGACTGTTCATACTCATTTCATGGGAAAGCCCTTTCGACTTCTTCTGGTACTGCTCGTTCAGGGTCACCAAACTTGGTGAGGTAGTAGTGACGTTAGGGCCTGGAATTTGGAGGGAACATGGATTTATTCCAGGCTTGAATATCCAGTTTTCGGTTTTTTTATTGTTTCCCGAGGTAATTCTTGCGTATATGAAAATGGTTTCTTCATAATTTTCTTTACTGACGTTACCTGTTATTAGACGAAAAAATTATTCCTGTGTCATCAATATTCTGTTAAACAACACGTCTTTTATGATGATACTATTTTAGACATTTTTTAACTTTCAATACAAGATCGTATGAATAAAGCGTTACTCGTGAAAGCTGCATGCGATGAAGTTAAGCTGTAGATTGATTCGAATAAAACGGTTATGTTTAGTACCAGAAAAGTATCTGTTTTGATACACGTTTGAGCTGTTAATCTGTCTGTTCTCGGACCAGTTATTTCGTTCATTGTGACGTATAAGTTTAGCTTTTATTACAGTTTTCTATTTCTAGAAGTTATTCGTATCTGAAGATAGCAGTATATATGTGTGTGTGTTCTGTTGCTTGTATAAAGACGTAGCTACTTCATGACACAACTAAAAACTGTAAATGCTATAAAAGAGAAGGAATAGTAATAAAATATAAATAGTGTTACATTATACTTACACAAGTTTCATTGTGTCTCACTAAAACACACAAATATGGAACAGATGTTTGCTTTTACATGAAGGTATACCTACAATACATCCACATTATATGTTGTAAATTCGCTTCTGTTCTTTATATTTAGCACTCTTATGAAATCCATTCGCAGTTCAGACTAGGAAGCTATAAACCATGAATAAATTTAACGTATGCAAGTACAAAATATTAGCTTTATGGAGGATTAGTCTATAGCTTGAATTCTGAATTAAATGTACTTAAAAAAATATTAATAGCTTCAAAAGGATTGAAGAAATTCTTCTTTATTAACTTTTCCTTATGAAAGATTTTTACCATCTTTCACTTAGCCAACTAAAGGAGGACCCAGAAATTAATGGCTTCTTGATTTAATATTGTACAATCAGTGACAGTCAGTCTCATATTATTCATGTATGAGACTTCAATAACAGTGAAGTCACTTTTAGCATCATACCGCCCTCCATGAAAGTATTGTATTCTTCAAATTCTTCGATATTCTGTCCTTTCTCTAAATTAATTTTGTGTAGCCTTGCGGGTAATTTGATCTATATCTTGGTAAAATGTCATCTGCTATTCTTATGGGAAAAGAAGATCTACTAGTGAAATCCAAACAACAAAGCATTCTTGCACTTCATCATGTGTGCCAGAGATGAAGGAAAGATTAATGGATCTCTTTAATAAAACCGTTGCCATCTACTTACACGTATTCTGCTACTGATATGGTTTCTCTCACCTGTATGTTGAACATCTTCCTCCGATATACACAGCTGTCGTTCAAGGTTGTCTGTTAAGAACTCCAGTTCTTTTGTTAAATTAGTCACCACATTTCCGGCAAACGTTTTAATGTCACTACAATTCATTCAGCAAGTACTCAAATGTTTAACCCAATTTTGCTTTGGTACTAAATCTCGATGAACTAATTCCTTGTGGAGGAGGTTGAAGTGCCTAGTGGTATTCTTGGAATGTTTGTTGACAGGTAAAGCAGCAGTGTCAAATATCATTGGATCGCACTTATCATTTAATGTACCAGTTCCGGTGGGGAAGTGGTAACGCTAGAGTTTGGCGTTTAGGAAGACGCGTATTCAAATCCCCGTGACGATACAGATCAGATTTCGGTTTTCCATGCTTTCCAGAAATCATTCCAGGCGATCTCCAGGATGGTTCCTTCAAAAAACCATGGACAAATTCCTTCTCGTTTCTTTCTTCCCCTCCTCCCAACCTCATACGCCTCTTTTGACGTCAATGTCAACGAGGCGTAAATTTCAAGGAAGAAGTGGGAGGGGAAGAAAGGAATTTAATTTGAAATTCTTTCGGATCCCTAACTTTAAAGCGATCGGGAATACTCTTAGAAATATTTTTCGCATTTACAAGTACTTAGTCTACCACAGCTGGCTCTCCCATGAGCTTACAGACTGCTATTAATATCGACACCACAGTCTATTTGTGCTGACAAATAGTTCACTTAACAATTATGGATGCGTGATTGAGTATTCAGTTTGTCGGCAGTTGTGGATTAGCCCACTTCATGTTATTTTGAAAGGGAAAGACGACCAGTGAATCTACGCATTCAACTAACGAACAAATGTTGTTTGTGTGACAGTAAAACAGAAAGGAAAATAAAATACTACTGGCCTACATCTAGCTTTGAGCGTGAAGGAATCTCAGAAACTGAAGGGAAGTAAACAGAATTCTCAAATTAAGATAAAATTTCTGTTCTAATTTAAAAAAAAAAAAATGAAATAATGGAATTATATGGCGGGTAGAAGTTTTTTGTTTCAAATATCGACAGATAACCTAGAATCCTAGAAAAATGATAAAGTTGGTGTGATATGTTGGCTTTGAAGCAGTATGGTATGGTTTTATCTCATGATAGGTGATTAAATATGTAATGTATGTAATCGTAATACATTACAATTTTTTAATCTAGTTATCTAGTTTTCAGTCGTGATAATTATCGGGTAATTCAATGGCAATGTATTTAATATATTCAAACCGAATTTTACTAACGTAAAATTAAATTCCCTGCAAACAATTATTATCAAAGTACCTACTTAACGTGTGCTTCATTGCTGTAAATATGGTTATCGGACAGAATGACTTACAGTTATATAAATGAATACCTTGTTACCCCTCTTAATTTGCAAGTAATAATGTTCAAATACGTTCTATAACCCCCCTCCCCCCCAAAAAAAAACCAGATTTATTGCGATATACTTGCAGTTTCTGCTTTTCATCCTCTCTCTCTAAGGCTTTTAATTAGTAAAGAAATTAGTAATGTAATCAAATGTGGAACGTGAATAAAATACTAAGCACTCGATGTGTTTATTCCGGTACGCTTCAAAAATAATTAATATTTCTTACTATTAAACGAGGATGAGTAACGCACTTCATTTGGCTGTCTAATATAAAATATTACTTTCAGTGTACACGTAAGTGTCAGACAATATAAAAAAATGCAATTCTCAATTTTACATTCGTTACCTGTTATACCGAAAGAAGAACTTCAGAACTTCATAAACAATAAATTTTGCCTTTTCGGATTACCCTTGAAGCAGCCGTCACAGGCTACTGTTGTGTCCAGTCTCCTTCTCATTAGAGCAAAAAGCAATCGAGTTGAGAACTCATTTCCCCGTCGCCTGATACATACACTACCCGCGGCTCATTGCGTTGTGTCTTAAAGTTACTGCCAGAGCCATCTAGTTAGTCGCTCTGCAACCTTCCGATTGCTTGCCGCCAGCCAGTAATCGTGACAGCTATTGGCTGTACAACATAATATACACTTTCATTTACAATTCAATATAGCTACAAGGACTAGCACGCCCGTTGCATTTGCCAATTGTCATAATTCTGAAAGCGGCAAGATAAACAGAAATCCTTCCGACTGCTTTTCGACTGTGAGTAATCGTGACAAATATTGGCTGCATTACATACGAGTAATGTACACTTTCATTTACAATTCAATTAACCTGCAAGGCGTATGACACCCGTTGCATTAGCTAACTGTCATAATGTTTAAAGCGGCATGATAAACGGAAATGCATTTCATTTGCCAGTAACTGAACGCCTACCACCGTATCATTGCGTTTTTCTTAAATAATTTTTTGCACCTGGTAGGAAAGAAGTTATGAGTATCTGGTGGGTTGAGCAACATGTTATTTCCATACGGCTGTGTGTTCAAATCAGCTTGTAATTGCTGTAGAGTTTGAAATGACAAAGCAAACAGTCGCATCTTATTTATCTTACGCTCGTAGGTTACTAACAGTAATAAGACAGCCTTTGAAACTGCACATGTTGATGGTTATCAGACTTTGAGTAGATAGTACCATACGCAACTTATTATTTTCACTAGTACAAACGTGTAAATGCCTTCTTTTTAACGAAAACAGAATTTTCCTTCATTTTAAACAATTATAATGGATGCAATGTTTTGTTAATTATTAAAGAATGTTTACAGTTTTTTTCAGTAGACTTAACATTTATATTGTTTCATCTCGTTCTTGTTCTTAATTAGCCTTTTTTTAACAGCTTATCTGTTTTCTTATATTAAGCTTGAAGAAAAAGAACTGAAATTTTTGTTTCTTAAAGTACCGTTATACTTTTAACTAAAAAATTGGAGCTACTTTTAAACGCTATGAAACTTATTTGCTAGACGGTGTACAGATGTGCTTCACTACATAACCCAGAGCGATTAAGCTTCGTTACAAACCGATGTTGTGAAAATAATAGTCTGGTGTGTAGATTGTCAGTTGAAGTACCAAGTCATGCTTCTAAGCAAAAATATTTCATATAGAATATAGCATTGAAGTTTATCAATGTCAAGCCTACTGGGTGAGCTGGTAACGCTCGAACCTGGCATTGGCAAAGATGCGTGTCAAATCCCCAAATCAAACTTCCAGATTCCTGTTTTCCAACGTTTACAAAAATCATTCCAGGTGAATACTGCAATGGCCCAATTGCTCCATATTCCTTGCTCTCAATCCTCTTGTTCGTTTAATGACCTGAACATTGACGAGATATAAACTGTAAGCAGAATAAAGTAATAATAACTGATAATAAGTGAGAAGCAATAGAAATAATGAATAAGAAAAGTATAGTGCGATGTTGTTGCAGGCCATGTTTCCACTGTTGCAGTTGAAAGATAACGCCAATGCAACTGATTTAATTCTTGTAGGTGCTGAATAGGCCTGTTGGAAATATCTGGCAGGACTGGATCACAGTTGCATTGGCGTTATCTTTCAACTGGTAACTAAGAAAAGTATAGTCACTTCTAAATATGAGATAAGTTTAAATTCTTTTAACTGTAAGCGCAGTGAAATATTTTGAAACGTAAAGTAATATCTGAAATTCATCTAAAATTATTCCAATCACTCTCTCTTCCGAGCTCTACTGTTTCAAGTATGTGATTTCACAACATAAGAATGACATAAAATATTGGATTCCTACCTAGCTGTTTTTTGTTTTAGGGTATCAAATTTAACACAGCTATTGACACTGAAAAAATCTATCTTGAGAAAAAAATTCGGCTTGAGTTTAATAAGTTATGAGAGAGCTTTGCCCCTAGCTTACCTTGACATAGAAATGGAAAAGATATTATTGAAATAAATATGATAGTACACTTACATTTTTAATAAACAGTTCCTTTAGTAGTTGTATTCAACATACGCCCACTACTACACACTGTGAATGAAGGTAAGTGATTTAAACATAAGAAGTATTCTGTAAAGTTTTCGGCCTCTACTACAAATTATTTCACACATTTGTACTATGTGAGTAATTATTAATCCATATAATGTCATAAAACTCATTAATAATTAACATTAATTTTCATGTTTATATTTGTCGAGTAGGCTTCTTAATTTAGTCGGGGCAACCTTATCATACTAGAAGCATCCGTCGGAAAATAATACGAACTTCGAATCACAAACATAAAAGTGACCATCTGTTGATCTCCTTTTCCGTATGATACACACGCAACATATCCACTGGGAGAACTTCTATTTAGAGATATTATAGGACCTGGTGACGGTGTGGCATTACTAGTGTGCTTAGAGTGGTCGGCGGTTATGTGGAACAGGAAACTAAAACGGTCAGTAAAAACTTTTTCTAAAGCTTTTGTGTGTATGTGTGTGTGTGTGTGTGTGTGTTTGTGAACAAACGGCTAATGCTTTTCGAATTTTCGTTGGGCCTAAGAATTATTTATTTTGTTTTTTCCGTGCGAACTTTAGATGTATAAAATTCTAAATAGTGAATATAATTAAATGAAGGTACTTAGAATTACGAAGAGCTAACTAGTAAAAACCTGATAGATAATTGTATAGCTCTAACATCAGACTGATTCAATACGTTTTAAAAATGCTCGTTACCTCAAAGTAGGACATGCGAAATATTTTAATTTGTCCGACCTAGCGTGGTGGGTGAGCGGTAACATTCAGGCCTCGCTGGTTCGAATTTCCTTCAAGTCATCCATATCTGTGTTTTTCTCTGTTTCTCCAAATCACTGCAGGCGAATGTTGAGATAGTTCCTTCAAAAGGCAATGGCCAAATTCCTCCCCGTTCATTGTCCTTCGCCCTTTCCCGCCTCTAATGGCCTCGAAGTCGACGAGGCGTAGAGCCATAACCAAAAAAAGTAATTTGGTCCAGATGACTAACATATGGGCTGCGTGTGTTTTCTGCAGCCATGCAGTGCTCGCTTGATAACGTCAGTAAGTGGAGCACGCAGCTTTTTTACGGAAATGCGAGTTATTTGCATAATCCCGTGAGCTGGCCAATGCGCACCATCGGGGTTAACTCTCGCTGTGCGATCGGCGCGGCTTGTTGGGTAGGCACAGCCGGGCAGGCTCTAATCCACTTTGCGGGTGCGATAAATCTGTGTGGAGCGACATGGCCAGAGCCCAACCGGCAGGCAGTAAATCGGCTACACGGCCTAGACGGGCTCGCCTCACAGCTACTACCCGAATATCCCTTCGCCATCACACGGGATCAATCTCAAGTAGATATTCACGTGAACGCTGTGAGCAAGTACTCCAGCAATACTCTCAGTTCCCATAGACCTGCTTGTAATACTCCGCGATAGTTATAACAGCAACAACAATGGAAACATAATTATTTCTCCAAAATTCTGAAATGGGTTTGAAAAGTTATTTCATGCCATGATGATATAATTGTTTACTGGTACCCTTAATTTAAATGTCCTGTTTCTAAATCTAATTTTTAATTTTATATTAATGAGCAATCAAAAACCTTGTTATCAGGTAATATGGTTTGAGGTCTATCTCTGAAAAACACTGAATAACACTGAATTACACTATCTCCTACTTCCTCCGACATACTTACTTCGTTTTTTATGGCAAAATGGTGAATGGAAAGTAACACGTTCTGTTAACAAGCAAATGAATGATTAATAATTCTTCATAATACTAGCCTACAATGGCTCTGTTTCTTTTTTAACTTTTTATGATTGATTCCCATGTATCTTTGTGCACTGAACCCGAAATTGAACTTAGTTCAGTTTCATCACGTCAGAATTTTTTGCAATTCGCATTGAGCCAGATTTGGTATATGACGAAAAATATCACAAATATGAGACTTAATGACAGGTTGAAATAGGTTTGTTTCATATAAAACTTATTTTTGTGGCTTATAATAAACAACATAATAAAATATATAATAGAAATTAGAAAATAAAACACTCACCGTTTTAGTCGTTATGTCGACGTCTCAGGCTTTTCCGTGCATATGCTATTCTGGGACAATCTCTATGCAACATCCAGCAATAGTCATTGTAGTGTTCCATCTGCCTTGGTAACTCTTTTCCATGTCTTTCATGTCTTCATGAAATGTCTCACCCATTTCTTCACTAACCGAACCCAGATTTTCAGGAAAGTAGTCTAACTGTGCATGTAAGAAATTAACCTTCAAATTCTTGGATCAGCCTAAATTCTGGTACTTCTGCAGCATTGTCTCAACGATAGACTTGAAATTAGGATACTTCTTATTGCCGAGAAACGTGGCTACTACGTCTTTAAAGGCGACCAAGACTTCTTTTTCAGCAACTTCCAATTCTTTTTTAGAAATTTTCATCTCTACAAAGCTTTCTAATGTCTGGGCCCGTAAAGATACCCTCTTTTATTTTGCGGTTGACAAGGCTTTAAATTTGCTACAAATGTACTTGAAACATTTACCATCTTTTGCTAAGGGTTTCACAAATCGCTTCGTAAGACAAATTTGATGTGTAAAGGTGAAAGGAGAACTTTCGTCGACTCGATGAGAGTTTTTGGTGCACATTTTTTATTCCAGGTTCCAATGAAAGTCGTTGTAGCCATTCTTTCTTTTCAATGATTTTCCTTGTCTCTGCTATCCCAATCAATAAAAAACGTGAAAACTTTGTGTACCTGCCTTACTGTCCAAAGATCATCGATATTACTTTGAGATCACCGCTCACGAGCCACTTACAACCGTCGTACTTAATTTTAAATTGACTTGTTTTCATCGTAAACCGACAGAGGCAGCATTACATTTAAATCTGGCAGTACGTCTTATTTTTTATTTCTTTCGTTATATGACACCTTTGATAGATTGAAATTTGTAAATAATTCTGACGTGATGGAGGAAAAACTAAGGACATTTTTGATTCAGCGCTCAAAAATAATTAGGAATCCATAACCAGAACTTGAAAAACATGATACAACCGAAAAAATACAGGTCTGTGTAGGCAGTGCTAAGAAATTAAATATTCTTCATTTAATGTAGTTACGTTGTCTGTTGTAGTTTTCTTCCGGTTTTCAAATATAATCATTTGTTCTGGATGAATAATAAATGACAATTTTTTTTTTTTTTTTTTTTTTTTTTTTTTTTTTTTTTTTTTTTTTTTTTTTTTTTTTTTTTTTTTTTGTCACGAGGTAATATATTATCTGAGCTTGGGCTGAAATTATGCTTGTGTTATTACTCTTTCCCTCACTCTCTTGGACATACGTACTTCGATTTCTCAGACAGAATGGCAAATTATCAGAAACATATTCTGTGAACTGTTATTATTATTACTGCTACTCCGTGGTGCATTCAAAGTGGGCGTCGGAGGGTGCGTTGCACCTCTTATAATGGTAAATGCATGTGCATGGGAAGGGATATATGGGAGGATACCATAGGGCTTCTTATGGAACCATTCAGGCGATCTCCTGGAATGACCTGCAAAATCATGGGACCCAAGTCAGGATGGCAGGAGCGGTTTTCCAGACCATCGGCTCCCGGAAAGTAAGTTTTATAGCTCGATTTATTATCAAAATCTAATCAATAATAAATGTTTTTAATTATTATTTGCTAGTGCTAATAATTTTCTCGTAAAAAAACAAAAATGAACTCATTAAATTACGTTAAGAATCATTAATTTCAACTAGTCGAATCTGTTGTTTCTTAATCATTTTAATCATGTAATTCATTTGTAAAGCATGTGAAGCATCCCAAAGCGTCACAGAGCACATGTAATGTGAGGAAGCTGTGACAACATAACTGAATGATCACTACACTTTACTTGTCACGGTGACGTGGTTTGATTTAGTCACAAATTGTTCCTATGCGGCCGCTGACCTCCCCTTCTCGCCTCCCGCGCCGCCACCGCGGCAATGAATTTAACACTGCCCTCAGAGAACCTGAACTTAACTTGCTTTGCACTTTATTTCCTGATCAGTAAGAAAATAAATACGACGTCTTTCAAACCACTGACATATTCTTATTACGGCCGCCATAGGAAATAAATAAAAAACGTTCTGGTTGTTTAGTTGATTAGGGCGCGTGGCTGGGGAATGGAAGGTTCACGGTTCGAATCCCGGTCTCGGATGGAATTTTTACGAGCCGTAAAACTGACCTTCACCTCTGGCAGAGCTTTGCTTTGTCACTTGAAGCACGCTAGGACGCTCTGTGGTTCAGATTCCACGTAAAGTTGTAGGTTCCTTCTCCCGGGTAGGATTATAGGGGTCATGGCATAGGCGCATGCGCGGCTAATCGAAACTCTGTCACGCGGCGGCCGAACAATCCTTCGGGATATCCCGGCCAACAATGCCAGACGCGTTTACCTTTCTTTTTGTATTATTATTATCAGTCGTAACTTTTCTTCCTTCCTCTCACTGCTAAGCACTGCCGAAGTACTGTCGTAATGACGCTGCACCTTCAGCAGTCGAAGAGCAGCTGTGGGAGCAATCTATAATTTCTTTATTCTTCCACTGTCTCCTGAGCAGATGTATAATTAGTAGTCGTTAAATGTCACGACGAACAAATCGGAAAAGAATCCATATACTGTGGCGAGCAGCTTTTGAAGTGAGCAGACTCTTCACAACAATAATTACAGTAATAATAATCTCTTCGGGGAATATCTTTTACAGCCAATACAGCCGCATGTTTCTCAGCTTCCCCGACCAATTTTCAAACTGAATGCAGCTAACTATAATTGAAGGGTACGATATTGGGACAACACGAATCATGGACTAAGAGCTCGGAAAAACTACAACTATAATTCGTTAAACAGATACCTACTTCAAAGATGCTGCTTCGGTTCTGAAACTCAAATCTTGAGAGAGCTGTTCCTGCACCTACTATTCATTCTTTTTTTTCTTCTTATTGCTTTACGCCTCCTCTACGGCTAAGGTCATTAGAGGTGGGATGGAACTAGGGAAAAGAAACGGGAAGGAATTCGGCCATGGCCCTTTAGATGGAAGCATCCCGACATTCACCTCGAGTTATTTGTGGAAACCATGGAAATTCCATATCTGGATGCGAGGACAGAACGTTAACCATTCATCCACCACGCTTGGTCTATTCATTCTTCTTTTTCTTTTTAACGCCTTGGCGGTTGCAGTGGGGGATTTTTATCCCTCTACGGCAATGTCTGCGAGTATAAATTAGTTTCTCGTTGAGGTCTCCCGTGTTAACTGTTAATGTTATTATGGGTAATTGTGATAGCGTGAGTGTTCGCTGTAGAGTGTTATTCCTGTTGTGGATGAGAAATGAAAGAAGGAATATAAAATCTGGTTCCGTCCCATTAAAGCCCGTGATTTCCAAAGACACCAAGGCTTAACGGCCCCAATCAGTTCACTCCATGAGCGCTGCTGCGAGTTTGGAATTTGTTGTACAATCTGATGATTATAAACTGTGCACACCACCTCTCCTACCCTCCCAACCAAGTCTAGATGATGAAAATTTCTTCCACCACCACAACCAGCTAACCCCATGCCAGCGCCGAAAACCAGGACGGTGCCGCAGCTAAGAACCAAATAAAATGCTTTTAATAAAATCTTTTACACTGATTGCGACATACTTCACCAGCACGGTTACTGAAAGCGCATCGTTTTAATACATCAATGCCAAAATTATTATCATTATTAAATTGGAAATACACTATTCAGTTTCACTATTTATTATGTTCATAATCTTCTAAATTACGAACAGATGTGCACATTCTTTGATTTACTGTGTTTCGAAATTAACAGGAAATTTGATGAAAACTCCTCTACTGCAGTCTACAATCACATTCTTTATAGTTAAAGAAATACATAGCTTTATCTCCATGAATGGTACGTTACAGACCTTAACAAGCAGGACAAAGACAATTTTCTTAATTTTGTAAACATTGACACTGTCAACATACTTTCCAGAAGTTACAGAGTAATATAACCTATCATAGGTAGGAAGTTTCTTTTATAATAAACTAGCTGGTACCCACGACTTCGTTCGTGTTTGTAAAGAATTTGTATTGACAGCTACCGACATCTAACAACCATAGTGCACGACAGGAGATACGATTCTACTACCATACACAAACAACGATTCTACTACCATACACAAACACCAATGCTCTATGCTATGTAGTTTTGGCAGAAAAATGACATTGCGGAGGCACATGTCTTTCGTCGAAATACGAAAATATCCTTGATCGGCCACTTTCAATCACCATATCTCCCACACTACCACAGTTACTGAAATTCGGCCGATGTTGTGATCGAAAAGCGACTCTGTGTTACTCCCACACACAAACGCCAGTGATCTGCAATAGATAGTTTTAGCTGAAAAGTGATACACCATGACACATGCGTCTTTGGCAGAAATATGAAATTGCCGCAGGTCGACCACTTTCAACTCCCATATCTCCCACACCCCCATAGCTACCGACATCTAACAACCATAGTGCATGACAGGAGACACTATTCTACAGTTGTGACAGGAAAGAGAAGTATAAGAAGACACAAATTTTTGGTCGAAATATGAAAACGCCATGCATTGGCCAACTTTAATCATCATATCTCCCACATCCCCACAGCTATCGTCATTCGGCCAACGTTGTGCACGATATGAAACTCCATGCTACTACTTCCAGACCATGTTACTTCCAGACCGGTGATCTGTGCTTGGTATGGCAAAACGTTTACAGGGATTTTGTCATTACCATGCCAATGAGTTGTTTTGAAAACATTTCTTCCGATCGATCATTTTGCAATTCCAAAGATAATCAGAAAGTGCCTTTGTTTTTTTTTTTTTTTTGTTTTTTTTTTTGTTTTTTTTTTTTTTTTTTTTTACTGGCAGTAATATTATTTTCGTTGATGACACGCAAACCTATTTTTTCCTTCGAACTTTATTTTGGGCAGGCATAGATTAATACCCATACAGT
>JARYHS010009186.1:81029309-81157474 GCA_031002005.1 Vandiemenella viatica
TGTGTGCAGTGCCGTAACAGTTTTTCTTCTATGTTTAGCTTCAAAGTACAAACATACGCTATGTCAAACCGCAAGCTTGATAAATTAATAGAAAAAATTTATTGAAACTTCTGCGTGGTGTGTTAAGAGCAACAAATACCATGAACGCCTCAAGAAAGAAGCCACCTACGTGATATTGTTGCAAAAACTACAATAGTGTGAATCTGATGCTAACAAGCAGGCAGTGATTAAAAAAATAAATAATCTAAGAAGTAACGTCCCTAAAGAGATAATAAAATGAAACCTGATTGAAGTCTGGAGTGCCGGTAGATGCAATTTATGAGATATAAGCATGAGGTGATATTATTGTAGAAAACGTTAGGTACTCTTTCGATCTCCCTGATGCAAGAAATCATAAAATTGCTTCAAGTCTTTCGTTTGAAGAAAAAACACTTCTCATTATGTTATCGTTTTTAGGAATTAATGGAGTAACAACTGAAAGTAATTTTAGATAAACCTATTCATCCATACACAAGTAATTACGCTAATATTTAATATCTATCCTCAATTCGTTCAACAAATTAATATGAGTGTGTATTTTCTTTTTGACAGCAAATTTTTTCGCCAATTTTCACGTTTTTCATTGTTGTTTATATTTCAAAACTATTAAAACGATTCAATGGTTATACTGGAGACACTGGGCTCCGTCGATGCTCCGGTCTATTTGTCCGGTCTACCTGCAAAGGTAAACCTCTCCGGTGTACCGTAGCGTGTGTGGCCACCTTAATACTTCGCCCTCTCTAATGACCTGGACAGCGCCAAGCTATAAAAAAAAGAAGAAATCAAAAATTGTTTATTTTAGTGAGCTAGTTATCGTTTTTTTTTTTCTGATCTTAGGATTTGTGGTGACTCCGAAATTCAGTGTGAATTTTCAATTTTCCCTCGAAGGCCAGAGTAAAAAAACTTGTTAACCGTCATCCTCTTGATATTCTTTTGGCCATCCAATTTTTCTGTCATCCAGCAATTCTAAATCTATTAGCGTAATATGTAATTCGTCTTCGTAGTGCTATTAATATATGAGCTATTTTAAACTAGAAGAATATTAAATGCCAAATGCGCTCAAGCCGTTGCTTCTTCAATATACAAATTTCAGATTACGTAGCAGGTAGGTACACACATGAGCACGTAGTATAAAAACACTCATATTGGTAGAGCGCTGGATACTGTTTCTAATCAAGTCAAACTCACTCATTATTTCATATATCAAGCAGCTTATCAAATAAAAGTAATACAATCCAGACTTTTATTTCCTATCTTAGGGTTATATCTTATGATTAAGCAAGCACGTTGAAAATATGATACGTCTTGTTGAAACCATGCAATATGGTCAGTAACAATGGTACTGGAACCCAGCCCATTTGGAGATACGGACAAATGGTTGGTAATTACGTTAATCTGCTACTTAACTTCTGAAATAGATGAAGATCAACAGTTGTATTGCTATTAATACATAACTATCGCGTGATTCTCTGGTCTGGTCCTCTGTTGATAATTGCAGCACGATGGCTGAGACAATAGGTTTTAATAAACCTCCCAGAGAACCACTGTAATTTATACAAAGAGCGCTGAAGTCTACCCAATCAATTTGTATATTAATATGAATGAAGATCATTTGTAGTAATGAAGGCGTAACAGAATTTGAGGATGAAAAGTAAAACTACTGATAACTGACAGCAGAGGAATTTTGATCCTGGCGGTGTAATGAGTTGACTGGATGCAACACAAGATACGGGAACTTGTGTCAGTTACAAGTTGACTGTGTGTATAGCATGGTGATGGCCTGCAAACTATCAAAAAATTTTAGTTTTGTAACAATAGTTGAAAGGGAACGTGTGATGAAATAATTCGAAGAGATTAGGAAGGCAACGTTTTCGTGTTATATTACACGGCCGCATGCAACAGGCGGTTTGTGGGGTAAGGCAACAAAGACTTCAAAAGTACAAGCGATCGCTGGCAGGTCAGGAATATTTCTTAGTAAGGGAACCGAATAGTCATATGAAATTGTAGAGAATATGCAAGGATTGTGGACACTTGCTCCAATAAGTAATGTTCAAAAAGTAGGTAGCCACTATGATTTTTATTGTTTTTTTAATTTTATTATTTATTTATTTATTTATTTATTTATTATTTATTTTTATTTTTTTAAGCTAATGTTGTTAGGTTAAATGTGATTTTGGGCCAATAGAAGTTTTATAATGAACTCACCACAATAAGTTAAGACAGTGCAGCTAAGTGGTATTGTGTGGTAGTATAAAGGGTTGAACGGCACACAGTCAACGGTTCATTCCGCAGGCAATCGAGAATTAAGCTTACGTAACGCCAATCTGATTGCGTCGTGATTCACTTGGTCTAACCTGAGACACCCTGGTAGGGAAATCTACACGATAAGAATTTCTGAGTTACTCTGGATCGACAATTGTTAATTTTGAGCTTGCTGACAGGCACCCAAAACCTAAAGTGAATATTTTTTTTAATTTAAATTCTTGAGTGGGGTGGAAACAATTTTAGATATATATATATATATATATGTATGTATGTGTGTGTGTGTGTGTGTGTGTTTGATATATTAGTTAATTTTCAGGATATAGTAAAACATATTACGATATCTTGAGCTTTGTTTGATGAAAACTTTTTTTTTAGCAATCAATTTTTCTATGATGTTTTTGAATCCTTGTATGTATACCATGTACCATGTACCATGTATGTCAAGAATTTAATATTCATCATGTCTTTTAATACTGAATGAATTAAACTGTTAAACACAAAACCGGTAATTGAAAAATGCAAAGTATCACATCATATTAACTAAAATATATTTCACTAAAACGATTTATTTATTAATTATTATTTAAATACTGAAACATAGAGACAATACAGACAAAACTAAAACTCTGATGACCTAAGCTAAATTACTCACCATACTGCTTTTATGGGTGCCTGATTTATGCATGAATTTAATTACTGATAATCTCAAGTAAAATTTATAAATTAAAATTATTTCAAATGAAAAGTGTTCAAAAAATACATAATCAAAAAGCATAACTGCACATGTAAAACTAGGCGGTTATAACATAAGCCTTTATTTTCAATGTGGCATAGATTAACAAAGATGTCAACTTTAATTATATTACAGTAAAAAAAAAAAAAAAAAAAAAAAAAAAAAAAAAAAAAAAAAAAACAGCAACAACAACACTGACATCTTCATCACACAGTCACGGTCAGCATGAATCCAATTATATTTTACAAGGGAATAAAAACTAGATAAAATTAGCATAACCGCTAGCAGTAAGCATAATTTACAAACTTTATAGAGCTTAAAAGTACAATTAAAGGAGATTAAAGACGCGTGTTATGACTTTAAGAAGTGACAAATGTCTATATCAGCGCTCGGACCCTAACTCCTTAAAAGTCGATAAAGTACGGATTCTCATCAAGAAAATCTCTTTGCCAAGGCGTTATTCGGGTCTTAGAACCTTAATGCATTTCACATTAAGTGTCCGGATTCTTTACCATCTCATCTGCACGCGGCGCTGACACACTTCCCTCACAATATGCTAAGTTTCACTTGTTACAGCATGAATAAACACTTGTAGATTTTTAACTGGTTGCCACTTGTAGATTGGCACCAAATCCAGTAGCCTTTCACCCTAGAAGAAAGTAGATTAGTCTACGAATCGAAATTGCTCCATTGTCTTGTAGGCGCTGGGGTTCTTTCCTCCGTCTGTCTGCATCTGGTCGTGCCCAATCAGTTCACCCAAATCAGTTTCCCCGGCCTCCATATACATCAGACATGTAACAACATTATAAACAAGTAGTAACTTAAGCCAAACAATATTCTTACGGGCTAAAATCTCTCCTTCTTTTTCTTAGAACAACTCCAATCTGTGCCGCACCGATCGACTTGGTGTATCCTGACAGTTCGGCCCATCTCGTTGTTGTTGTTTTTGGGGTTTAAGGGCGCGTCAACAGCGAGATAATTAGCGCCTTCAGTCATTCTCGTAATATGTTGGCAATAGTCCTGCCTCTCTTATTCAGATAGTCTCTGTCTCTATACCCATGATTAAATTGGGTTTTACGTTTGGTACGCTAATAGGTATATCTCTGTTTTGAGGACGTACAACAACTCTATACGGAGCATCTTGAGTTATTCCCAGGTCTTCGTAAATCGGCATAAATATGAATTTTTCATGTCCATCGATTCGATACAATCTAGTCACAGGTATGTGAAGTAAACGATCCGGTGCACATTCATTCAAGAGATGTCATATTTGTGATAGCTGACGAGGGTCTAACTATGACTTCGCGAGACAATTCCCGGTCAGATAACGTCCTATCCTTTGGTGGTCACGTTTTCCCCTCAAAGAATAACATATCTTACGCGAATCACTGCGTAATGAGCTTACATCGACACTGCACGCACATTAATGAAATAAATGTGATGTTAACATAACATTGTAAGTAGATTTGGCACTTGCTGTAACGTAGAGCCGCTGCGCTATTTAGAATCGGCTTAGTGATGACTTGAAAATACAAACAGCATTCACAATGATGGAGAGAGTGGCATGTTCAACTATTATACCAGAATGAGGTGCCATCTACATCCACATCCATACTCTGCAATTAACAAATATTGTGGTTAGCAGAGGGTGCTTTGCACTTAAACTAACTCTGGGCATTCCAATCTCGAATATCCCGAGGAAATAAAGAATACATTGAAGCATCAGTACGGCACCTTATTTCACTAATCTTATCACTCCTATCATTGCAACCTAAATAGTTTGGTGGACAAGGCATTTCATTGCACTCGTAAATGAAAGAAGAATTTCGCGTATTTGCCAACAAATTCAGACAAAACCGACGTTGTCTATCTGCCAGACAAACCCAGTCCAATCTGTGTCTCCATTTTGTGATGCTTTCATAACTGCTGTAGCAAGCAGTCACGAATAGAACGATTCTCTTTTGTATTTTCTGTAACGCGTCAATCAATCCATTGCAAAAAGGATCCCAAATTCCACAACAGTAAACCAAATGTGGACGCACGAGAGTTTTATAAGCTATTTCCTTTGTATGACCGTTTCAATTCTTCAAAACACGACGTAATTAATCCTGACCTAGAATTTGCTTTACCCACGACGGAATTTATGTGTAGGTCCCATATCAAGTTGCTTTGTCCTATTACCCCCTAATACTTCACAGAATCAACCGTTTCAACAACAGAGCTGTTTAGTTTGTACTCATGAGCAAGCAGATTCTAATTGTTGGTTTTTCGCATTACTTTACATTTTTTACAGTTTGGTGTAATTTACCATTTACAGCACCATTCCGAAATTACATCCAGATCGCGCTGGATGTTTAAGCATTATTCAGAACACCAAACTTCCCTACGTATAAATGGATCATCAACAAACAATCGTAACCTGCTATTAACGTTATCACCGAGATCGATTATAAAAATTAAGAATAGAAGTGGTCCTATTACAATGCCTTAAGGTGCTCCCGAAGTAACATCTAAATTAGAAGACACTTCCCTTTCAACAACGACATACTGTGACTGACCAGTTCGAAAATCTCTCTTTTTTTTCTTTTTGTTGGTTTGATCAGCTTCTCAACTGGTCTGATGCAATCCCTCTTCCTATCTTGTGCTAATCTCTTCATCTCAACATATCCCTTACAACCCACGTTCTCAATTATCTGCTTCATATATTCTAATCTCTGCCTTCCTGTGCAGTTCTTACCTTCGACTGTTCTCTCCACTAACGAGTTAACCAATCCTGCATGTCTCAAAATATTACCTACTATCCTGTCTCTTATTTCTGTAAGACACTTTCACAAACTTCTTTCCTCACCCATCATTTCCAAAACTTGTTCGTTTCGTACCTTATCTGTCCACTTAATTTTCAGCATCCTTCTGTAACATCACATTTCAAATGGTTTAATTTTTCTTCTTTCTGGAATTCATGAAGTCCATGATTCACTGCCATAAAGTGCTGTGCCCCACACATAGAGTTTTAAATAGTTCTTTCTGAGTCGTAGATTAATATTTGAAACTAAAAGATTTACTGTTTTCATGAAAGCTCTTTTTGCTAGTGCTGTTCTACGTTTAACATCATTATCTAGCGTCCATACACAAGTCTTATCAGATATACCGTACTGTCGAATTTCGCTAAGAGTCGGTTGTGTGGCAGGAAGTCAGAAAGTTTCTGTAAATCAAACAAAACCTTCACCAATAACTTTCATTGTGTTATGAGAAAAAAGGGCCAACTGAGTTTCACACGATCTGTTCTTCCGAAATCCGTGTTGGTTCTTTATAAGTAACTCTTTTCCATCTAGAAACTTCTGATGTTAGAGTTTTTAAAATGGTCCAGAATTCTTCTGCAAATATATTTTAAAGATATGGGTCGACGATTCCTAGGATCCTTCCGACGTCCTTTCTTTAAAATAGGAATTTCCTGGGCAATTTTCCAGTCGGAAGGTAGTTTTCTCTCTTCTAAATATTTACGGGATATATCAGACAAAAATTGTGCTATTTCCTGCACGTACTGGTATATCATCAGGACCTGGCTCTTTTCCCAACTTTGGGGGCTTTAATTGCTTTACAATACCTACTGTAGTGTACCCGGGAGTAAGGATTGCCACCAGTTATTATTACTCTCTATCATTAAAATTTGGTATATATAAAATACCTTGTTCAATTTTGCCTGGGCGCCATGGAAGGAGCCCTTCCAGAATTTTCAATAAACATTTAGAAATGTAATTATTTGTTTTATTACAAGGAAAATTATATTAATTTTATCTACTGACACCTGCATTTATTGTTATCAATATAAGAAAATATGATTTGCATTGACTAAAACATAAAACAAGAATTAAATCTATATAATAAAAATTGATTAAATAAACGAAATGACAGATCATGAACAAAGTCCGACTAACTCAAAATAAAATCAGAGAGCACAATTCCCTAGAGGTTTTCGCTTTTGGGTACAATGCGCCACACTTTGACTCGGTTTGTTCTGGCGGAATATAAAAATTGTGTAATTACCATCTAGTTGATGTGTATATTGTAGTCAGCGCTGTCCGTTCTTCTGGAATTTCTGTGCACAACACAAACAAAACAAACTTCAATCGTCGCACTGTGATTACACTGGACGAGCACTTGCTTTGGAACACATTCGATGATTATCCTTTCGAACGGCGTCTCCATGACCAGCTGCAATCTTCTCCTCAAAACGAGGGTTTTAGCGTAAAACAAGAAAAACAAAACTTGTCTGAACTTATTATCAAATAATAGTCTATCCTTTCATGCATACACGCACACACACGCTCTATACTTCTCGCACCACTGGCACGGGGCGGACTGTCCCCACTTCAGAAATGCGGTCAGCTTATCTCCTTTCCCATCTCCAAACACCTGCACTCAAAGGGTGCCGCGATGGTTGCACTGCGAAATAGTCTCTCCTGCTCACATCGACAAACGCTTGCTTGTAAAATATGAAGCTTCCGCGAGCGGACCGCTTCACTACACTGTCAATTCCTATCAAATCCATGAGTCTGGTGCTCTATAGAGACAACATTATATTCCCACAAGGGATTCGGGATAAACCGCGCATCTGTTCTCCCCTCAGAGCGCGGCGATCTTGCAGGTCACCCCCAGGCCCCGGTGGCTGCAGAAAGTTTCCCTCGGCTCGCACAGAGCTATCTGTGTTCAAAGCACGTTCGGGTGCATGGTGGCCGGATGGGCGCAGCGTAGCGCTGCTTGTCGGAGCTGGCTGGCGTAATTGAGATTCTTGGGGTGGGCGGCGAGTTTGAAATGAAGCGGCAGTGTGCGGTACGCTGCGGTGCGCCCGTCCGCCGAATAGTTTCACATTACACAGCTATCGGCGTTCACACATCGATGACGGCGCGCCGCACCGGCCGCCCGTGCCGGAACCGCATAATGATTCGCAGTGCTCCCGCAACCACTCGCTGACTAGCTTACCATCCTCTGTACTGTAAGAGCCACAGAAGTGTCCGTATACTTCTCCATCTACCTCTGTCTCAATCCACCTCGAGTGAGTTTTTAACTTTCAGGAGGCAACATCAAAATGGTCAATTTCGTTATTGATTTAAGCCCACTATGGAGCGCTTATGACTAATTCTTTTGGATTTTTGCTATCATTCCCAATACCTCTTGAACCCATCTAATAATTTTTCTTTTACCTCCTATGGGTGTCCGAAATTTTGTAACCTTTGGTGGAGGGGACCGCGAGTTAACCATATTACAAAATTTGGAGCAATCGACAACATCAGCATTGGAAATACTAACGTAATCCAAATCTTTTTGTACCTCATTAAGCCACGTGGTATTTGCCTTATAGTTTTTGATCATCAATTATTTTGTAGTTTATCGGCATTGTTAGCCTTCATTATGTAGGAGCCATTAGATCATTTCAACTTTACTATCAGATATCCGTTGTACTCTTACTGTTTTAATACATTGTATAATTTTCACTTCGCCAGTTAATGCAGTTGTGCAAATGCTATAAACTGAATTCACATTTTTACAGTGATTTGTTTGATTCAAAAGAAACACTTTGTGTATTGTTTTTCGTCAGTTAGACCTACAGGTCAAGTGTCAAACAAACACATATGGTTAGGGTTGAAATGTCCCATTCTGTAAATCTCATTGTTTATCAGGCGTAAGAAATATTGTTGTTAGATTTAATCGTTTTATTGCCATAATGTATTTAATTTCAATAAGTTAATTTGATTTGATTTGAATGTATTCCTCGACCGACAAGGTTATCGCGAGGAATATTTAATGCTCTTACTTGTCAAATGTGAGAAAGTATAAAGGTTTTAATTCATTGGCCAAGAGAGTGCATAACAAAAAATATACTTTAGGGTGGTCTGGTTGACCTCCAAAGGAACAAATACTCTTGTGTTCCCTAATGGTTTGATGGTTTGGTCATTAATTACTGAAATGATGGAGGGGCTCTCGGGTATAGTGCAGGTTTGTTTAAAACATTGTAACCAGAGTGACATTGTGAGTTCGTCTGTCTGGATACTCGATGAATGAAATACTCTTTTCAAACTCCAGTAACAATGTGTTGCAGCGCTGAGCTGTCAGACGCTTTGCTGTTAGACGCTTTGCTGATGCCGCTGGCAAAGAAACATTTGTTAACAATATACTGTTTGCGCATGTGATTCAGGCCAATCAGAAGAGAGGAAAGAGGACAGCATGGAGGGGATAACCTCCCAAGGAAGTGTCGGAGGTGGTGGAACATATTCCATCCAATTTGATTCATTCCCGCTGGTTGCTAATAAATTGTTTATGCGTGTTATATGTTCGAACAATCAGAGATGAAGAAAAGAACGGTCCACCTTCAAGAGCGGGGTCGAGCGAAAGGCCAAATGGACGGAGAACGACACTTGATTTTCGGCGCGTGGGCTGGACGGTGAACCCGTCCCGGCAGTCTCCGCTACGAGCAAGACTCGGGCATTGGTGCGGTTCCCAGGGAAAAGGACGACTCCGCCGGCTGTTGGAGATGAGAGACACCAGACGTCCGCATTGCGTGTCTGCCACCTACGGCACATTCGCCAGCTGATCGACTCGCCGAGGTCGCCGACACCTCTTCTCGTTTCGAGCCAACATTACGCACCACCTTAGCTGCTCAACACTACAGTAACTCCTACCGACGTAATCATCAACAGAGTGACCACAACGAGCTCCAAATTAAGAACCCATGAACTGTAAAATCCACCACCTGAGAGGGAACAACCATTTATCGATTTAAGTAATTGTTTTGTCAAATAAATTTTGCTTTTCATATATCAAGATTAATAAAGTCAAGATTAATAAAGTCATTATGTTCCTTTTGTAAGTGTTATGCTTGACTTCTATTAATGTGAAGGACCACTTCGAAAGAGAACTCCACCCACAATAATTTATTAAGTTATTAGTTAATAAAACTGTTTATAAAGTAGTAAATCCCGAGGCATACCGAGTGGGACACTACAGAGTAAGCGCGCTTTATATATATTTATACATATCTTTTAGAATCATCTTCATGGTGTTGACCATTTTTTATTCATTTGCCTTTACAAACAGTTTTAACATCAAGGGCAAGAAGATGCACTGGACCATTTCCCGCTGAGCCATTCTCTTATCAAGTGGCCACTACAAACAGTGGATAATTCCTGGTATCAGGAATCGTTCACTCTTCAAAGGATCCTCCATGGGATTAGAGTAGGTCACGGGATATAGAGGTTAAAATTTATTAGGAACAGGCTAACTTACTCTCTTTTTACCCCATTTAGGTGATAAATTACATCAAATTGTGTTAACTATTGTTTAACTTTCTGAGAAGTGACAACAAATATTATTACTCGTAGTTGTGTGAGCCACTGTTCATCCAAAGAGGTGTATTCATTTAACATACGGGAGGAAATCTGGAATAATCCAAGTGAATTTGGCTTTTTGCTACTTACAGTAGACAAAATCTAGGCTTTAAGTGCTGTAACGCGGCAATGTTGCATTTTACAAACCAGAGACGTACTTTTTACATCCTACCGCTCCTTGCGCTTTGTTATTAACAAGTCTGCTTTTTAATTAGTTTCATGCAGTAAGATAGCGTGCACGATCGGCCGAGAATATCATGGTTTCAATGTTTACATTATGACGTCCGTAATGTACAACAAAGGTGCTGGGAAACTGGAAAAAATAAATAACCACTACAATATGGCAAAAATACAATCTCGAAAAATAGATTAAAATTCCTTTGTACTTATTTCTATAAATAGATTGTTTTATTTATTTCTTCGGTTGGATAATTTTTATCCAGTGGTTGGAATTCGAAGAACGAATGTAACAGTCTAGTACTTTGAATAAATTTGAATTTTGATTAATTTAAAGTTAACCTTAATCCTTTTTTTCTCGCTAAATATAGCAAGTAATAAAAACCTTGCGATAAACTCCCAAAAACACGGAAAATAATAAAGAATCTACTTTATCAGACTTTTCCACACGATATATCTGACTGAGCTATGGATGATTCAATATAAAAAAAAAAATGAAAATTTGAAGAACACGTTTTCAGAGAATACGAAAATATTCTTGATTTGCCACTTTCAACAATCATATCTCTAACACTACCACAGTTACCGAAATTCGGCCAACGTTGTGATCGATGGGTGACTCTGTTATACTATCACACACAAACACCAGTGATCTGCGATAGATAGTTTTGGCTGAAAAGTAATACACCGTGACACATACGTCTTTGGTAGAATAATGAAAGTGCCACAGGTCGACCACTTTCAACCACCATATCTCCCACACCTAAATAGCTACCGACATCTAACCACCATAGTGCACGATGGGAGATTCTCTGCTACTACCACACACAAACATCAATGGTCTATCCTATGTAGTTGTGGCAGGAAAGAGAAGTATAAGGAGACACTAGTGTTTGGTCGAAATATGAAAAAGCCCTGCACACCCCCACAGCTATCGGCATTCGGACAACGTTGTGCACGATTGGAAACTCCATGCTACTTCCACTCACAAACACAAGTGATCTGTGCAAGGAAGTAGTGGCTGAAAAGTGAAATATAGGTAAACACACGTCTATGTATATATATATATATATATATATAAGATTTACATTAATTTTAACATGTGAAACAGAGTATAATATTTCGGTGAAGCGATATGGTACGCGGTCGAAATAAAGGGGAGAAAGCAACCTCATTATTCCACAACGGCTCGCTTGTTCAGTACGAATCAGCGGTGACACCGAGAGAGATGTAAAATCGTGGCCAGGCATAAGAAGCAGAGTGCTTCACCGTGAAGCAGTGATGACAGGTAATGGCCTCGGCGAGCCACACTCGAGTGACCTGGGCAGATTACCATGAGGCGCTGGGAGCGTGACGACCGCTGACAGCAACACTTGGCCTCTGCTCGTCCCAGTTTAGTATACACCAAATAGGGAACACGCTTCTCGACTGCTGCACTATCACTGAAACTCTGTTGCATTAGTTCCAAATCCGACTTCAAAAAATCTCGCATTTATGTCTCTAAGGACGGTACAGTATATCATTTTTATTGAGGGTAGATGGTTAATAGTTTTACAGCTAAAGAGTTAACTAAACGGATTCTACGCTGATATCTCAGATGGTAATATTTTACTGTTTTACGGTTCGTCGATGTTGAAGTCAATAGTGCCGGTAAAGGATTGAGATACAGCAGATTTGCCTATTTTCGATTACCAATTAGTAAAAAGGAAAAGGGATATTAATTGAATTTCATTCAGCTTTATTAGTCTACACGTTGTAAGCCAAGCAGTCAGTACAGGAAAAACGTCCTGTTATCAGAGTCGGATTGTAATAACATTCTTCAACATTATGAGTGTGATGGTAGTTGGTCACGTAGTTTGTGAATAAGGTACGTTGCAGTTTATCTTTAGTTCAGTTCTGAGAGCGTGGGTTTGCTCGCCCACACACTGCCGACACTGTAGTACAGCCAATGAAGAGACACTAAGGTGAAGACGCGAAGGCAGTAGTCACTTATAGAATGCTGCTCTCACCACCAAGTGTCTTAGCAGACAACAGATTCGCTAGCCAATTGATAAGCCAGTATAGCACCATCCTCAGATTCGTTAAGAACTGCAATATTAATGTAACAAACCCATCGTCTGATATTCCGATGCTCGTAGGCTGAAGAGGTATAATAATTCCTTCAAGTAATAAGTAAATCGTAAGTGCCAAATGTTTCTAGAACGAAGTATAGGTTATATGTATTGTGCCATCCAGGGCCGCATTTAGGCTCTGTGGGCCCCTAGGCTATACATGTGGTGCGGGCCCCCTGTTGTCAGCGGCGGATTCTTAAATTTCGAAATTCGACCTAAAAAATTTATGGTGGGCGACCTTTCTTTTTTTTTTTAGCTCTACTACCTGCCCAGGCGAGAGTTGTGGGTGGTAAGGGGCCCCTCTTTGTGGTGCGGGCCCCCCTTTGTTGTGCGGGCCCCTAGGCTACAGCCTATGTAGCCTATGCTTAAATGCGGCCCTGGTGCCATCAGTGATTTCAACCATGTTGTATAATATTCAATGTACGTATGTTCTAGTCAAGTGATAGGATAAACACAGAGTTTACTGGTTGCCTGTGTTCTCCTTACGTGAATACCTTTTCAATTAGTTTCGGATTAAAGACAGAATGTGACTACGAGACGACTTGTCCATTAAGTAAAGAATTCCTTGCGCCGCACTAGCTCTGAGAACAATAACTTAACTTTACCCTAATTGCTTGTCTGCAAGTAGCAAGTGACAGGTATACTACCTAGCTTCAGTAGTGTAGCCTGACTGAAAAAGCAAAGTAAATCCACTTATTTCTCAACATAAAGATGCTTATGTCGACTAAACTACAGCGGGCAAAATTCTTTTGAGGACGTGCTCACAATGTTGCATTCTTGTCGGTCAGGATGGGGCAGAGGACAAGAAACGAGAAGAAATTCCACCATGGCTTTTTAAAGGAATCATTCCGCCAATTGAGAGGAGGGAAAAATATTGGGATTATCAGACCGATATTGTACTCTCCAGAATGAGAGGTTCGAGTATTAACTATTTACCAGTCAGACTCAGTTTATTGACTTGTAAGAACAATCTAGAGGCAAACTGCACGAAATTCATCTATGATTTTCCACATGTGGAAGGATTAAGCAGGGATTAATAATGTTTTCCACTACCGAAAATCAAAATAAATTTTTCAAAACCTATGTGGGAGAAATAAATGGGATAAGTTTAAATTTACAAGTTCCACAATTTAACATTTATTCATAAATAAAATAATGAATGGTAAATTTTTTACATACACAGTACATGCAAACAAACAATCCAACAAAACTTAAAAAGATTATTAGATGACATGAAATATTATCAAACAAAACCCATGTATAATAATACATTTTACTGTATCACCAAAATGAAATGACGTCCTTGACATGTCCGGGCTTCATATAATATAATTATACTGCAAAAGAAATCATATTGTTCACATTTCATAGTTTTGGGGCGACACTCAGCTAGCCTATACAGGGTGTTACAAAAGGTACGGCAAAACTTTCAGGAAACATTCCTCACACACGAACAAAGAAAATATGTTATGTGGACATGTGTCCGGAAACGCTTACTTTCCATGTTAGAGCTCATTTTATTACTTCTCTTCAAATCACATAAAACATGGAATGGAAACACACAGCAACAGAATGTACCAGCGTGACTTCAAACACATTGTTACAGGAAATGTTCAAAATGTCCTCCGTTAGCGAGGATACATGCATCCACCCTCCGTCGCATGGAATCCCTGATGCGCTGATGCAGCCCTGGAGAATGGCGTATTGTATCACAGCCGTCCACAATACGAGCACGAAGAGTCTCTACATTTGGTACCGGGGTTGCGTAGACCAGGGCTTTCAAATGCCCCCAAAAATGGAAGTCAAGAGGGTTGTGGTGAGGAGAGCGTACTAACATACTAACGAAACTAAAATGAGCTCTAACATGGAAAGTAAGCGTTTCAGGACACATGTCCACATAACATATTTTCTTTGTTTGTGTGTGAGGAATGTTTCCTGAAAGTTTGGCCGTACCTTTTTGAAACACCCTGTATATTTAACAAATTACGGGTCCAGAACAACTAAGAAGGTTTATATCTCGCAGGTTTCCTATCAAGCCGCGCCGGATTAGATAATGTGAGTCACATGGAATCGGAATGAAATTTATACTCAGTTTACCAGTATTCGTTAACTGCACACAGCACTGATGACTGTATGATCTTCAAGCCACTGTATTACCACACAGTAAGATATAGGATTGTGGAGTTAAGTTCGACGCACTGTGTTACTCACTATGGTCACCGTAAAACTTCTAACAGCTCAATAACACATTGGACCTGACGACATTCCCACAATCTTTCACACGGCGGCCACAAGCCTACATTCAGATGTGTACTCCTTCATAAGTACCAGTCCAAGTCTTGCACCAGCTTTGTTAAACCACGCCGTGCTATCCACTTCTATTAGTTTGGCGCATCATCATTACGAGAAACAGAAAAAGACAGCTTAGAGGCTGGTTACTTGCCATCCTATGGTTATTGGTTACAATAATTTCTTCATTCGGTAGGCGGGTACAAAAAAGAGGGAAAATGTGTGAATAGAGAAATTGCCTCCAGGGCGTGCGCTCCATCAGAATTAAATTTTCTCCGGTAATTTATGACAGTCATTAATATGTGACACAAACATCAAAATTAAAAAAAATAATAATACTAAATCCCATACAAATATACCGTACTTCTCTCCTTATTACGATAAATATTTTTATATGGTTTATTTGCTATCTCCATGGTAACAATTAGGATTATCGAATTTTCCATCTTTATTATCAACACGTTTATCACTATCGGATGGTCCCTAAGTGACATCTCAGGTTACTGAAGAGAAATTTTAAACATTTACTTACTTAATTTTTCTAGAAAACCATGGCGATTTCCGATTTTTGTGATTGAGATTAAAAGAATTCTAGGAAACATATGAGAAAATGGAACAACCTATACGACTATCTTAAGCTAGTTCGACATGTAACAAGTGGTTGTAAACAATGGAAAAGTCAAATACTAATGACAACGCTCTAAAGCGCAGGATTATAGTGTCTGGTAACAACATGAAAACAAATCCGCTTATGTACTTTGTAACAGTACGTATAGTGGCATTACGTATAATGTAAGTACAGTTGTCTGCAAAACCAGAGACCACACTTTAAATACTGTATTATTATACGGAGAAATCATAAAAAAAAGAATAGCAGAAACTACTGAACTTTTACAAAGAAATGATTCCTGTTTCATAAGTGGTTGAATAAACACTATACGGCTTTAATGACGCAGTGAAAGAGGTATAAACTGTGCCATGTATTAACGTATTTCAATAATCCTAGAAGGCAATTACAGTTTAACACAGTACGTTAAGACAGTGATTTAATGTGTTTGTAGAGTTTAACACAGTAAAAGGATTTAACATCGTTAAAGTCGGGTTAAGATTGAAGACAAGAAACGTGAACAAATTCGGTTGATGGAATTTTATAAAAACTGTTCCAGCATTCACTTGGAGTGATTTCGGTAAACCATGAAAAATCGAAATCAGCATAGCCGGACCGGTAAACGAACGCGCGTTCTTCCGATTGAGAGGTCAGAGCTTCACAGCTCATCCTCCACCCCCTGTATGTACGATATTACTAACCAAAATTACAGAAGGACATATGGTCTCTCAATACTCAACTCTGCAAGAACATACTGTGCTCGTCGAATTATTAATCTCGTAATGCTAAAAAGGCAATAATCAAGATGCCTCGTGCGAAAATTTCCATAATGATATACGACGAATAGCGAGGTTGGTGGTTTTAGTGGCAATTGTTTATATGTAAAAACGTAGCAAACCACTTAGAAAATTTTACGAAACAATTAGAAATGATGAAATGTTTCTCGAACAAAAATAAAAATATCCGAAAAGCTCCTTACTCTAGAATACACACACAATTTAACGATATCTCTTCGTTATGACATGCTGTTATCTGGCGGTGAAGTGATAATGTCCAATGCGAAAATTTCGATATGTGGTGCTGCTATCTAGCGGTAATTTAATCACTCCTTATCGACGGCAGCGAAGCCTAGCAGCTAGACTCAGAACTAACGCATACCCGTGACCTTCATTGCTCATAATTTTGCCACTAACGGGTCAAATTTCATAAAACTCTTTTCTTAATTAATAACGTTACCAAAGCGGAAAACTTTATCTTTAATAAGTTACCTTAATTATCGATTTGTATTAATTATGAGTGGAGAAATATGGCAAATCACAGAAAAAATACTTTTTTTTTTTAATTGGCTTTCGGCCTTTTCAGTCATATAGCCAGACACAACTGTGTTATTTTGTTTCCCCTAGTGTATATGTACTGTATCATCATCATTATCGTTTACTTCTCAGTGTGGACAACACGGGATGGACACAAAACTTAATTAAAACCACCCACGCCCGCGGCCGGACTCGAACCGGTGACCCTTGCAACGTGAGACCAGCTTGATAACCCCTACGCTACAAGGGCCCGCAAAATACCGTCTTGAATTAATATATATGATAAAAATGAGGTCATTCACAGTTTCTCCTCAATCATGATCAGAAAACTCTATTCATTTCCGTTAACTTCACCGTTTATAGGTTTAGAATGCCAGTGCCCCGATGTCAGCTTTGGTCTCAGCATGTGGTTATGTGAGCCCAAGGCTGTGCTTGTTTACCACGCTCTGTGACTCCCGTTAATTGGTGACGCGTCAACTGCCCGGGGGCCACGAGCCGGCTAGCAGGTAGTCCCCGCCAGAGGGCCGTCTAAAACAGGCGCGCTGGCTACACCAACTTTGTTTTGCTCCTGCCAGCACAGCGGGCAAGTTTCCGGGGAAAAGGAACTCCGCTTTTAATCATGCTGTCATATTAGATTGTGTGTGGAGCGCTGGGCCGGCTTCCAGCAACTCGGGCCGACGCGGGCAGTGGCGCGTGTACGCCCAGCCCAGAGCGGGACAGCAGCGCTACCTCCACCGTCGGGAAACACAGCGCAAACTTGCAGACGAGCATTCTGCCCTCTGCTACTACACGGACATATTACATAACGATCTGAATATTTATGACAGAACCTGGAAAGTGAACTACTTCAGTTTTTCAACTAGTACCCAGCATTCACGATTGACGTGAATACGTCCATGGACCCAGATTGGGAGACTTGTCTGGAACCTGTGAATAATTTGAAAGCTTATTATTGAACAACTACAAGCGATAAATCCAAGGTTAAGGTATGGTTCGATAGTTCACTTTTGTATATCTGGTGCCATAAACAATTTCCATTCGCCTTACCATGGTTGTTGGTTGAGTAATAATGCTCAAGATTTGCATCTGGGAGGACGTGGGATCAAGTCCCAATCTGGCCATCCAGATTTAGGTTTTCCGATGTTTCCCGGCACCACTCCAGATGAATTCCGGGATGATTCTTTCCAAAATGTCATGGCCTCATTCAATGTGCCCAGTCCTCTCTCATTATACGACCTAAATGCCGAGAAAACATAAAAACATCCATCTACTCTCCATTGACGGCAAAGTATTCATCAACAGTTGAAATCTGAGCGTCGCTGTGAAAGGACGTGTTATCCAATCTTCACGAGTAAAAGTCAGCGTTACTTAGTTTCACTCTGGATAATTCATTTTATGTGGATTAAAAAAAAATTAAAAAATCACAATTTCGGGATTTCCAGGGCCACTAAAAATATAAGTTAAAACCGATGACATTGGTATCGTTGAAGAAGGTAGCTTGGGAAAATTCAGGGGTATTTCACAGGTCCTTCCAGAGAAAACCTTTTAAAAGAGACGACGGAGGAAAGGATGTTTTCACATACGGCAATTTCTATGATCATAAAAACATAACACTATTTTATTTTTAATTTACTGCATCAGTAGAATGGTGACATAATATTTCAGGGAATATATAATTGTTTGAAGTTAATGACTGTAATATTTCTCATTTGCATTTAGGCAGCAATTAATTTCTACAGTAAATTTTTTTGCCAGAGCAAACAAGTTTTATAAAAATTACGTAATAGTGAATAGATTACTTAGCACAATTCAGCTGCAACTAATTATTCAGAAGTACACACTCTTTTATGACTCAGAACTACTACGTAAATTACAGTTGTAAGTAAGACAGTTCGTTAACTTTTAAGATTAAGGAGTACTATGTTGGAATATTAAAATAATTAATACGTTATTTCATTGTCAAACTGAGAACCAACAACAATAGTTTTGTAAAGACGATATAATGTCACAAGTCACTTGCCACTAGTGATCTAAAACATTTCACATCACATAAACGGAGCTCAGTGGTCTGTTAAATGCGTTAAGCCGCATTCCCACGGCGCGTGGTGTGGCAGTAGGCGCCTTTCATCTTTTACCGCCTGGGGGTGGGTCGAGTTTTGCCGTTTCTGCTAGCATATGCGGCAAAGATGAAAGTGGTCCACAACCACGCGCCGTGGGAACACACTTTTAGGAGAGTAGGCGTAGAAGACCATCGTCTACGTTTATGGCGGCAACCTGGGGTGAAGTCCCACTCTTCAAATGTTTTGGAAGACACGTCATTTTTAGTCCTGGCGTCATTGTGTGGTTAGTCACCGGGTATGACTGACAATGATTTAGGAAACTCTGAGTACACGATGGTACGGTAAGGACATGTTACATCCCCTCATGTGTTACCTCTCATGCGACAATATCGTAGAGCCATTTCTCAACAAGACAATCCTCGTGAACACACGGCATATGTCTCTATGAACTGTCTGAGTGATTTTGAGGTACTCCCGTAGTCAGCAAGATCCCCAGATGTGTCACCGAAAGAACCAGCTCGGACGTGAACTCCGTCCTTTTGCCAGCGGCCAGAAGATCGAGGACCAGTTTGCTTCAAGGGAGGATACTACGGCTTTATTACACCCTTCCCTACTGAATCAGTGCGTATATCCAGGACAGAGGAGGTGCAACGTAATACTGATATTAAGTAGGCTTATAATGACAAGTTATTTGTAAATTTGACTTGATTTTGTAATCACTGAATTTAAATCACATATCATTTCAACCTGTGAAGTATCATTTCGTATCCTTGTACCCTTCTCGGTGTTTCACCTTTTTTTTGTGACATTGTACTTATATATATCAAATAGTGTTAAAGTTCGCATGCGTCGAACCAATTTCAGCCCGTGTATCCATTTCCACTTGTGCACTGTAAAATACCACTAATGATACATAAACGCTACTACCCCGAGCTTTGCAATTTGCTGCGGGCTGTACGGCACCTGCTACGCGTGATTGGCAGGGAACGCATGTGTTTTGATGCGCTCCTCTCCAGCTGATGCATTATTCCATATCCGAGTTGTCACACGTACTTTTAGTGCTCGTATACGGCGGCAATACATATCTGATCTGGCGGTCCATCAAAGTGGAGACTCGTAAAACTTGTGCGCTATAAAACCGCGACATCACCCCCTTTCCCCCTGCTCGTTGACTATGAAATATTTACAGCTTCACGCACTGAGTATCAAATTATGAAATGTCGATGATATTTTAACGTGTACGTAAAGTTACTGAAAGGAGATGAGAATCATCTAGCACGTCTGATAACCACCTTGAAATAAGTGTAAACTCCATTCATTCTTCTAACTTCATAATGTAAATTGAAGTTAATAAATTAGTACGTCGTTTTTAATGTGAAAGAGAGATTTTGTTCCAATACATAGTCAACAACAATGTAAACAGAATCCTAAAAATAGAGAGTTTATCTTTGGTGGAAAGTAATCTTTGGCACCTATCTGTTCCATTAATAAACAGGTTATCATTAATTACTCATTTCAACGGTAAGGTTGAGTTTTAACTCATATTGCATTTTTTGAAAACCTGGTTTTGTAGTTTTCGCATAATGCGTGGACGAAAGAAATTCACGGAAACGGCCGCTAACAGAGTTATATATGTAGTGTTAATGAAATAATTAGTGAGAACTTGTAAAGGTATGTCTTGTAAGGTCTCTAGATTTAAAACAAGTTATTCAAGCAGTTTGGTCACCATATTATTTCCGCCCTAGGTTTTGATTCGTCTTTTGCTGTTCGCAGTATACATGTATCAGTTGTAACGAGCCGCGCTGTCGCCACGTTACAAGGTGCATTTTTTATTATATATGTAATAATATAAGAGTAATTTACATAAATCTTGGGCGACCACGTGAATAGATTTTTGTTGTAATTTTATAAAGTACGCAAGATTCCAAGTGAGGACTGTAATGAAATGGTGAACTTATACAGTGTATCGTAGCAAAGCGAATATTCAAGAATTATTGAGCTATGTAGGCTTGAAGCTAATCTTGGTGTTCCCGAGCCTTGGCGACAAAAAGTCGCGGATTTGGGATTTGCCAGACCACACACCCTGCTCCCTGGGGATGGGTCACTCACCGAGCGGGAAAAGCCTGCCGTCCGAAACCCGAATGTTCTCTCGCCCCGGCGAACTTAGCCGAATATGTCCGACCTCTGTTGGATTCTTTGGCCAAATCACATATCGAGGATATCACGTGACATTAGGTGCCGACCTGAAGGTCCAATCAAAATGAGCGTATAACTCAAAATCCTGGGAATTTTTGTTGTATGTGAGCTTCGAGACTACAAATGGGCGGAGCAAGAAGTTTCCTCGTGGACCGAAGAGCGAGGAGCTGAGATTCTAACTTCGATCGCACCAGTCTGAGGTTGACTTGGAAAGTGGACTTCTTTCGCTAACCGCAGCTTGCCTTGCTGGAGCAAGGTTATCACCGCAACTCAGCCGGTAATGCGATGATGCGCATTGCCAGACCAGAGATGCCTATAGCCGACTTGTGAGATAATCTCACATATCGTGGGTCCGCTACACTCATCACAGACATCAGACGCAGAACTACAATGGTAATTGATTACGACCAAGCCATGTGATTGTGCATTCCGTGAAACAGAACCCGTAAGCGACTTTGAGAGGATAGGTCCATGTTCTCACTTTGTAATTGTAAAAACCCCTGAGCTAGCGGCATAATTTGCCAGAACTAGTTATTTTCGAATGATATATTGTTCATTCTGGCGCCCATGATTTTCTTTTTAACTGTAAAGTCACAGTATTATGATGCCTTTGTCTGAGGTAGTCATAACTTGTATTTTTCATTGTTTCCAGTTGTCATTATTTCTTGCATTTTGATTCTGAGATATTTAGAAGTAAATATACAATTGTTTGCTTGCCCATGACGGCTAATTGTAACTCTGAGCGTTGCTTTTATGATTTTGCCAATTTGTGTTAATGTTAACGGTAAATTCGCTCAGACTTGTAATCGCCAGTGATAAGAAATAAATGTCATATTGTGGCAATTTTTCCTAAATTCCAACCAACGTCGAGATTATTGCTAAATTAATAAATTTCCAATCCTTCGTAAAAATTAAAAATCCACAGTTATTAATCATAAAGGTATGAAAGATAATTGTAATGTGGTTTGCCCACCAAGGCACCCACCACATAATGTCGCCCAACGCTGGTGCCAGATGAGACATTACTTCTTAATGTCTGCGAACTTGGTGGCACTAATTCAAATTAATACAATTTGGAGCCCAAATTCAGAAAGTTTCATGGAATGTTGCACATGGTTTTTGGCTGTTTTATTATTCTTGTAGTCAATAGATATTCATACAAGATTTTATTTTGATGTTTCACTTGTATTTTAATGCATAAAGTTCATTTTGTTTCAATGCATAAAATTTATTTTGTTTCAACGCTTTAAAAGGAAGTTCATTTGTGTATTTCAATTGAGATGCAATACACTTTGTATTGTAACAATTTTGTGATCAGTTTAAAAATTTTAAATGAGTAACGTCAGTGTTGACTTCTTAATGCATGGTAGCTTGTATGAAAATTAAAGACACGCATGTCTTGCCCATGTGTTTGAAAGTAAGTCTGCTTTCATGGTGTTATGTTGCATGATTCATCGTTGCTTTTCTCTTGCTGTATTTTGGAGGGGTATATGTATTTGTGTGTATTGAAATTCGCGGTTTTTTTGTTGTAGTGAATTCAGATTTCGTCATTGCACAATTGCGGTGTAAATTCATTCGTTGTGTGTTCTTATGAAGCTGCGATCCCGTACAGTAAAAGATTTCGATATGGAAGATCAGTCTGTTAGGCAAAAATCTCCCGAAATCATGAACGAGGTTCAGTTAACAGAATGCGGAATATTGGATGAACGGGAGGGGAACGTAAGTTCTGAAGTTCCGACTCACTCATATAGTTCGCAGTCTACTTTGTCGCCACAGGAAGATATGGAAAATTTTCCGTCACCTGTAGGTGAAATGACACAGAATACGCCCACACATTCAGAACAGACACGACAAATGACCCAAATTCCTGTAGAGTCACCACCCCCATCATCACAAATGCTAAACATGTTGATGGCTGCAATAGAGCAATTGAGCCAGAAAAGTAGCCAGCAATTTCTGGAATCAAGCCAGCAATTTCTGGAATTAAACAAGCGTTCGGATTTCCTTAGCCAACAACTCGATTCACAAAAAGAGGAAAATAAGAGAAATTCAGATTTGCTTAGCCAACAATTTAATTCACAAAGGGAAGAATTTAAAAGAAATGCTGAGTTGCTTAAGCAGAGTGTTGATGCACGGTTTGATTCGCAAGCTGCGATATTAACAAGTTTGGACGGAAAAATATCCACCTTCCGTTCTGTGAAAGATAATTGTAATGTGGTTTGCCCACCAAGGCACCCACCACACAGTATATAATCTGTAAACCCTATGGTTATGTGGCTTACTTGTAATCGTTCGTAAAAATCGATAAGCCTTTGCAGTTATAAGCCAATTCAAAGGGCTGAGTGCTTTTAAAGTTTACCAATCAGCTGTCTGTAATTGCCGGCTATATTGTTTACGATATTTAGTTATCGTTCTACGATCGATGAAATTATTGGGATGATTCTAAATATTCATCTAGTTTCAGGCTTCATTTTTTATTAAGGTAATAATACCCAGCTTCTTCTTTAAAAAAATAATTGAAGAAGAGCGCAACAGGAAATAAGATTCAAATGTTATCTTCGGAACAGCTGCTCAGTGCTTATTGAATTTTTTTTAAGATGTCGCCAATGTTGAAAATTCAAATGAAACATTTTTTGACAGATATTATAAAAGCATGTTTCTGATATTTCTCTTATATGATTTTCTCCAGTGTTGTGATTTATTGATTCATTAACTTAGCTTGTATCGGAAACTACTCTTCCTGGCAAACAGTTGGTAAGAAACGCCCGTATCTATGTTGTTTAACTGTTTTGTTTTTCTTCTCCCTTTTTTACTGATTTTTCAGAAATAGTGAAGATGTACTATATATCAGCGCGTAGTGGTGCTGTACGAAATATAGTTCGAAACAGCATTACGTATCTCCTCTCCCCTCCTTTGGAAAGAATTCTATGGAATCATTTATCATTTACCAAATACTATCGCTGCGCGCATTAAGGTGCAGTCATGAAAAAAAAAATAGTATGAACTTACACTCCACCTCCTACTGCGATATGGGTAATTCAGTTAATATTTTTAGGCGATTTGCCACGCTTGTCTATTTGAGGACTAGCATGCGACGTTTAGTTTTGTTTGAAATTCAATTTATATACTGTGGTATTGCACCTAAGGCTACACGTTTTAACACTTTCTTCAGTTACACGAGTTAAGCAAATAAAACAGTACACTGATTGTTTGACTAAAATAGTTTACTATTTGTTTCTGTGCAACGCGCAGTGTTCCAAAATTCAGCTTTCGCTTACAGTTTTTAAATGCTAAGCTCTATTTGGAAATGAAATATGAACACATGTAGAACGTTGCCACTCATCGTTCTAAGCTCTTAACGTACGTCAATCAGACTATAAATCTTTACAGCAAATGATACAATTTTTTTTTTTTTTTTTTTTTTTTTTTTTTTTGCTGTCGTCAGTCTTTAGACTGATTTGATGTAATTCTCCATCCCTTCCTATCCTGTTCTAACCTCTTCATTTCTACATACCGCTTACAACCGACGTCCTCAATTATCTGCTTCATATATTCTAATCTCTGTCTTCCACTACAGTTCTGACCTTCGACTGTTCCCTCCACTAACAAATTAACCAATCCAGCATGTCTCAAAATATGACCTACCAGCCTGTCTCTTCTTCCTGTAAGCTTCTTCCATAAACTTCTTTTCTCACCCATCATTTCCAAAACTCGTTCATTTCTTACTTTGTCTGTCCACCTAATTTTCAGCATTCTTCTGTAGCACCACATTTCAAATGCTTCAAGTTTCTTTCTTTCCGGTATTCCTAAAGTCCATGTTTCGCTACCGTAAAGTGCTGTGCTCCACACATAGAGTTTTAAGAAGTTCTTTCTAATTCCTAGATGAATATTTGAAACTAAAAGGTTTCTCTTTTTCATGAACGCTCTTTTTGCTAGTGCTATTCTGCTTTTAACATCATTCCTGCTTCGACCATCGGTTGTAATTTTGCTTCCCAAGTAACAGAACTCACTCACTTCTCCTATTGCAACAGATTCTATTTTTATATTTAATCTGGTAGTATTGGTGTCATTTCTGCTACATTTCATCACTTTTGTTTTACTTTGATTTATATTCAGTCCAAAATCTTCCTTCAGTATTTTGTTCATGCCATTCAATAACTTCTCAATATCCTCAGCCCTCTCTGCTAACAAGACAATGTCGTCAGCAAATCGTAGCATACTGATTTTTTCTCCCTGAAAACTTATGTCACATGGAAATTTTTCTTTGACTTTCTTCATTGCTTCTTCTACATACAAGTTGAATATTAACGGGGATAGACTACAACCTTGTCTCACACCCTTTTTAACTAATGCATGTCTCTCGTGATTCTCTACTTTTATTACAGCCACTTGATTCTTATATAGTTTATAGAGTATTCTTTTTTCTCGATACTTCTTTAGACTACTTTAGACCTGACTTCTTTAAAATTTTGAACATCTTGTCCCACTTAACATTACCAAAAGCTTTTTCTAAATCAACAAATGCCACAAAAGTATCTTTGTTTTTCTTGATCCGCCCTTCAAGTATTAATCTTAAAGACAGAATTGCTTCCCTTGTACCGCGATTTTTCCTAAATCCAAACTGATCTTCACCTACTATCTCTTCTACTACCCTTTCCATCCTTCTGTATATTAGTCTGGTCAGTAATTTTGAAGCATGTGATGATACAAATACAAGCTATCATATATTCATAAGCGCTTTGAATGCCCTGGCTAATACCTTCAGTACACATATAAATATTTCAGCCATTGGTTCACACACCTCATGTGGTAGGTGAGCGGTAACGCTCTGGCCTCGCATTCCAGAGGATGCAGATTTTGGTTTTTCATGGTTTTACTTCAGTCGAATGCCGGGATGCTACTTTCAAAAGACCATGGTCGAATTCCTTTCCGTTCCTTGCCACCAGTATTTTGCCGCCTCTGATAATCTCGATGTCGAAACAAGTTGTTTCACAGGGTTTCCTTTGTTAAGATATCACGCAAAGCACAGGGTCTGACTTAAGAGCCTAGGTATGTCTTGTAACCCTACGTGAACGTGGACGGCGTAGTAAAAGATAATCCGTTCATAAATTGAAAAGATAGCGCCAAAGATCACACTAAATCAAATATAAACATTACACTCTTTGGATTCTGTTAATACACGTTGACTACGTAACGTGAATTAATTATTTCTTCAATTTTAGGAGGTGTACTATGCTAAACTACAGGAGAAACGTTTGTCAAACTTTTGAAAATCTGGAGGAACCCCCGACACATGAAAGTTGCTAATGTATTTATTTATTTTTGGCAGTATCAATGACGTCAGTTACACGGCACTCACGGCGAAACTTAAATTGTGTATTATGTTGTAACACAGAATACATTTCAACATAATCACAGCTTCTAATATTTTGGATCGAAAACCCAAACATCAACCGTAAACACATTCGGCCACACATCTAGGTCCACGTGGGTGAAGCTGCAGTCAAAATCTATTTTACGTATAGTTTTGGTGGAAAAGCAAGTTCATCCCCCAGGTCGGCAATCTTGGCAGGCGTCGGAGATTCTCTCGTATCGCCGCCACCTGGCCCTTGCAAGCGTGCTAATTGCACTCTTGACCCGCTCGCTAATCGACTTACGGGAGCCTGTGTTGTGCAGCTCGCCAGCAAGCCCCATGAATAAAATTAGCGGCGTCAAAGGGCACAGCTTTCGGCACGACGCCCCTCCAAATTGGTTCGCCAGGTCGCCGACACGTTATGGAAATACAAGGCACATGAGTGGACAGCGCTGGACCAAGTCAAGCTTGAACGTTGCTCGGCTTCTCTCAAAACTTCGCCCCCACACATCATACTAGCTTCAATACTGTTTAGATATTCAACATTTGTGAATAAAAGGGTAATATTTTTTTTGCCTTAACAAGTTCTTCTCCTACTTTCTTTCGATTTTTACCTTCTGTATAGTTTAGTTGTTATCATTTAAGTCCTACTAATTAGTCCTTTCTCCAAGAATTTTTTGAAGTAGTTTTGAAATTCAACTCTGCTGTGATTCCAATCTCTTCTACCAGCCTCTTAACTCCCTCATCCTACTTCGTTATGACTCTTATTTCTAAAATTTTAAATGTTGAAGTGTACCGGTTCTTATTCTTTAAATTTTAATATTACTCAATTATATTTTGATCTAATTAATTATAAGTGATGGATCGACATAAATTTCTGTATCACATGAGTAAAAGACATACACATTATCAAGTCACAGATATATTATTCTGAGCAAGTAAGATTTCAAAGATTTCAACAACAACCTTTAACATAACAACTTAAATTAGTATCTTAGCTGCTGAGTATAAAGTCTCATGTCGACTCGCGATTATATATATATATATATATATATATATATATATAAAACACACACAAATGAACCATCATTTAAATCAAACTGTTTCTTGTGCCAGTCTTAATTCAGTTGCCAAATCGTCCTGCATACACCAACAATACTCAAAACGTAGATACTTCAGTCAGTTAATCTTGCCAATAGTTTCTCCATACTCATCTCTGTAGGTCTCGTGATGCTCTTCTCTTCTTTTTTTTTTTTCTTTCAGGATACTAACAGAGTGTTATAGATTCTTTCCCTTTTGCACAAAGATCACAACCATATGGAATGTATACTAATGGTATATTAAACTGTCGATCAATTTCCATCCATTCTTACATTCGTTATTGCACTGTCTCTGTGATGCTGTTAGTGTATTTCTAGCTGTCGCATTTTTCCTTTTTCTCAATGTCTTTTCTATTGTCCTATAATTTTCCTCACTTTTTTTACTTATGGCTTTACCCCTCGTTGACGGCGAGGTCTTTTGAATGGGTAAAGGGATGGGGCAAGAAAGGGCACTTTTGAAGGAATCATTTCGGCTTTCGCCTAGAGTGTTTTATGGAACTGGATTGGGGACGGAAATTCGACCCCTAGGCCAGAGCGTTACCACTCAACCATCACGCTCAGTCTTACAATAATATTTATGAAGACTGTCACAGTGGGTAAGGCAATGGCAAACAACCCCAGTCCATCTTTCCAGACGTCACCATGTAGTGGTAAACATCCCTGATCGTAACCGCCTACGCTCTACACGACTAAGGCGTTCAAAATAAGAAAAAGAAAATTCATGCAGTGAAACCACGTACAAAATTAAATTATGTCAAACGTAATGAGAGCCGATATGTATATAGTAGAATTCGTTCAGACGATAGAAAAATAAGAGACAAAAAGAACCCAATGCATTAAACCAGATTCATTTGTCTGTGATAAAAAGACGCTTATTGCCATGCATAGTATGTTAGCAAATTTGAGACAGTCTGTAATCCTGCACTGGCAAACTTTTAATCGGCAAAGAGCCTGATTGCCGGTAGGGTTAGCGGCAATTACTCCTTGAGTAATTGGCAGAATGGCGGCACGCAGCACTTGCCAACTAGTGTTGCGCAATTAATTACCGGGCCACCTCCTGGGAGTGCTACAAACTTGAGCGCAATTTGTAGCTCCCTAGCTAGTTATGACGCGTTTAGTACGGGCTCGAAGATACGGGCATGTCCACAGTGGAGACCGCCTCGAGGCGTCAATACGAGAGCTCAAGTTACGACTAGTCTAACGAGTAGTCGCTCCGTGGTGTCCCGTTTCTTGTTCGAGCCTACCCGAAATATTAAGCATGTCTCACAAACAAACCTCCTACTTAGCAACAGCCAATAGGCACTTCCGACAAGTGTTCCTTAAGAAAGGAAACTACCAGAATGATGCCAAATGTATGACCGATTAGGACTGGTACTGCTGGCAGTGTTCAATTTATTTCATGCTTTCGCTATCTCGTCTCTTATGGTGCACTATCAAGAAAATGCCCTAAGTGGACCACTTTGAAACACCAAACCTCCAACACCATCCCACCCCTTCCCAGCTACTGACATGCAACCACCATAGTGCACGATGGGAGACTCGAGGCTACTACTACACAGAAACACCAGTGATAGAGACACACACGTCTGGTCGAAAAATTAAAACGTCCTTGGTCGACCACTTTCATCCACCATGTCTCCCACAATCCGCAACTACCAAGATGTAACCACCATAGTGCACAATGAAATACTTAAGGCTACTATCTTACACAAACGCCAGTAGTCTGCGCTAGGTAGTTGTGGCTGCAAAGTGAAATATAAGGACACACGTATATATATATATATATATATATATATATATATATATACATATATATATATATATATATATATATATATATATATATTCAAATCAGCGGGTAGTAGTTAAAATACGGTTTTCAAGTGTAATTTGAAGCGGATATTTACATATTGTAACAATCAGTACACTGAATCATTAAAGCAAGATATTCAAACATCGGTGCTGTAGTATATAAAATGTTTGAGATGGTATATAGTATTAGCAGAATCAATAAACGAGTTATGCGTTAGTAATCAAACACTTGCTTTTATGCAATACGTTCACGGAAAAAGTATCTGCATCTCTCCTCAAAGACGTCTATCATTATCTCTCTCCGGCTAGATGCAGACGCCTTTCATGATCAAAAACTGACACGAAGAAAGTGACATAGCTTCCACGCCAAGAAACTGCTAAACAGAATATAATCAACAGTTACATTGAAACTATTAAATTCGTTGAAGAATCGAATTAAATCTGTTTAAAAAATGTTGGTTGTAAACCTTTTATTCCGTTGATTTGATACAGTTCTCATGCAAAAAATTAAGTTTATAATTTTTTTTAGCATTTAGCAGCCAGGTTTTTAGCAAATTAAAAAAGAGACAAAAAATTTATTGCCTTAGGTAAGCAAATTTCACTCAGATTAACCACTCTCCATTCGGTCTTAATGTTCGGTACGAAGCTGGTTTAAATCCCTGCTCGGCCATCCAGATTTTGTTTTTTTCTTGGTTTTCCTTAACACTTCAAGCGAAGGTCGGGACTCTTCCTTTAAAAGTATTGGGCCAAATTCCTTCCGGTTACCTATCTCCAATCTTTTTCCGGCTTTGATAACTCCGCCATCGACGAGCTGTGAACCGTAAAAAAAAAATTTTGTTCTCACGGCAGCAGAAATAACTGAAAGTACTTTCTGCAGAAACTTCAACATTGTTTTGGGTAATACTATTTATCAACTAAAATTACATTCACAGAATATATGAGGTTATGTTAAGAACAATAGAATCGTACACTCCTATGAACAAGAAATGAAACGGAAATAAGTCATAGTCCATATGTGGTAGCCATTCTCTAATTTTCCCTGGAATTGAATTGGAAAACAAAATTTGGAAAGCTGCATCGGGAACTAAACTGGTGCCTCCTACATACAATGCTCTTACCTCACTTTTCATCTACCACGCTTGCGATCGTCTAACAGCAGAACTTAATTACAATATTATCGTTCTATAAGCTGTAAACCGGCAGCTATTTCCGTTGATTAATTTTAAGCATCAAGTTCAATTCTAAAGTTTCAAAAGATTTTTGTGTGTTAACATGTAATGAAATGCTTGAACCGTGCCCTACTTTCTGTGAAACAACGTTTATTACGAGTTGTTAGTGCGGACTAGTGACTCATTGGTTAAGGCGTTTGATAGAAGATCGAAAAGCCCCCGTTTTGAATCCCCTTTTTTTTAATTCTTGCCTTACGCCTCGTCGACGGCTAAGGTCATTAGCGGCGGGAAGAGACTGGGGACAAGGAACGGGAAGGAATTCGGCCATGGCCTTTTTGAAGAAAGCCTCCCGGCATTCGCCTGGAGTGATTTGGGGAAACCATGGAATTGAATCCCTGTGTCGGCGTGAATTTTGAAGGGACCTTAACCCGCCCTTAACCCCTAGTCGAAAACGATTCTGTTTTTCGGATTTCATGTTACACTTGTGGGTATACTCTACCCACAGGCGCACACGGGACAAATCAAACTGGACGCTGAACTGCACTTTGGGGTTTCCCGATCAACAATGCCATACGTATTATCATTATTATCATACTAGCTGTTGCATTTTTACTTATACGTAAAATTTTGTGAAATACATCGATGACTTAAAACTGAAAATTAGTTACTTATATGATGGAATCTATGATACTTGTCATCAGAACGTCAACCACTGGATTACAATGACACCACTTCCAAGCTTACGGAAACGGTTAACCTATGAAAATAAAATGTTCTATAATTAAATTGTCAATCACTAGCTTATTGCCTAATATGAGAAGAATTCAATAAATCTTAAATTAAGAATAATGAGGATTAAACAAAATAGAACCAAATACCTTTAAAAATTGATTTCAGTAAGTTTTGAGAGACCTTAGACAAGTATTTGAAAATCAAGAAAAACACAAAACAACCACAAAAAGACAATAAACTTCTTCATTTCTTCTTCTACGATAGTGAATCCTGGGACTGATCTGCGGCAGTCTTCCATTCAGTTCTACTCTCTACCCTCCTCTTCATATCTCCTGCAGCCAACATCTTCCATTATCTGCTGGGTGTATTTTAAACGTTGTCTTCCTCAATATCCCTTTCTTTCTACCATTCCCTCCATTATTGTTTTTAATAAGCTCTCACGTCTTAAGATATGTCCAATTAATGTTGTCCTCCGCGTTTTTATGCTCTTCGATTTAGAGTTATACTCTCCCACCTTCTCAGAAATTTCCTCATAGTAATCTTGTCCCTCCAGCTAATCTTTAGTATCCTTCTGTAGCACCATTGCTCAAACGAAATTAATCTTCTTTTCTTTTCTGTACCAATTGTCCAGGTCTCACATCGAAACAGGGCAATACTACAGACATAAGTGGGAAGATTTTCTTTTTTAGGTAAGGGTGTAAGGGATTGGAATGAGTTACCAAGGGGAATGATGAATAACCTACCGAAAACGTTAAAATAATTTAAAGTTAAAATTTGTAGAGGGCATATGTAGGTGAGTGTAGGATAGGGGGAAGTTGGGTGTGTAGGGAAATTGCCACCGGAGCGTGTGCTCCATTGCAATTAAATTAAATTAAATTAAGCTTTTGATAGTCTTTTACTCGTTGTACAGCTGATATTATTTATTGTAAAAATTCCTTTCCTTTTTTTAATGCAATTTTTGCTTGTGCAATCATACACTTCATCTCATTCTTGCTTCTTCCATCTTTTGTGATTTTGCTTCCTAGGTAGCAGAATTCTAGCACAATGCTTCTCCATTAATTTTAATTTTAATTTTCGAGTTTTTATCTTTCCCACATACCATGACTTTCGTCTTCGCTTTATTAATTTTCATATTGTACTCCTTCCCTATTGTTTCCTCCATTGTTTCCAAAATTTTCGTAAGATCCTCTTCACTTTCTGTTACTATCTAAATGTCATCTGCGAATCGAATCATATTTATTAGTTTTCCCTGTATCTTTATCCCAACATCAATTTCGTCTCTGATCTTACGAAGTGCGTCCTAAATGTAGGCACAGCCTTGTCTGACTCCTTTACGTATTGTTGCTTCCTCTTTTTTATTTCCAATTTTTATTACAGCCGTTTCATTTTTGTAAAGATTCCATACTATCCGCCTATCTTTGTATTGTATTTATTGCAACATTTTTGTGAAGACCAACAATCAATATTATTATCATCCGTCCATACATGAAAATACTCGCAGTAGGAAATAATAAGCTTCCTCCTAAATCACATTTGAGGAAAGTAGTCGCCGTCTCTGTCCTCATAGTTCATTCATTTCCTTTCGGAGGTCAACCACAAGCAGCATTTCTCATCGACACACATGGCACCATCCGGTCCAACAGACTCAAACAGGAAGCAGACCCAAGACAGTAGCCAGAAAAGAGAAGGAAGTAAGTCGTGGGAAGGAAATGTAATTCTGGCGGAAGCTCGGCGCGTGGGCCAGGCGAGGCTACAAGAACAAACCACTGGGGTGCATAAATCAAACATCCAGCCCCTGGTTTATTTATTACTCCGAAGGGTTGTCTTCCGTAATCTACCAGTCAATAAGAACTCTATGAAATATGTACGGGAACGAACTTTGAAACGGAATACCAACTCGGCACTCCGGTAAACGCACGAGAAAATCGCCAGCCGTGACGGATAGTCGTTGCTTCCTGCCGTCGGCCCTCTGGACAAATATTTATTGTTTGCTAGAGATCGCTGAATCCATACATTTTCCCATTTAGTATCTTAGCTTAGTTGTGTGTCTTTTCATTCTACAAAAATTGTAAAATGGACTAATATCTAATCGGTAAGTATTAGTGGCGAACCAGATAATTTATGTTTGGTAGTTGCACTCTGGGTCACTCTGTTGGTTCAGTTAGTTGTGGCACAGTGATGGTGTCCGACGCTGGCACGGGGTTAGCTAATTCAAGTCGTGGGGGTGGTGAAGGAAATTTTCAACATTAGGGCTTGGCTCGCAGGATATGAGAGGCGGTGGTGTATAATTCCTAATCACCAGGTTGTGCACTAAAGTACTGGTGGTATTCGAACCAACGTTGTTAATACGTCGTGAAATCTAATACGCTGGAGACCTCAGTGCCCTTTACCAAGCGCCTGGGGAATAATCTGAAAGAAATAGGACACATTTATTGTGCATACATTAATGCCAATACGTTAAATACAAATAGAAGATATTTTAAAAAAAATAAATCGTAAAAGCTTTGAACTTGAACCAAAAGACGCCAAATCGATTTACTGCTAAGTGAATCATCATTTCAACTTTCTTGTATGATCAATCAACAGCGGTGTTTGGAGTCTCCCAGTGCACTGAAACTGTATCATTACAAGAGGGAACCGCAACTGTTATGAGTTCGAGGATACCTTTTCAACCTTGACGTTGGAAATGTTCTCCGGTTTTAGATAAATCAGAAATATAATCAAAGGGATGAGAATGTAAAAGCCTATGAAAAACATAGCACTGAAGATGCAAAGCTTATTGCAAAATAGTATAGTCAATTGGAAAAAATTAGTATGATTTTTAATAGTGTTTAGGACCAGATAAATTTTTACAAATGTTATTAGTCTCATTCAGACCTCTTTGCTATACACTATGCCTAGTCTCAAGTAAGTGAATAATTATCACCGTAGTTAGAAAGACGTTTGAAAACAAGAAAACTTCCTGCAATACAGATAGCAGAAAAAATCTACTAAATCTGAGAGCTTACAACGATGGGAACAAAATTAGCACATTTACTATCGCATACCTCCCGAACAGAAATATCCTCATACACATCATCTAGACATAATACTAGACTGTGCGGCCATTGTGAATGATTAGGGTACAAGGGCTTCACATTGAGCAAAATAGAATTTAGTTACAGTGTGCAAAAATCCCACCAATTGTACTCGTATATTAAACCCTCTACTCCGCAGATAAGAGATATAATAATGTAACCGATTCCATGCAGACATATTGTAGCACATAACCAATAATGTAAAATTGATGTGCAAAAGAACATGTAAGGAAACTGAAATGTATATTGTTATAAAATGTAATGAACTTGGCTGTATGGCCGATAAGACCGAAAGCCATTAAATAAATGAATAAATAAATTGCACAGCAAGAGACAGTGGTATTAAGAATAGACAACGTATGTAACATTTAAAAAAAAAAGTTTAAATAGACGAAAATATAACAACATCCGTCAGTTGTGGATTGCAGTACTTTCTCTATGCAGACAGCACATGAAGTATTAGCCTACTACAGCGGTATGGCTGACGGTTTGCAATCAGCTGTTTGCCTTATGCAGTTCGTAATGCGTTGTTCGTGCCGCATGCAATGAGAGTTACCTCATCGACGAGTCCGCGACTCATGCAACGACGATCGGCGTACAAGTCGTCTATCTAAAAGACATAAGAAGAGTCATACATTCTCAGATAAAGAAGGGTGATTCTCAACATCTGTTCATACAATTATTCCATATTATTGACTAACAAATTGCTGTTTTGTGGAATAAAAATTTATCATAAAAAGTTTAACATAATTGAATGAATTTTTTTGAGAAAGAATAAAATAAATAGATACAAAATGACAAGCAAATAAATAGTACGTTCGAATATAATCATATACTATATACTTGAAAGACAACCGCCTCCTACCATATCCCGTATCTCCCTTCCAAACTATTGCCCTTTCGGATAGGTGCTATGCACCCTCCGCCACACACTTTTAGTGAATCGCGGAGTAATAGTAATAGTAACCGGTACTCATTTGGCGTATAGAGGAATCATGTGAACTGCAAAAAAGCTAGAAATAGTATGCTAAAATCGGCGGATTGTAGATGTACTACTGCTGTACCAAATTGAGCATCCGGAGAAATTGGTGAATGGTATTAAACAAATTTGCAGGACTGTAATTTGGACTAAAACGCAACCTATGAAGTGTGGTAGAAATGAAAATTAGGTTTCTAAATAGATAGGCTTAGCTACCAATGTTTTCACCTTGTCCCAAAACATATATTTCTTTCTCTGCAGTGTGTAATCTTCAGTTTAACAACAAAAATTCGCTATTTATGCAGCACAATTACAAGCAATGACTGAAGTCATAATTCGTATGCAGTTATCACTACAGCAGTGTGCGTCTGTCAGTACTTATGTCGAAGTATCAGGCAGTAAGTACTGAACCAATTTGACGGGGTGTTAACAGTTTGAAAGTTTGTGCTCTAGTTTAAAATCTGAGGTGAACAGAGGAAGAAATGATATTTCGTTAGTACCAAGAACATGTAGATTCCAAAAATTACAATCTCAGATCAACAATCCCTTATATATCCGTCAAACATCCCGCTATAATACAGGTAAACATTGCAAATTGTTTATTCTGTAATTTTTTTGTCTTCATAACTTTGGTTATTTATTTCTTAAATTTTCTGTAGTAATTCCAAATACACGGCAAATGTTATCATAACACTATATCAAAGATTAACACTCCAATAAGCGTATCGAAACTGTGGAATTTAATTTAGAGTAAAGGTTACAAAGATATTACAGTACAAACATTTATGCTTTGCTGCAAGGTATGCGCGGAAGAAGCAACGAGAAAATGTTAGTAGAATATAAATTGATACACGTTCATTTACAAAACGTATATAAAGTAAGTTAGATATTTAAAAAAACTCAGAAACGTCGGCACCGGTAAAAGTGATAGGTATTTATTTTCACAAGAACCTATATTCATTACGTAAATTTGCGTGTTCACAGAACGTTAGCTATAACTGTTTGTTCATGAACAATATCAGCATTGCAGTCGAAGGCTTCCGCAGTGGGAATAAATATCAAATATTGCCTCAGCCTGTTCCGATTAAAATTCAAATGTTATTTACATCGATAGAACATGAAACGTTTTCAGACGCCATGATAATGTTCATAAACTGTTGGAATTCAGATATTTACAGGAGAATATGTAGCTCAACAACTATAAAGGAAATTACCTGTAACTCAAACAGTAAATAGCTGAGGGATACTGGTGGTAGAACTTTTAATGGCCCTTTTTAGTGCTTGCTCCTGTGAAATATTATACAGTAATCTACTCCGTTGTTAGATTCCTCGTAAAACTGTGGATATCTCTATCCTGTAGGATTACTCGTTAATATTAAGGTAGCCACATAAGTGGGAGAATTTGCGAAAAGTCGAAATTCTGTCACTTAGGTGGCCAAATACATTTCGATTTGCTCTCTCTCTCTCTCTCTCTCTCTCTCTCTCTATATATATATATATATATATATATATATGTGTGTGTGTGTGTGTGTGTGTGTGTGTGTGTGTGTGTGTGTCACTAAAAGTACTGTCTAAATTTCGTTTACAAAAATTCATCCTTCTTCTCATCACCTCTCTTAAGGAAAATTTACATGTGCAACGATTAAATTTTTGTCAAATATTTCGAAAATGGTAGAGAAATCGGCCAAAGTGGATATTCTGAGAAACAGTAAAATCCCTTGTTCATTGGCACTGGATAGATTGCGGTTGGACAATTTGTGATCGAGAAACTCGAACTTGAAATTTAAAAATTGTTTTAAACTTTGTGCTGTGACAAACAAACTCACATATTTTTATCTGATCTTGATGAAACTTTTCACACGTATATTTTAAAACAGAGAGGAAAATACTCGCTTCATTTGGTTTCAGAAATACCCAACATCAGAACGCCGGTAAGTTCAACTAGTTATTCACAAAATGCTCCCTCCACCAAATAACTTCTTTACTCTAACTTAAATGGGAAAGTTATTTCCTCGTGCGATAAAATGGCCGAAGCGTTGTTCTGGCCACATCCCATTGATTATAGGATCGTGATAATATAAAGTAACACGAAACTCCATCTTCAACTTTCGCGCTAATTTACAGTCATGCGAGAGACTAAATTTTCTCCTGTTGCTTGTTTCTTACGCAAAATACTAGTCTTCAATATTAATGCGTGGAAATTTTGGGTACTGCAACCACTGTCAAGGAAAATAATTGTCGGGTTTTACATATGCTGAACACACTTATTTAGCACGAAATGTATTTATTTAGTAAGGAAGAATACATGAAACTAATGAACAAAATATAGCAGAGAACAGTTCGCCACAGAGAAATAACAGACACTGTTTACACAAACTTTACTGTAACAAAGATATTATTAATTTTGTAAATAAATCCGTCGAAAACAACTGGTTTGGTGAATTTTGTTTTTTGTTTAATTCCCCAGACGCGTTTCGCCCTTGTGGTGTGGGGCATCTTCAGTGGCTGTAAAGTGTTTTTACATGTGTTGTTACAATAATTATCTACAATATAACTCTTAAAAAATTTGTATATACATATGTACACACTGTACTCACAGATTTAGTGGTATTCCACTATATCTGTGAGTACAGTGTGTACATATGTATATACATATTTATTAAGAGTTATATTGTAGATAATTATTGTAACAACACATGTAAAAACACTTTACAGCCACTGAAGATGCCCTACAACACAAGGCCGAAACGCGTTTGGGGAATTAAATAAAAACAAAATTCACCAAACCAGTTGTTTTCGATGGATTTAATTACAAAATTATTGTTCAACAACTGCGGGAAGATGGCCTTTCACCATATTAAAAGATATTATTATTTACTGAAGGCGAATAATTCTAATTTAGTGAATACGAACAAATTATTATAGTAATAACTGTCATTTTTTTCGAAAATGACATCAATCACACGTAATAAAATGTCGCTATTCTGCTGATATACTACTTTAATTCCCTCAGGAGGGCTTCAGAACACGGTTTCAGATGCCTGCAACGGATGTGTTACTGATTATTTACTGAAGGCGAATAATTCTAATTTAGTGAATACGAACAAATTATTATAGTAATAACTGTCATTTTTTTCGAAAATGACATCAATCACACGTAATAAAATGTCGCTATTCTGCTGATATACTACTTTAATTCCCTCAGGAGGGCTTCAGAACACGGTTTCAGATGCCTGCAACGGATGTGCTACTGATAAGCTATCGAGGCAGCTAATTGAACACTTCTGTTGGTGCCTCACGTGGATGTGGCAGCTGCGGTACGCGGGGCAATGAACGTCCTTGGTATCCAGTTCCCCGCCTTCGCGCTGACGTCTTTTCATTTCGTTCTATTCCGTCCACAGAGACGGTGACAGATCTGCCAGATGGCGCTATGCACCTGTCGCCTATGAATCTCGTTAAGCAGAAACCCACCTGCATGCAGGATGAGCTAACCAAAATATGTAGGCAGTGGTTTTCCTAAGTGACCATACCGAATATGAGGAAGTGGCACCGGAGTGGTTTAAAGTAGGTACACGTATTTCCGTTTCAGAGCAGTCAGATGTCCTTAAAAATCGGCAAGTTTTAAAAGGCAGTTTATTTTTTCTCATGTCAAGAGATGGCGACTCTAACGTTCGGAAATCATAAAACTGAAGTAAAAATTTTCAAGTCTAGAGTTCAGAGCAAGTCAGAGTAGGCAGGAGAAGAAAATTTTCAGGTCTAGTGTTCACAGCGAGTCAGAGCAGGCAGGAGAAGAAAAAATGAAAAAATTTAAAGCTAAAAGTCTTTTTGATTTTATTATACAGTGACCTGAAAAGTGGTATTACAAATCTAGTGTTGCATGTTGTCAGCAGTGAAAGTCTTATTGCAGATATAATAAAGGCAAATATATGAAGGTGAGGTGATTAGTTCGGCAAATATCTTATTGAATACGACTGCCATAACACTCAACTTACATTATTGGTGACTGATCAGCGTGTTAAATGAATCGTTAACTTGTGAACTTGTGATATGAAACCGCAATGAGCAATACCAATCCACCATAAACGCGTTGAAAATGGTGATTTTTTATTTTTACGGTTACCAACTTTTCTATCCACTTGAAAAATCAAGACTGAACATATTCTTCTTCTTCTGTAGCATCTGTGGCCAGTTGTGCTTATCTTTAAATTGTTGCAACAACAATTTTTCTCCAAGGCGTCAATTATCAAGAAATTTCGTCGCTTCGTCCATATACTCAGTATCCGTGTGCTTGGTTAAAATAAATTTAATTCTCTTCTCCAAACTAAAATTCATAATGTCGGTTTTTGGTTAAATTCGAGGTGAATTGGCTCAGCTACGAAACTCTCCTAACAAAAATTCCACAAATGTTTTATTTCCAAGACGATACGCTAAGCTGGATGAAACGATTACAGACTGAATTATGTCAAAAACGGTACGACTGACAAGCATCTGGATGTGTGGGGTAAATTGATATCTAACATAGTCAGAGGAGTTCCATAACGACTTCAAACACTTAGATATTAGTTTTCGAAATGTGAGCAATATGCAATGGGATTAGGGGACGGAGGAATATAAAATATACAGGGTGTCTCATACATACAGGTGCAAATGCTAAGAGGAGGTGGACAGCATCAAAAGATTCAGAATTGTATAAGAACTATTAACAGGAAATTCACCGTTCATTGCTAGGCGGCGCTGTACATGAAAGTTAAAGGGGAGGAGGGGGGAAGAGAATCGGATGGCATCAGCAAATTGTCGTATCTTTCTGGAACAGATAGTTTCAGTCTTACTTCAAGATGTGTCACAAAATGGGAGACGCATCATGTGGTTCCAACATGCTGGAGCACCTGCACATAATGGACTACGAGTTCGTCAATATTTGACTGTGGCATTTGATCAACGATGTACGGGGCGTGGTGGACCGGTTGCATGGTCTCCACGTTCTCCGCATTTAAGCAGCGTGGATTTCTTTTTTTTTTTCTGTGATACTAAATCTGTTGTGTAAGAAACACGTGCATTTTCTGAAATGGATTTGGTTTGCAAGAATGATCTGTGCTGCTACTGATATTCAAGAAAGTCCAGTTGTTTTCCACCTTGTCCGTCAGTCCATGGTCCGAAGCTCTGAGATATGGAATACAATGGCGAAAATTTCAAACATTTCGTGTAACATTATAAATGAGATAATTGTTTCCCTTCCAATGTCTGCCTTGCTTCCTTTCATTTCTTGCAGGTACCTCTGCTACAACTTTCCCATGTCGTTTTCGGAGTTGGATTCCTATGCGTCTCTGAGTCGTTTTGATGTTCTCTAGCTCCCCCTACAGGTTGTATCTCTGTTTATAGGACATCCTGTATTGAGCGCAAGTAGACTGAACTTTGATGGTCTGTGTATGACCGATGTGGGGTTAAGGCCGAGCAAGTGCCGTTCGGAGCAGCTGAAGGTCGTGGCGAATGTGTTCACAGTATCCTTGGCAGTGGCCAGCCGGAGCCTGCTCACAACGAGGTCCTCTGTTTCCCAGCACAGGGAGCCATGGCCTTACTGACGTGGCGGGTCTAAACACTCGTCAACACGTCCAGACTTGTTGGACAACAAGTAGCTGCGTGGGAAGACTTTTCCATTAATAAGTTGCAGACAACAAAGGCTGCTCAACGGCTCTTCACTTACAATAATATGTCTGTACCAACATCGATCTAAACTGTACTACTATAAATCTTTTAAGGGACTGTGAGCGTTTTTATATTTGTTCCGGCGTAACGCAAATAAATTCGGATAAATGTTCATATGGTTATCACATTTTGGAATCTAGAGTCTGATCTAATATATGGAACGTGTCAACTGGGGACGAGGAAGGATTTTATTCCTTGTGGTTTTACGTCTTGTCGAAACTGAGGTCAGAAGAGGCAGGTAAGGACTGGGAGCAAGGAAATCGAAGGAATTCTGAAATGGCCTTTTTTTGGGAACTATCACGTAGAGTTATTTCTGGAAACAATGAAAAACCTAAGTCTGGATGCATCGAACGGGGCTTCCAACCCGTGTCCTGACAAATGTGAGTCCAGCCGGAAACTAATATCTAAACAAAATTATAATAAAGAAATATTTTCCCTTCCTAACGCTATAGGTCCTTTCTAAATGTATCGTATATTCACACAACAAACCAGATAAACGGCCTTTCAGTAGCAAACCAGCCGAGTTGGTCAGATAAGATTCGTAAAAAATTCATCGATTCTCATAGAATATACGACTTGATGGGAATTAGACAGTAAATTTTTCGTTGGACAGTGAGAAATCTTCTGGTATGGGCCGAAGCTAGTAGATGAAAAAAATTACGTGTATAAAACTTCTCACGTATAAACGTGTAGGTGACATCGAGACCAGAAAAGAATATTACTTTGAAAATAGTGTAACTTAGTGGTTTAACAAGCATAAGTTTTTATCTTACCGGTTGAAGAGTTGACGCTAAAAGGAATTGGTATCACCCTATATTTTTCTTGAATTTAACGCCGTTATAAACCACTATGCCATACTATAACTTTAAAGATAGCATTTCTATTGACCAAAATTATCTAAAAACTTTGCTTGATTTTATATATATAAAACGTAACCAGCGTTCAACATACCCATCCAGTAATCATGAATATATTTATTTTATAGCAGATTCAAATTGACACACAACAATGTTCTACAGTTAGTAAACTCAGGGGAAAAGTTGCAGATATTTGCGATCATTGGATTTTTCAGGACCATTCAATACAACACTTTCCCCTTATTTACACTACGCTCGAGCGAATTCCCACACTAGTATTCTGAATGCGAAACCATTTGAGGACAGACGTTATAAGCAGCAGAGTTGACGCTATTGAGTTGTAAGTCTTCAGTCGATACCTGTCCAGCGTTTCATATTCACAGCGTGAGAAATTAAAACGGCAAGAGGGCCATGCCGCTGTCACGCAAACGCTGGATCGCTTTATATAACTCCGTGCGTCATTGGTACAGTCTGGATATTCAATAAAGCATCATCTGCAAAACTTGTCAGATATCCTACTATGGTACACTGAATTACCTCAGTAAGTACTTAAATTAAATAACTCCTGGACCAGAAACTGTAGAAGGCACGTATAATTTTTTTAGGATGCATATATCCTACACCCTTAAGCAAACTATCAGAATAAAAAATCTTATTTAAGCTCTAGTAACTATTGATACATATAAATCTACAAATGTAATAAAATTGTAGGGCCTAAAGGTCTCGTATCGTTAGTTGACATTATTTTTTAAAAAAATTTAGTGCAATGCACGTAATTGATAACAGAAAAGCCAAAACAGTAAATTTAGATTTAAAAAAAAAATCAGTACAGGCGCCATGAAAAACTTAACGAGTGAATTTTGACGAAACTTACATAGAGTGATAGCTGATGCTTTAGAATATGGAATATGTTTTATCCTGTTAAAATACGTAGCAAAATGTAAACAAATCGACGTATCTTAAAAATCTGCATGTATGTTAATGAAATTGAACAAGTGATAGTTTACGTACTAAATAATAAATTCTTATAGTGATTATCATAAAATCTATGCAGCAATAAACATTTGTGGTTGTTTTACCTTTATACATGTACGTACAACTCTCAAACATCAGGAAATTGTTCAATCACTTACTAACGACTGTTAACAGTGGCATTTTACATGCAGTGCCAGTATGTTGAGGCTACAATCATATTTAATTTACGATCTGATTAAGAAAAACTTAAATATTATTATTATTATTTTTACCTTTGTATAGGTATATTCAGCTGTCTTACTATCGTGTATAACAGATTGAAACATTGGCGGTGCTAGTTCGAATTATTATTATTATTATTTTCGTATACCCCCACAATGGATCCTAACTGGATGCGTTCAGTTCCTCTTTGGGATGTTCTTCTTGTCGGACCAATCCTTTTACTGGCGGTTTTCTTTTCTTCAGCAGTCCAGACGCGTTTAGATCTTTCCTTTTTTTCCTCTGAAATAACTTCCCATGCGTTCACTTTCTTTTTAAAAATCTCTCGGTCTGTGACGTCCATGAGGTTGTTGTTTTTACTGTTTGTGTGTATTCTAAGATATGTCTTGAGATTCTTTCCTTCGGAAGTCTACTCAGATGTCCACAATATATATATATCATATTACAGCAAATGTGGACTATTTTCAAATTTATGTGTTCACAATACTGTGTAAATTATTATTCCGTATCTGATCTCTGAAATAGAGGTGGTCGTGAAATGAGATCACAGTAGCAAAGGGAAATGTGAAGAAAGCTGCCCAGGGAATCATAATGTTGTAAATTCTCCACCTCCATTCCCTCCAGGATAGGAGGATTGACCCCAGGCTATTCGAATTGACACGATCATCCGCCTGTAGTCCGAAGGACTGCTGGCCCAAGGCTGCTTACGTAAGTCGCCAGCATGCCAGATGGCTACCGGCAAGTGCGGCTCAGCAACCTAACCGGCACTCGAGTCCACTGGAACCTTGGCAGAGGCCAGCAACACGGGCACGTGAGCTACGCCAATCAGCGCTGAATACTCATCGTGAGTCACGTGACATACCCCGCGCATAATTCTCCATTTCTGTTTTCACAGTAAACTTTTTTCTTATTTATTTATTTATTTATTTTATTTACATATATTTTTTTTTGCTTATGGCTTTACGCCTCTCGACTTCATTAGAGGCGGGAAAGTAACGGGTGCAAGGAACAGGAAGGAATTCGGCCATGGCTTTTCTAAGGAAGCATCCCAATATTTTCCTTGAGTGATTTGGAGGGAAACCATGGAAAACCCAAATCTGGATGCCAGGACACAGATTCGAACCCACGTTCTGCCAAATACGACGACAGAACGTTACCGCTTACCCACCACGCTTGTGTCACGGGAAACATTCATCGAACGCTTCCTTAGGAGGCGTCCATAAATTACGTGAGGTGAAATGGGGGGGGGAGCGAGTCCACCGAAGTCTCACCAAGGGGGAGGAGGGAGTCAACGGAATTCTCACGTGAGGTTTCGAAATTTTTGTTGGACTGTAGAGCTAAAAAAAGATCTAAAAATGACGGGAAAGTCGATTTTAGGTGGGAGAGGGGTTTTTCGTCGAAAAGTGGGGGGGGGGGTCGGACCAGATCTCACGAATTCTCACCAGAGGGGGAGAGGGGGAGTCTGGAAATACGGAAAAATACCTCACGCAATTTATCGATGCCTCCTTAGGATGCTGCGTCACAGGACTGTAGAATTTTACCTCATGGCATCGGTGAATTCAAAACTACGAGCTTGCTTTTGTTATTTTTAAAAAAGAGAGAGTTTTTTTTTTTCTGAAAAAGTTAGTGACAAATAGAACAAACCGAGACGAACACTCCAAAAGAACAGGCAATGCCGCTTGGACAGAGGAGCGCAAACATGTCCATTCATAACAAATGAAGCACTATTGGACACAAAAGGAGATAAAACTCGCTGCAAATTACAAGAAGGCTTAACGTGATCATAGTTGACCTCAATGAATATATATATATATATAATGGCATAGTATCGTGATTGAAATAACTGTGAAACCAATACTTCGAAACAACAACAGTTGCACTTCAAAATGAATAGCTACTATTCATTATTCAGAAAAAGTTTAAAGTATACAACCCTTTGAGAGAAAGATATGTTGTAGTACACACTATTCAGTAATTCAAAACAATGATTTATCAATGAATTTTCATTTCCAAATAACTTACTAAAATGCCAGTGATTTGATGCAACATTTTGAATCAAATTGTTTGTTAATGACGAACATCATCCTCTGCTATTTATCTGTTTTGAGTTAAATTGTACGTCAATAATGAGAATATCAGCGTCTGCTATTTATCCAAGCAATTCCTCGAATAGGAATTTGACAAATCAGGCGAAATTTAAGTATTTTATGATAAAATTTCACAGGCGTTAAAGCTTATGCTTGTTACCGGCCAAACCAAAAAACAGGTGAAACTTGTTTGTCCTATGCCAAACCGGTTTATCTCTTTTTGGTAAGATCTTCACTCAATTTAATAAATCAGAAATTGTAGCCAAAAACTTTATTTTTTCGTTAATATATCCATTAGTGTTTTATTCATAACAAAAATTTGCAGCAATTATAGCGTCTCCTGCTGTCTTACTATGTGAATGTGAACTGATCTGTCTGTAACTATGTATTTATCTGATAGATCTGTGACTGTTCCACATTAGTCATTAAACACAGAAAGTAATAAAAAAAATGAAAATTAACATATGTGTCGTCATTTCGTAATTAAATCACGTCTCGTTTAATTTCTCGTATACATTAGTGCCTCATATTTAAATTACGTTTCATGTTTATCAAACTTGGTATCAAACAACCAGTGAAATAACTGCTGCAGGTACATGAAAGTCGTACAATCGATATTTTCCATCGTAATCGCATGCATAAAATATTTCAGTACTTAAGTGCATCACGCTAATAGTACTATATTGATTGTAGACTTTTTACGACATTACCAACATTTTAAAAAAACAACATTACAATGCATGCGGAAATTACGTAAACTTTATCACGTCATCTCATCGACTTCAGAACAGTTACCTGCATACACCAACCACAATAAAGTGGACCCTGATGCAATTAGATTTGTGAAAGCTGCGAGTTGTAGAATTCACTTTGTAAAACGTTATCACCATAGGAACATGCCATCTGCTTCATGTCGTAAGGATGGGGGAGACATCTTTCCCTACAGATTTCAGAGCCAGGACCCGGCAGCATATTATCTACGATGTATGATAAGGAATCAAACTAGCATTTGCCTGAATTGACTTATAGCTATAGAAAACATGTTGAAAGTGTCAGAAAAGAATGATTTGCTAAGCATGAGTCACATCAAATATCAGGCACAGAACGCTATCGTTCTGATATCTGGCTTGTTAAGTGAAATTGAATCCTCACTTACCAGCTTAAAATAAAATTACAGAAATCACGGCTAGTTAGTAACACTTAAACCCTGCACCTGCAACGTAACAGTATTATGTATTCAGTATAAGCTTCATGGGTTTTGAGCCGGATAGCGTCATAAAAACGCAACGAAGCCAGTCTAGGCGGTGGCTTCTAGCTTACACCACGTGAAGCTTTCCGCACCTGATGAAGACGGCAGTGCCAGCTGTCGAAACGTTGTGTTTTTATGACGCTATCTAGCTGAACACCCGTGAAGCTTACTTGAAGTTTTATGCACCTGGTAATGACAGCAGAGCCAGCTGTCGAAACGTTGTGTTCTTATGACGCTATCCGGCTGAACACCAGGGAAGCTTACTTGAAGCTTTCCGCACCTGATGATGACAGCAGAGCCAGCTGTCGAAACGTTGTGTTTTTATGACACTATCCAGCTGAACACCAGTGAAGCTTACTTGAAGCTTTCCTCACCTGATGATGACAGCAGAGCCAGCTGTCGAAAGGTTGTGTTTTTATGACTCTATCCAGCTGAACACCAGTGAAGCTTACTTGAAGCTTTCCGCACCTGATGATGACAGCAGAGCCAGCTGTCGAAAGGTTGTGTTTTTATGACGCTATCCAGCTGAACACCAGTGAAGCTTACTTGAAGCTTTCCTCACCTGATGATGACAGCAAAGCCAGCTGTCGAAACGTTGTGTTTTTATGACGCTATACAGCTGAACACCAGTGAAGCATACATTGAATCAGTACGCCGGGAAAGTCTCAGTATTATGTTTGAAACATTAAATAAAAGCTTCTAATTGTAAGTGTTGATGTGAGACATGATGTTTGGAAAACAAATCTCAACTGTTTGGACTAGTTTATGTTGATAATCTCGTGTGTAAATACCTGTTAATATCTTTAATTTCCGGGTGTTTCATATTGATCGTGGACAATTTTGTACTAGTTCTAATTATTTTTGACTGTCGGCCAAATTGTGAACGCTCAGGAAACATCGGTCGGCCTTCTTTGTCATATTCTGGATGATTCGCTAGCAACTATTTACTAGAGCAGCCAAGGCGAGCAGTTTGTTACAGTCACCGTCAAAATTTATTTGTGCTTTAGTATCTTTGGACGAGTCTAGTGCCTTATCTGCGTGTAAAGTTATTATGAAATTTTCGACGAAATAAAATAAAAGTGGGAAAAGCGATTCGTCAGTGTTGTCATTTTGTAGATTTATTTAATCCTTTCAGAGCAGTAGTCATTAACCTTTGGTGCACGGTAAAACCATCTGCGACCAACGACAGTAACCTGTGAATTGGAGGAAGAAGAAATTAGCGACAGGACGATTTAGTCAATTACCGATTAGTGTGACAAAGTCCACTGTGTACTATTTCGATAGTTTGTAGTCTACGACTGGGACACTGCAGCCTACACCCTTTATTAAGAGTGTCAGAACTACCCCTGTGTCTTAGAAGCAGCCAGTGCCGTTAACAGGAGCAATTACTCACAGCAACGGCGTCCCTACCTGGCACAGCGGGTCATTACGCTATCATTTGCCTCGCGCCACCACCTTTCGATTTATCGCGCCAGTATCTTGTTTTCTTTCTTGCTTCCACGGCAGGAAATATAATTCATTTTAATGGATTCGACTCTGCCCGCACTGCGTCCTCCGCTCCTGATACGAATGCCACCGGTGCGTGCGACATATCTTTGACCGTTTCACGGGACATTAAACGCCCTCCTTCCGTGTGCTGTTAATTGCTTGTTCTACGTTGTTAAATGTTTTACTAATGTGCTTATATCTGTGACCATCAGTCGAGTTGCTAAAGTTAGGATACGATCACCCTAAGCGACAGGTAATTGCAATTGAATCAGAATGTCGTTTTTTCTCCATTTCTAATAATGCAACATGTTCAGATGAAAATAACTGTAGTTTTTTGGACGTTAATGTAAATTTTGTCGGAATTATAAAACTTTTGGTGACAAGTAACTGGTAGCATTATATTTGGTTTGTTTTTCTGAATATGTCCTAGCAACTCGCCATCACTTTCTTTAAATCACAATCATGCCTTCCAAAAGATTGAACCGGTCAACGGACATATTCTGAGTAAAAACTTTAATTGACCTCACGGATCTCCCCAAGCTACCCACCATCCCGCAACCACCACCCCCTCAGGAAGTAGACTCTTCCGAACTACCCGCCATTACAGCGGGGATGGTGAGGCTAGGCACACTTCGCCACCCATGTGGGTGCCCGCGGGGAGCGACGGGGAAGCGGCAACTGCCACGGACCAGGCGGGCCACAAATGAGTCCATTTCTTATGTAAACATTCATTTTTAGAAATATTTCTGCCATGGTGGCTCAGTGTGCTGCTGCAACGCACGCTGGATTGAGGAGGTACAACGGGACCTGGCACGAGTCCCCCTCTCTTCCCCCCTCCTGTACCGTCCGTCCTGACTGCGGTTTTTAGACGGTTTTCCGCAGCTATCAAGGCAAATTATGGGGTAGTTCCCAATCTCCGCCTTATAAACTAACATTTTACAAGCAAAACCAAGCTTATCGCACACAGAACATAGTTGCACGTTTCACGGACAGATGGCAACACTTAACCTACCCCATTAGTATGTAGTATAAGATGGTAGTAGGTATCAAATTCTTGGCGTCAGCTAGGACAAGGCTCCAAATATGACCAGGCCAATGATGATAAAAAAAACATCAAAGGGAGCTCACCCCAGAAAGCTCGGAAAATATGGTGAAGAAGTAAAAGAATCATGTTAATAAATATATTTCTAGTGAAACTATGTTAAGTAATACACATAGTGAAGTCAAAAATAAACTTTCTTTATTATTTTTTAAGAAAGAAATTGTCTTTACAGTCCTTTCATGACGAGGCCGTTAATTTTTTGAAACAATTACAAAAAAAAAGGAAGGCACTAATATTAATTTTTATCATTTTCCGACTCGTCGACATCAATATCATCAAATCAAGTGAATTATGATAGTGGAAGAGGCACTCAGAATTCATTCCTCCTGAATCTAATATGTATATCAACACATTGACATAATGGGATTCGAGAAGAATTGCCTTTGTCGTATAAATGTTTTGGGGATTTATTTATTCTAAATAAGAACTGTCACGAACCATGTCTGTAGGCTACGGTATTCCAATTTAACTCTTCTAATTCTATGAAACTGTTTGGCTATCATCATCCTCAGTAACAAAAGTACAAGTCCACTGGTAAATAATTAAGATCTAACTCATTTAGCTTAAAATTTGAATGGACAAAAAGACGGCTGGAACTTCGTAAAATTCATTTCCAATTTAGATTTCAGTACATTAACATGTTTACTTATTCACTGCCTTCTTAGCTATAACGCAACATCCTGTAAACATCGGGGCAACGGCGAGTCTAGGAAAAAAAATGTGAAAGGTTAAACAACTCCTTTTTCAAGGACGGAGATTAGGGTCACGAATTACGACTCCGATCCGTAAATAAAGTTTTAAGACATCGCTAGCCGTCGGGATCGTATAAGAGGTGAGCGACCCCCGAGTAAACTACCCAACGTCAGCTTGTCCCAATGGCCAAAGACGAGGAGTCACGGAAATTAATGTCTCCACTTGTAAGCCGAGACAAGCTGCCACGCAACTTGTTCAGACGGCAGGTTCTCTGGCGCCATCCTGGGAGGCTAATAGCTTGAAGCAGCCCGTTGATTACGATTTACGCGCCCACGCTGGCTAATGAGAGAGCGTTGCGCAAGGTTCACGTCTCTAGGTGGGTCCAGCAGCCGAGCTGGTCCCCGGGACCTCTCGTTGGCTGCCCGTTCGATAGCATCTCCCGGTGAGGGCCGAACGCCGTTGCCACGTCTTCGGACGGACGGAGTGGAGTAGGAGGTCTCGCGGGAGCCCGCAGGGGATTCGGTGTGGGCGGAGGCGAGAAGATGGGATCGCCCGTGGAGCACCAGAGATGTTAGCTTCATCGACAGTCGTCGGTCTAAAACAGAGATCCTCCACGTTCGCCAATACCTCTGGACGTACATAATCCACACGCGCTGTAAAGTTTTTGGTCCATAATTTTGGTACGCAGAGTTTGTAATAGCTATATATCTTATCTATATTTAAGTCACTTTCTGGCCTTAACAGTGCATACAGCAACGTCCCTGGAGCTTCCCATGAATCCCGTGTTTTTGCAACGACACCCCCAAAGATTTTAGTTTTTTTTAATTATTGTTATTATTAACTGAAAACTCTTATAGGAGCGCTAGGCGATTTTTGGGTGGGGGCAAATCTTCTTGTCACCAAATGCTATGACATGTTGCACGTATGATATTCGCGTTGGCCGCTTTTTGGATGAGTAAAACCTTATTAGTTCTCGTCAAAAACATGCTGTAACAGCAGTATATTTATAGCTATAAGTATGACGTGTTGCGCTTGGACAGCAGTGAAAGTATAGATTAACTTGTAACTAATATACAAACATGAATAATGTTGGCTTGTTCTTCTTCTATGTGTACCCATACCAGTCATCCGATTGCGATGAAACTTTGATGAGTTATTGTGTGCGTGGAAACATAAAAAAAAAACTCTCTCCCTCTTTCCCTACACACCCCTCAAATATTTTAAATGATCTTTATAAAATACCACTGTTATTATCTGATATTGATGGCGTTTAGCACACGTATGCTTCACGACAAGGCAGTATAGGAGCTCAGCGGTTAAGGCGCTTTCATTCTCTCCCGCTGCTGGTTCAAATCCCGTTGTGAGCTGGAATTTTTAGGAGTTGTATATGATTATATGAGATACACAGGGACGTTCCATGGTTCTGATTCCACGCTGAACTGTAGGCACCTAAGGAAAGGAATTGGCCTTTCTGCGTCTGACACAATAGCTTGGTACATCTCCTTCGCGAAGAATCGACCAATCTTCCGGTTGTGAACTAAGTTAGATTTTTTAAGTGAAAACTTCTTTAGCCGATTTTTGGATGGGTACAAATTTATGAGTTCCATTCACCGACAAACTAATGTTAACAGTATGTCTATAGCTACAAGTATGAAGTGTTGCATGTATAACATTCATAGTTTTAAGTTTTTCACATCTGTCGGCTAACCCCAATGACAGCCATTTTTTCTAAAACATAAAATCTTTTCATTACCCTTTCAAAATTTAGGCTTTCTCGTTTTTTTTTTAGGAGCATACCGGAATAACTGGAGTCATTTTTTTGCTACTTTTTCTCTTAAGTATTTAGTGACTGTTAAATGTTAAAGGAACATCATTTGCCTAGTGTTCTCAGAAAACACCTTTCTGGTTTACCGCAGGATGTGTAATGATTGGTTTTACGTTCAAATAACAGGTACCACATATTAACTCACATTAAGGTTAGATTATATACCTGAAATCTGACCGAACTTTTCAGTCTGCATTTTATTATCACAGTTGAGTGCCTCGTTTCCACTTTCGCGATCAGACAATCTCCATACGAAACACAAATTACACACGAAATATTGCCCCAGTATTCTCAATTGTGAAGGTAATATTTTTTTAAAACATTTTGCAATGTGAAATTGAGTGATTTAAATTAATAGTACATACCGTTTGAATTAATAACGATGTAATCGTGTATAATTGCTTAAAGATTGGCATTAATGTACACAAATTATGATGCTTAGTTCAGGTTAATAAGATTATACTATTCCGTGACAGAATTTAGGTCCTATCGCTGCATTCAACTCGAAACCAATTACTACTGTACTTTTAGATAAGCTTTACTATCATTAGCCAGATATTTATATTGCAGTTTCTGCCATTCCATGCAGTTCAGTAGCCATTGATACGTTCAACATCTCTCACAGAAGTCGGTGTATTATATCCATGCCCCAGTTACTTCTCTGATATTTTTTTATGTTTCGTAACCGTTGCAATATTCCCATTCCTAAGTCTTTCATTTTACATTTCAATAATCATTTGATAGTTTTTACTTCAGTTACTCGACGACAATTCTTACTTAAATTCATTATTTCCAATGTTCGTATGGTCTGGTGACTCCATCGAAATGTATCACGATCTAATTCAAATGGTATATTCATAGACCGATTCCAACACCTCTTTTGATTTTTGTATAAATTGTACGCTAGAACACCTCTGTAGTTCGGACTACCGAATTAGATTGGTTACCTACGACATGGGTAGTTGGCACAGTGGCTTAGAACTCATTCGCTAGATTACCAAGACGAATAATTCAGTTGAATAAGTACTTATGCGTTTTATGCCAACGTTAATACATTACTTCACCACTTGATGGTGTTAGCTAACTTTTTACTGAATAGCACACAACCTTTTGCTATTCGCAATTGCTGTTTACTGCTCTTTAAATGTAACAAAAAATAGATAATTACGTGAACGGTAATATTGTTCAGTTTTGTTCTGGAACAGACGAAGCAATCGTTCCTGAAAAAAATATTTAATTGAGCTGCGATGGAGTGCATGCAACGGTGGCAATTTCCCCAGTCATCTAATTACCCCTTTCTTATTATTTTTTATTATTATATATAATTAAGTTAAACATTTCTCCAACCAGTTTCTTTTGCCATTTAAGAAATTAATTTTAAATTACTTCGGTGTTTTTGATAAATTATTCATCACTTCTCTTCATAATTTATTCAAATCCTTGACACCCTTACCCAGAAAAGAAAATTTTCCCACTCCCTTATGCAAGAAATCGAGTGCCAGCTTGTGGCCATGATCCTATTCCTTTCCATGCACTCTCTTCAGTGGCGGATACAGGATTTTGGTTTGGGGGGGAGGGGGGGCTTGAGCGGATTTTGGTTTGGGGGAGGCTTGAGAGGATTTCCTTTGTGGGGGGGGGGGCTTGAGTGGATTTCGTTTGGGGGGGGCATGAGTCGGGTAAGGGTAGGCTGTTATAGTCATGCCGCCCTTAAAAAATAGGTAGAGCTAAAAAAAGTCTCAAAATCCTAAAAATTAGCGATGTCAGGGGTGGACTTGAGCGCCTTAGTCCCCCCTCCCCCTGGATCCGCCACTTACTTTCTTCACACTCCTCCTGTCTTTCCATGACTACCAACGCAGGTCCTTTATCGTATCAGTTACTGACTGAGTGCTGTGGTAATTTCCATAAACATATCCAGCTGCTCTCCTTTGCACGCCCTCCAACTCATGTATATGATACCACAATTTGGATTCCAAACTACACCACCTTATTCAAGCAATGGCCTTACAAAAGTTTTGTAACCCAATTCCCTAACTTCTCTGGTATATCACTTCATCACTCTTTCCAACAAGTGGAGGATTTTTAAACCTTTTCCTATAACCATTCCAATGAAGTCCTTGCCACTTGCTAAGTTCCTATACTTTAATAATAATTATAATAATAAACTTTATTGCAATGAGGCATATCTCACGGTGCGAACATGATCACCTACTATTAGTCTTCTTGAGGTTTTACTTCAAATTCTTTCAGTGTGTGAGTTACATTTTTCACCATATCCCTCGGTAATTAATTCAGTCCCTGATTTCCTTACCGCAAAGAAAGTATTCTCCTTCGCAATTTACAAGCATTGGTGTGTTATTTGATGGTCACCTCTTCCTTTCCACGGATTACTCCTAATTGTTCAACCAATTCACCTGCTTCCTGTTTACCAGTGACTCCCAATCTTGCTCCTTTACCACATCAGTAACTGATTGTGTTCTACAGTAATTTTAACAAACAAATCTAACTACCCCGGTTTGCACATAACCCAACGCCTATATCTAATGATATTTCGGAAATCAGATTCACTGTCGCCGTCTTCTGAATGGCGACAGTGATGCAATCGCCGAAACATCATGAGATAACACTTTCTTAACTCGGCTAGTTACCAAAGCATTTCATAAATTCACAACACAGAGAAATCCTCTTTTAATTTGTGGAATATACAAAATATATCTTCCTCCACTAAGTCAGAATCATATGATTAACAGCAGAGTGTATGTTATATAGTGCGCTTACGTTTTTGTAAAGGACTTAAAATTCTCTTCGCATTTTGGTGAGCTGGGTTTGAGTCTCCTTTCGGCCATCCAGATTTACGGTTTCCACGGTTTCCCTAAATCACTCCAGGTGAATGCTGGGATGGTTCCTTCAAAATACCATGATCGACTTTCTTCCTGTTCCATGTCCTCTGTCCTTTCCCGAATCTAATGACCTAGACGTCGATTTGGCTAAAGCCATTAAAAAAACAATAACCCGGTTGGACTGTCGAATATAGTGATACCGTGGCAAATATTGCTTGGCGGTTTCTCCAGTTTTATTATTATTCTAAACTGCAATTTATTCTGATTGGCTAATTTGTGGATGGTGTTGAGCAGTAGAGACAGCTGCAGCGCCCACACTCTCGGAGGGCCAACGAGGGTCAAGTGAGGCGCTCTTCGCAGCAGGACCACTTCCTCATTGAGTGCTGCAGCAAAAAAACAACCACGCGACACCAGAGTACCACATCCGGCGCACTTTGACTACCACGAAAATTTCGCAAGCGCTATATTCGAGAAGGGTTGACCTCATGGCCACTTCCGTTACGGGTGGACGAAAACATTCCGCTCAGAATGTTTACTCCTCGTATTCGCGACAGTAGCATTAGTCTCCTAATTAGCTGCGTTTGGCGGCGTAAAATAAAGTGCCGTTTCTGAAAGCGACAGTGTTAATGGGTGAGGTCATCGTGAACGAAGTAGCTACAGTAGCGACTCTGAGGACAGTTTTGGGGACGGTATAGATCAGTTGGTTGTCAACGGGTGTGGTACTGCCCACAAATGGGCGATGAAGTGATTAGATGGGACTTTTCTGCTCCAAGGCACATTTGGGTTGCGTTGAGGACCCCCCCCCCCCCCCCGCCCGCCTTCCAGTGTTATATACGGCTTTAAAGACTGTTTTTAAGTGTATTCCCATGATTGTTTGTAGCCAACTAAGAATTTAGCGAGGTCGACAATTTATTAGCTAAGAAAAGAAACAGATTTTCAATATTGGAACGACGAAATTTAAGATTGTTTATGGCAAATAAGGGACCAAATATCGAAAAATTGGTGTCATTACATCAAGTTCAGTCTTATAATTAATATTTTTTCATAATATGTATTTGTTAATCAAACTGTGAACAATGCACCAATATTATTTCTATCTTTCAATAAATTAATTTTAGAAATATGACCTTGTTTTTCTACGTATGTGTTATCATACACTTTATCTCAGAAGGGCGCTATCGCATCATTGTTTCAAGAATTGGATTAAGAGCCAAACAAGTTGCAGCATTATAGGTTACATTATTTATTACAAGAAGGGTAGTCGGTGTGTTCGTTTTTCTGAAAGGCGAACGATTAGTAATTTTTTCCCGAAAATAAGTGGGTAGTAAGAGAAAAGTTGGAAACCTATGGTATACATCTATGCCTGTCCAGCTACAAGAGCAGAACAATAACCAATAGATACGATGTTGCTACTGCCTTGTTAATTTTTTCTGTTAACTAGAGAATCAAGTTATACGAGGGTGAGTCAAATGAAAACCTTAAATATTTTTTAAAATATTATTTATTGTGCAGAAGTGGTACAAATCTGTATCAATTTTCAACATAATCTACCCCACGCTCAATGCAAGTCCTCCAGCGCTTACAAAGTGCATAAATTCCTTTAGAAAAAAATTCTTTTGGTAGTCCGCGCAACCACTCATGCACCGCGTGGCGTACCTCTTCATCAGAACGGAACTTTTTTCCTCCCATTGCTTCTTTGAGTGGTCCAAACATATGTAAATCACTTGGGGAAAGGTCTGGTGAGTATGGTGGATGAGGAAGACACTCAAAATGCAGGTCTGTGATTGTTGCAACTGTAGTACGGGCAGTGTGGGGCCTTGCATTGTCATGTTGCAAAAGGACACCTGATGACAGCAATCCACGTCGCTTTGATTTTATTGCACGCCGAAGATGATTTTTTAAGAGATCTGTGTATGATGCACTGGCGACAGTGGTCCCTCTAGGCATGTAATGCTCCAAAATGACGCCTTTTTCGTCCCAAAAAAGAGTCAGCATAACCTTCCCTGCTGATGGTTCTGTTCGAAACTTCTTTGGTTTTGGTGATGAGGGATGGCGCCATTCCTTGCTCGCTCTCTTCGTTTCCGGTTGGTGGAAGTGAACCCACGTTTCGTCCCCAGTAACGATTCTTGCAAGGAAGCCATCACCTTCTCGTTCAAAGCGCCGAAGAAGTTCTTCACAAGCATCAACACGTCGTTCTCTCATTTCACGAGTGGAACCCATCTTGCAGACACTTTGTGAAACTGGAGCACATCATGCACAATGTGGTGTGCTGAACCATGACTAATCTTTAAACATGCTGCAATGTCATTCAGTGTCACTCGGTGGTTTTCCATCACTATGGCTTCAACTGCTGCAATGTTCTGTGGAGACACAACTCGTTGTGCCTGACCTGGACGAGGAGCATCTTCCACTGACGTCACTCCATTTGCGAACTTCCTACTCCATTCGTAGACTTGCTGCTGTAACAAACATGCATCACCGTACTGAACCTTCATTCTTCGATGAATTTCAATAGGTTTCACACCTTCACTACTCAAAAAACCGAATAACAGAAGGCTGTTCTTCCCTGGTGCAAGTCTCAAGTTGGGCAGCCATCTTTATACTGATATTGCGACGGTAATTTGTGCATCTGCACTATGCTGCCACCTACAGGCCATTCTGCACGCTGCTTGTAGCACGCTTACCAACTTACAGGATAACGGCGCGAAATTTCGATTTTATTACAAATTTAAGGTTTTCATTTGACTCACCCTCGTATCTATGAATCTCTTAGAGGTCACTACATTTTTGACATTACGAAAGAACAAGCATTGTTGACCTTTCGTCAAAGCGTGACATATAGGGTGGATGGTTTGGTAGTAAACAGGATAATATTTTTTTTTTTTTTTTTTTTTTTTTTTGTCATCTCTAGCGTAAGTCTAAACGCAATCCATGGTTACAAGTAAGTTATCTGGAGGGTGCATTAAAATTGATCTTTGCAGTTTTGATGTTCGGCTATGTTGTCGAATGTGATTAAGTGTTATTGTTGATTTAATGTTTTTATAATGCAGAATCATCATCATACGCTGATGCGATCAAATGTTAATAGAAAAATTGCCTGAAATTAGATATTGTTGATGTTAGTCTATTAATATAATGTAACCATGATTTTTTTTTAATGGCTTTCGGCAACTAAGCCATTCAGCCAGCTCGATGTGTTTATTATATCTCATCCAGTGATATAGTTTCTCCAGTATGTTATGATTACTAAGTGTAGACACCACAGGACGGACAGGACATTCACACAGACACACAACATCCATGCCCGCGGCCGGATTCGAACCGGCGACCTTCGGCACGCGGAGCTAGTGCTCTAGCCCCTATGCTACCGAGGACGGCAACACTTGTGTTATAACTGGCTCCGTCCCGCAATGCAGTGACGTCACTCGCTACGTGATGGTGCGCGTACTCTTAAGGATTTCCTGTGACGGCGTGTCGCCGTGTGTTGTAACGGAGTCGTTACTTGTGACGACATGCACAGCATGTTGCTGTTACGTAGGGTCAGTTACCACACACTCACTGCACCGAAGAAGCGGACTGCTGGTTCAGTGGTAAAGCCGTCTGAGTGAGGATCGAATGGTCTGCGGTTCGAATCCCCGTCTCGGAGAGGGTTTTGAAAGGCTCTTAATCCGACCTTCACTTCTGGCACAACTTGCAGCGTAATGATAAGTAATGCTTCTGTGGTTCTGATTTCGCGTTAAACTGCAGGTCCCCTTTATACGCTAGGATTACTGGGTTAGGTTACAGGGTAGCCATGATAGAGGCGCAGAAACTCCACCAAACCTGCGACAGAACTACCCATCGGGGTCTGCCACGCAATACGCCCATTCTTATTTTTACTGCACTAAAGACAACAGGGTTACTGGATGAGGTGATGAGGGAAAATGGATACTGTAAACGTACTGCGCGTGGGAGTTCTCCACACAATCATAAACCATTCCATTTAACCTTCACTCAAATTGCTTTTATAGAAAAAAATTCTTAAATATATTGAAAATTTTTAAGCTCGCCAGTAATCTTTATATATAAAGATGAATGTATGTTTGTTTGTTCTTCATACAAATCCACAGTTTTCATCCGATCTCAATGAAACTTTGCACGCTTATCCTTTGAAACAAGGAGAAAAAAACTGTCTACATTTGGTTGAAAAATTATCAGTATAAATAACACATGTTGTCTCATAACTTCGAAATACGGCGATAGACAGACACGTTGGATATGGACGTCTCCGTACCGCGTTTCCGTGTAGTAGACTGGCACCTCAGTGGTTAAAGCGCTTGCTTACGAACTTTGTGGTCTCCTGTTCAAGTCTCCGTGGATGCTAAGATTTTTAAAAATTGTTTTTCATTGTAAGAGTCAGGCCTGGGCCGTAGGTTATTCGGATTGAATGTTAAACTGTAGATATTAGAAAGTTAAGGGTGCAATGCGAGGCTAATCGTAGATAATCTTGCAATGTTGTAGATGTACACTTTTTTACGTTATAATGATCCCTCAGGTGTTGTTTGCAGTCATTGTGTGAGTGTGAACCACAGTAATATTATTATAAATACGGAAGTAAGTGTCTGTCTTTTTGTTACGTTTTGACGACTAAATGGCTATATCTTTGTGATGGAATTTTATAAGGAAATCTGTATGAAGGGCAAAGGATATTTTTTCCAGTATGATTAACAGTTGTAGTCACGAAATTTTGAGACATTATCGAATGATGACAGAAATATGTTGGAAATTGATTCTCTTCAAGAGACAGGTTCGACGGTACAATGATATAGTGTTAGCTTTCCTGTCATATTATTTCGACTCGATATTGTTTGGGACCAATCCTTCGTTACCAATAACTTTCTATATTTAATTCTGGCAAAAAATCTTAATCCACGCGTACGAAGTCGCGGGTACGAGCTAGTATGAAATAAGATGAGATCTGTGGACTGATTCATAATTTTGGAAATCTGCGTTTGCCAATAAGGTGATGCAAAAACAAAATTAGGTAACTTTGTCGTAGAGGAAAAATTCATTCATACTATTCCTGGTACAGGATACACATTCCGTATTGTGAATTAGTGGAGCTACAGTCGTTGTTATTTCATTACGATACATTTGATTTTATGGATCTTTATTTCACTGCTCATTTTTTAATACTTTTATGCTAGTTCAAGAATCATACATGTCTTTTTTTTTCTTTATTTATTTTACAGCTTTCAGTGTTTACAAAGAATTTTTTTTAAAAAATATCAAACTGTCAGTTACGCGCAACGGAGATGGCTGGTTGTCGGCAGTAGTCTAATTTTGGGTTTGGTCTACTTTGGGATTTGTCATAATTATGCAATGTTTCTCTTCTCGGCTCTCGGCATTTTCACAAACAAATTCTTACAAATCTGGCTCCACAGCACTCAATTACATATCAAATTGCAGGTGTGATCTTAATTCTTGATGCTTAATATGCATATGATACTGATTCGATTTTCACTGATGTGTACAAGGCACATATTGACACTTCTCCTTTACGTTAAGCAGTTCTCGAGAAGTAGAAATTGTGTGGAACGCTGTTTCTTTATACAACTTTCTCGATAGTACACCATACATATTAATCACCGCAAAAATAATAGATTTCAGTTTTCCTATAAACCGAGAAGCCTCCCCGTTTGTTTCATCAGTCTATTGAAGATTCAGCAGGTGGTTAATTACCCTGAAGTGAATACCTAGTTGGAATGGACACGTTACTGACACGAGAAAAGATGTGACACAGTACAACAATTCGTACTCTATCAAGGCAAATGTGAAGACTTGGAAAACCAGAAAATATTACTCAACTTTAATTAAAAAAAAAATATTTATCCCATGTCGTTATGTCTACTCGACGGATTGGCGAACGATGCTATCCATCTACTTCTCTTCCTCTTCAATCTCGTCCTCTGTGTCTCTTTTAAACAAGTCACTTTTACCATCCGCGATTGACCTCTAGGACTATGGATCTCCGTACGTTTTTTTAGGAAATTTTGGAGCTTCATTAATGGTTCATGCCTTCACCACGCCATCCGTGGGTGCGATTTTACGACTCCGTACGGTTGGACACCGGCGAAAATTATATTGCCTCATTAGCCAGGATAGTCACCAGTCACACAAATTTTTATTGCAGCCAATTTTTATCAGGGCTGATGTTGTATCATTAATGTCATGGAATTTCATGAATTCTTATGAATGAGAAGATTCTTAACCACGACGCCAGTTTCAACGACGGATTAGTTATCCTAAAGCGAGGATGGTCTGCCATCTACAAAACAGAAGATAGACTTGAACGAGCTGTTATTTAACTCATTTTTAGCTATTATTTCCAATATGAATCATATACATTTATGGAACGAAGGAAAGTTTCCAGAGTCAGCGAAAATACAGTAGACTTTTTTTTATAATTAGCTGCAACATGAAACACATTTCTGGCAATTTTTTTTTTGTAAATCTCTGTTCTCTTTTTACGTCATAAATTAGCTTTCTGTTCCTGACAGCTCATGATTCTTTTCCAATTTTTGATAAGCATGTTTCTCAGAATATGTTGACACGAAACTTGGATCTATATGTTTCACGATATTTTGACAATTTGAATTAATAAAACCATTTTTACTATAGCCAAACCATTATACAATATTTAACAGAATACTCATTAGCTATGAAAAGATGCAATTACTTCCGTAATTTCACATGGCGTGGGGGTATGGTAGTACTGAAATATCTTACTACTATACGTTGGGAAAATGGTTTAATGACTTAACGAAGAGGTTCCAAGATTTTAGGAGCCCTGTTTATGATACAAAAAATGAAGAAAATCACACGAAAGAATCTGAAACGGTGATGTATTTGGTATGACGCGGGTTCGAATCCTCATCCGGGCATAAAGATTTGGGTTTTACATGGTTTCCCCAAATCACTCCAGACGAATGCCGGGATGCTTCCTTCAAAAGGCCATGGCCGCATTCTTTCTCGTTCCTTGTCCCCAGTCCCTCCCCGCCTCTAATGACCTCGACGTCGACGAGGCGTAAAACCATAGGCAAAAAACAGCATGAAATGGAGATTGCGTGAAATCTTTGCAGAAAATAATAATTCTAATTTTCTGTAAATGGTGTCCACTTCATGGACTTCTTTCAGACTTTTTTTTTCATTGGTCACTTACTTGGTCACTTACTTAAAGTGTTCCATTTTTTACAATAATCTTAAAATAATAATTATTTCCATCACCTATAAAATGACGTTTTACCGTCCTCTACATCTTCTAGGCTACAAAAATGGGTAAACATTGTTTTAATTTGCTGGAAATATAGACGTCATCACCTTGCCAAAAGTATCAACACTGTCTCTCTACACTGGTACTGTTTGAGACGATTTCAAATCTGAAAACTTAAAATTATTGTGACCGTGGTTTATCTCTAGTTTACGTGTTTCCATCAACGCTGTAAGCTATCCGTCTTTTCAGTTTACTGACAACTAAGTAGACAGAAAGCCGGAAGCCAACGTCAAATGGAAGAATCATGTCTTTACCCTGTGTAAACACAGGAGACTCAAGGACGATGCATGTGGCGTGGAACGCATACCCGATACCAACACACCAGAACTCTGGCCGTACTGGAGTATGTAAGCAGACCCTTAAGTCGTTTGATTAATTCACGTTCCTCACAAACTTGTACGGATAAATTAGATAGATTTGGAAGGTGTAGTTTCAAGTTTGTGTAGCTGAGAAACGAAATAAAATTAAGTGGTAATTACGTTTATGCATTAACTTATTCTCACTCCATTGTCTCAGGCAACATTATAGTGACCGGTGCTGAGTCACTGACAGCTGTTTCGAGTCCCGAAAGTGAAAGAAATTTTCATCGTCAGGATTTGGTGGACAAGGTAGGAGACGTGGTGGTGCATAATTCTTAGTAACCACATTGTGTGTCAAAGTTCCAAACGTCTCCACAGTGAGTACGGATTTAGATCGTACAACTTCCGTGATGGTGATTCAACCGTCGGAGGCAGACGTAAAGTTCGAAGGCCCCCTTAGTGTCTTTCGGAAGAATAGCCCCACCATAGGGCGACAGAGCGTTTTATACCCTCCTTTCCCATATCTTCATATACACACACTCAACACAATACATTTCAGTACTCATCATTGTCTTCCACACGCAAACAACACATAATTAAACCGAGGATAAGAACCGCTTCTGCTTCTATAGTCAATTCGCGTACACCTACATGTGAGTGACTGAGTGAATCTTCTCAAAACTAAATAACTTTTGGGGCTGACCATCTGCTCTTCTCTAAAGTGGTTAAAAGGCAACCCAACTTGTTTTATGTTTTGTATATTTTAAAAGCATCCGAATGTATTCTTTGTTTTTTGTTTTTCTGCTTTTTAATGTTTTTTGGGGGATTTTTTTCGCAATTTTCATTTATCCTCCAGTGTCATATGAACCAAACATTTGGAGTACTTCTTTAGAACTTTTCCAAAGTGGTTAAAAAGCAACCAATTTTTTAATATGATTTTTGTAATTTTTCAAAGCAACCGAAAGTATTCTTTTTTTGTTTTTATGTTTTTTTTAATGTTTTTTGAGAGATTTTTTTAGAAACTTTCATTTCACCTCCAGTGTCATTTAAACTGAAATATATTTAAAGTACACCTAGTTCATTGGAACTTTTCTAATGTGGTTAAAAATCAACCGAATATTTTTGTTTTTTGTTTTTTAAAGCAATTCAATTTTTGTTTTGTTTTTTTGTGTCTTTTATGTTTTGTGATGATTTTCATTTCATTTCCAGTGCTATATACAATGAAATATCTTTTGGATTTGGCCATTAGAACTTTTCTAAAGTGGTTAGAAAAGCACCCGAAAGGATTTTTATGTTTTTTTGTAATTTGTTAAAGCAACCGAATGCATTCTTTAATTTTTGTTTTTTGTTTTTTGTTTTCTGTGTATTTTTTTCGCAATTTTTATCTCGCCTCCAATGTCATATGAATTGAAATATCTTTTAAAGTAGTTCATTAGAACTTTTGCAAAGTGCTTAAAAAGCAACTCAATGTTTTTTTATTTATATTTTTTATATTTTTGTGAGAGCGTTCTGGTAGCTCAGTGGCTAGGGCGCTTGCTTTTAAAACATTCGCTACTGCTGCCCCGGGCACGAATCTCGGCAGGCGCAGGAATTTTGAGAGTTGTGTTTAATCATATGAGCTATGGCAGGACGTTCCGTGGTTCGGATTCCACGTTAAACTGTAGGTCCCAGAGGAAAGGAACTGGCCGTCCTACCTCTGACACAATGGCTTAGTATGCCTCCTTCGGGAGGATCCAACCAACCTTCGGGTTGTAGACTAAGTTAAGTTTAATGTTTTTGGGATGTTTTGTTTCGCAATTTTCATTTGATCTTCAGTACCGTATACACAGAAATATCTTTTATACTTGACTATTAGAACTTTTCTCAAGTGGTTAGAAAGCAACCTAATATATTTAAATACTTATTTTGTAATTTTATTTTAGTTTCCGATCTCATTTGTCACAGCTAGGTAACGTTAAAGTACTTGCAATAAATTAGAGACTCTATTACCTTCAGCTGTGGCAAGAGCACCTGCCGCTTTAGACATTTGGCTCACAGACCTGAATTAGGAGTGGGCCTCCCACTTCCACAGCGGTTCGGAGCAGTTTTGGGTGCAGCTGGGACCGACTACAGCTGACAGCGAGGCTTGTTTGTGTTGGCTCACGTGCAGTCGCTTAACCAGATTAACGAGCGCCCAATGAAAGATGCTTCACCACGGCTCCCAACACGTGGTGACCCCTCTCTCACAAATAGTACACGCGATTCTGCAGCACCGTACAAGTTGTGTTTTGATCTCAGTCACACATATGTTGTTTTTACATAGTCTGTTCTACAATATCATAAACAAATTAAAATTCTAATCCCCTAACCGATAGTGGTGGAAGAGTGGTAACGCTCTGAACTCGCATTCGGGAAGACGTAGCTTCGAATCCCTGTTCGGTCATAAAAATTTAGATTTTCCTATATTTTCCAAATTCCCTCTATGTCATTGCCGGAATGGTTCTTTTATAAGGCTGAATTCCTTCCAGTTTCTTGTCCCCAGTCTTTTCCCACCGGCGACGAGGCCTAAAACCATAAGAAAACAATTTCCATTCCGCCATAGTGATATCTTCATACTAGGCCAAGGTACGAAACTAGAAACCAGTTAGAATATGAACCTAAATCAAGGAATCTTTGAAGACGAGCAGACGTCTCTTAATCTTTCCTTTAACGATAATGATGATGATATTTCCCCAGAAAAATGAACATAACGAGAAGATTAATTTTTAAGAGCCACTATCTAGGGAAAATTAATGTGATGAATACTAATAAAATACCTAGTTGTTGACTGGCGGGGTTGCAATGACAGGAGATGTTATTACAAAATCAAGTTTATGAGCGTTATTTAATAGCCATTTCGTTAAGTTTTGAGATACTGCGAAAAGATGAATTGCCAGAACACTGAAAGAAAAGTATGTATTTCATTTAAATTGATATGACAATAACAATAATATACAGAAGAAAGAAAAGGATAGTAGAAGACATAGTAGGTAAAGATCAGTTTGGGTGTAGGAAAAATCGCGGTACAAGGGAAGCAATTGTGTCTTTAAGATTAATACTTGAAGGGCGGATCAAGAAAAACAAAGATACTTTTATGGCATTTGTTGATTTAGAAAAAGCTTTTGATAATGTTAGGTGGGACAAGATGCTCAAAATTTTAAAGAACTCAGGTCTAAAGTATCGAGATAGAAGAATACTCTCTAAACTATATAAGAATCAAGTGGCTGTAATAAAAGTAGAGAATCAGGAGAGACATGCATCAGTTAAAAAGGGTGTGAGACAGGGTTGTAGTCCATCCCCGTGAATATTCAATTTGTATGTAGAGGAAGCAATTAAGAAAGTCAAAGAAATTTTTCCATGTGGCAGAAGTGTTCAGGGAGAAAAAATTAGTATGCTATGATTTGCTGATGACATTGTCTTGTTAGCAGAAAGGGCTGAGGACATTGAGAAATTACTGAATGGCATGAACGAAATACTGAAGGAAAATTTTGGACTGAATATAAATCAAAGCAAGACAAATGTAGCAGAAATGATACCAATACTAGTAAATTAAATATAAAAATTGGATCGGAAGCAATTGGAGAAGTAAGTGAATTCTTTTACTTAGGAAGCAAAATTACAACCGATGGCCGAAGCAAGAATGATGTTAAAAGCAGAATAGCACTAGCAAAAAGAGCCTTCATGAAAAAGAGAAATCTTTTAGTTTCAAATATTGATCTAGGAATTAGAAAGAACTTTTTAAAACTCTATGTGTGGAGCACAGCACTTTACGGTAGCGAAACATGGACTTTAGGAATACCGGAAAGAAGGAAAATTGAAGCATTCGAAATGTGGTGTTTCAGAAGAATGCTGAAAATTAAGTGGACAGACAAAGTGAGAAATGAACGCGTTTTTGAAATGATGGGTAAGGAAAGAAGTTTGTGGAAGATGCTCACAGAAAGAAGAGACAGGCAGGTAGGTCATATTTTGAGACATGCTGGATTAGTCATTTTGCTGGTGGAGGGAACAGTCGAAGGTAAGAACTGTAGAGGAAGACAGAGATTAGAATATATGAAGCTGATAAATGAGGACGTGCGTTGTAGGGGAAATGTAGAGATGAAGAGGTTAGCACAAGATAGGAAGGGATTGCATAGGAGGATTGCATCAAACCAATCAAAAGACTGATGACAGCAAAAAAAAAAATCAAATAATGCTTTTGATTATTTATGTTCGTTCACTGTAGATTTTTTCAAATAATCTTTGTCCAGAGATTGCGTTGGTACAGTAAGCTAAAACAATCTGCAACGTTACGTCGTCTTTAAGGTTATGAGCATTATTTAATAACAATTGCATTCAGATAATAAACTGTGAAATATGAAGTGAAATAATATTGCATTCAAAATACTGCATTTTTAACAGACTTAAAACCTAGTCAATTATAAAAACAAATAGCTTTGACTTCCTTTTAGTGTTGACTTAATGGATTTTCAAAGATAAGGTAATTTGAGCAGGAATGTATTACGAGCTACGAAGAGAAAATGATGTAGTCATAATATGATTTGTCGTCGGATGTTTCGGGAAATCTAGCCAAATTAAAATCAAGGTAGGCAGATCAGGGATTGAAACCAGATCATACAGAACCCCAGGTCCAGCGTTAACCACTCATCAACCAGGTTCGTTATATTTCATTAGTATCACAGCATAAAAATTAAAGAAAGAATCAAATTTTCGTAGCTGCGTAGTGTCAAAATATACCAATCTGGTTTCGTTCAGTAATAAGTTCAAACAACAAAAATTATTTTAAATTGATTAATTTTATGAATAGAAAATTTCAGTAAACACGAGAACTCTTTAAAACTATGTTCGATTTAAAAACTGATCTCTTGCAAGGCAATGATTTTGAGAAACGCTTATTTAAATTATTAAATCCTTTTACCACAAAAATTGTCTTAAGAAACAGAAAACTGTAGAATGTTTACGTTAGAATACTTCTCCCGTTTCCCGCTGTTCATCGAAATCGTTGCCATCATTTCAATTTGCTAACATCATTTATCGGGATTTTTTATGTGGTCATAAGGCTGTTCACACCATAATGAGTATTTCGATATGTTTGAGAACTACGTAAGCCAGTACTGATGTTATGCAGCTTTTTTGTTGTAGGGAACATACTTTTGAAGATGAACTGGAGACAATGCAACAATTTCCAAAATAAATTATGGTCAGCTGAATATAAACGGTAATCAGGATAGGCCCAAAGACTTTTAATCACACTAGTAGCACATCTGCTATTGCACAAACGAATTTAATAATTTTACGTTGAAGTACATTTGTTTTTAGGCAAAGAGTGTGGTGTCTATGTATCCGTAGACATCTTTCAGTTTTTATGCGTATCTTAAAATGACTGCCGACAGCAATAAGTTTTCACTAAACTCAATCCTTCATAACAGTAATTTGTTGCTTCCTATAAATTTACATGATGAATATCATTAACTGACGACTAAATTAAACGCAGCCGTCTGTATTTAATGTGCGGGATCAGAAAAGTAATGCATTGTGTGTAAAAGTGTTCATAGCAAGACCACAGCAGCTATTGAACCAAATATAGTGTGTGCTCCAATTGTCCATATTAATTCAAGAAATCACTATAATTTAGCAGCTGTTACAGCCTTGAGCGTGAACGTTCCTTGGATGATGTCATAATAACACCCTGCGTTCGAGGGACATATCGGTTCTCGCGCCGATCGCATACATCAAATACGTGCTACAGCCATTACGAAAGGTAAGTGGAAATCGATTTCCCCGTAGATAGCGACAATCACGCAAGCCTGAGCGGGATGGGCAGCGCTGGGGGCTTAGTACCCAGCGCCGCCAACAGATCGCGTGGACGGTCCGACAGCGGCGGATCTGTCAGAACCGAACAGCTGCTAATGATAAATAACACAACGCAATAGACTATTTATACAGCTAGTAAATGCAGTTGCAATCTAACCGTTACCTCTAGTTCCACTCGATTCTGACCTTCACCTTCATTATGCTTTTATTGACCATCAAGTAATTGTTGAAGATATTAACAAACTGATTATGGAAGTCACGTTGGAGGTGGTGCAGAGAAGGGCAACTAAATGTATTTGCTGAAATTACCGCATAAAGCAATTAGTAGCTGGTATGGTAAAGTAGCTGGGACGAAACTCACTGAAATATAGGAGGCGGGTGAAGGCAGTGTGCAACGCAATAGGCGATAAGGCATGGAAGAACATTCGTAGAAGAAATAGGAGAGGTACGTGAAAGAAATAATATTACAATGTGACAACATCCAGAAGTTTTTACATGCTTACAGGTGTAAGCAAAGGCGAAATTTTGTTTTGTTTTGTTTTTTGGATAGGTATGAGTTACCGATGGAAATTATATGACACAGTGAAAGGATTTAAGATAAAAAATTCGTGATATGCGATAGTAAATGAGTAGTGTAATTTCCACCGGGGTTTGTTCTATATCGTAAATAAATAAAAGTTTTAAAATAGTTGAATTATCATACCGAAACCATAAGAATATTTTTTCCTAATGTATCATCATCTTTTAATAGTAGTTTCAAACTTAATTATTGTTGTAAAAAGCACATAACCAGCGGCGGAAACTGTATTTTCAACGAGAAACCATTTGTCGAAAAATAATACATACCCTTCTCTACAGAGATGGACATTGGGTTAAATCATCGTTATTCGCTCTTTTACGATTTATTATTTTTAAAAGTATCTTAATCGTTTCTAAGCTACATCAATGTTACTGTCAGTGACGTTGGTACTTAGATTTCTTGACAATTTCAGAAGAATATAAATATTTCTTATCGTGATGAACAAGAAATGGCAAAAATTTCTCATTGGCAACCTGTTTCTGGAATACTACTCTAATTACCAGCAAACTTTCTATTTATATTCTACATTTGCTAAAAAAAATAGAAGCACCCAGAAGGCATGGTCGTATGTCAGTGTATACACCATCGGTGAGTATGTAAAAGGTTACAGGTGAATTATCTGTGATAGGTAGAACAGACATCAGAGTACGTTAGTACTGTTCAAGTTTAGTATTCATGTCAGGCCTGGTAGGGTGTATAAAGAGCGTTAACAGCATCCGGTGTTAGTTATTACTGTGAAGGACACGGACTCGTGTGATACAACTTTATCATTATCTGAGACCATGAGGACAGGCATATTCGTCGTCAATGTTCCGGTCGACCACGTCTGACCAACACGAGAAAGGATCGCCATGTTGTGCACGAAGCACATAGTAACTCCTTCACATCTGCTCCTGCCAACCGAGAAAAAGTATTGGAGTCCTCGTAAAATTCTGTGTCAACCAGAACCATTGGTCGGAGTCAAGTAGCTGCCAGAACAGGGAATTACCGAACTATGCGTAAGCTGTCGTTAATACGTCAACAGAAATTGATGCGTTTATAGTGGTCCCGTCACCGGGAAACGTGTATTGTTGATTAATAGCGTCGCATTGTGTTCAGCGATGAATCGTGGCTCTGCACTACTTCGGATGACCATCGTCGGCGAGTATGGTGGTGGTCTGAGCAATGTCCCATTATTCCAAAGTTTTTGTAGAGGCGCAGCAGCGTTACTCGTGGTGTCCTGATGTGGGGAACCATAGGGCATGACTTTAGGTCACGACTGATAGTGATTGAGGAAACTCTGATTGTACAACGGTAAGTAACGGACATCCTGCGTCATCATGTGTGACCTCTCATGCGACAATATCTTGTTGCCATTTTTCAACAATACAATGCTCGTCCAAGCATAACACAAGTCTCTATGAACTGTCAGCGTAATATTTCAGTGCTGTTGTCGCTAGCAAGATTCACAGATCTGTCCCGATAGAACGTGCGTGGGACCAGTTTGAATGTCAATTCCGTCTCAGTGCTACTATCCAGGATATCAATGACCGGTTATAACAGTTATGGACCATCTTACCTCAGGAAAGAATACAAAGGCTTCATGACTCCCTTCCCAACCGAACCAGTACATGCATTCAGGTTAGAGTAGTTCAACGTCACACTAATAAGTACGCTCATACATATTACATTACCGCATTATTTACGCCACTAACAGACGCTTATTTCCAATCTCTTACAAAACTACATAAACTACGAGGGGAATTATCAGGCATAACCATTGTTTTTAATTTGACTGATAAGGTTCGACTTACAGACTTGAGTGATATGTTCAGAAGGAATCTCAACTCACATTGGGAAAACAAGTTGTTCATCCGATGTGGTTGACTTGCTCTATACTACTCCAGAGTAAACAGCCACTGCTTTCAGACTCCTAGGTAAACGATCCTTACTACAAATGCTATTTAGAGGTTCTTTCGGGATGTCAATTAGCGCCGCTGTTAATATGTGATTTGTGACGTTTTTACCGCATGGTACAGCAATATATTAAAATAAGCCAATGAACCATTCACTGAAATTATGTAGGCAGATGAACGGGCGTAATGCAATTTATTTAACAAAAAAACTTTCATTAGGTGCGACGTTCCCAGCTTCGCAACAACTAAAATATAAGAATCAAATGGTACAGGCTGCAACTTATTTGTTACCCGGCAGCTACAAACGCAATGGTAAATACTGGCAGATATTGGACAGTGATACCACTACACAAAATATATACTATTGTATAAGACGTTTGACACCGGAATACGTTAATTACTGTCATGAATAATCTTAACATGAAAGTTCACTGAAGTTATTAGAAAAAGTAATCATAGTCCTTTTTAAGCAAAAATAACAAACTTTTTCGAATTCTTTGGTGCTGTTTTCCATTGCTGTTTACCCGTTTCGTTTTAATTTCATGAAATATGTGGGACATTACCCTCTCTTTACCCCCAGAAGGAAAGAATTTAACATTGTTACTCTAATGCTGCTAGTCCTTGTTCCCTCTGTTCTGGAAGTGCCACAACTAAGCCGAATGTGACAACAGTGTCCCGCTCTTCTAAGACTTCGTCCATGTCCGCTCCTACAAAGAAGACTCGGGGTTGTAAATCGGCATTACTACGCATTCACTGCTTAATACATCAACGCCAACTTTTCAAGCAGAGAAATATAAGTAAGTGTGCAGAAATTAGCGACGGTGTACGCTACAAAAATATCTCATACTGAACGCAATACCACGACATTAATTCCCCAACGCACAGTGCACATTTAGGGAGTGGCCATTAACTACGTCACTCGGTCTGAGGGGTGGTAAGGAGTTAGCTACGCTGGGCTACGTGGCGGTGGTGGTAAGGGGTGGAGGGTGGGTGGTTTCAGAGGCAAGCCACGTAATTTTCATTCTAATTATTTGTAACAGTTAGGGTACTGTATAGAACACATAACAGTATGCGGATATTTATTTCAGTCCTTTTACTATCTCCGCATGTAATTTACATATCTTATTTACTGACAGTGCCGCGCATGTGAGTCACTTGAAGTCATAGCAAAAGGTTCCACGCGTTCGGCGCATTCGAACTAACCGACGTCACGGAGCATTACGTTTCCAAAAACATTAGACATGCTGTACCTAGACTCAAATTCACTTACAGATGTCACCCGGGATTTTCTAAGCCAGTGACAGTTCCTATTGTTTTGATGGTTTGAAATAAACCTGTTTCGATTTGGATCCCCCCCATGTGCCCACCCCACTCTTTGAAAAAATAAGTCTAATTTTGTTCTGTCAAGTGAACTTCAGTGCAAGTTTAATTATAGTGATCACTGAAGTGTTGTTTCAAGTTCAAAATGTGGTGTGACTTGACGCTGTACTATAAACTTTACAAGGCCTATCAAAAATGTTTTTACAAAGAGTTTTCGTTATACAATTAGTTAGAGAAATCTTTTAAGCAGATCAAAATCACCCCTGGTAATGAAAAAAAATGTGACAGAACTGAGGCAGAAGAAAACAGAAAACGTTGCTCTTCTTATTTTTTTAGATGGCAGGTATAGTTTGCTCTATTTTATCAATCAATTTGTAACGAGACTGCTATGTCAGTCTCGTAAAATGTTGGAATAGTAATGATTAATATTTGAGAAGGATTGAAATATTTGCTTCAGAAGGTGCGATGCGGAGCCGCAGATTTGCGTAGTTCCGAGGAAGGCCACCTGTAACGGTATTCCCTTTTAAAATGCGTTGGGGTGGAAAGAGAACAGCTAATCTGCAGGCAGGTGTGAGTTTACCGTCCCTTCCCAAGTCAAGTAAACATTTTGGCTGGATAATCTGTTTTTGGCGTTGCTTGAGAAATCCCCGCACGTAAATAGAATTTAATAGCCGAAGTCAGAATCGGAGACGGTCGAGCGTTTCTGAACCGAGGCAGTTATGGTAAATTCAAGTATAAATCACGTGGTTGATAACTCCCCTGCAATGCGTCCAATCAATATTACTGTTACAAAGTAATTACTAGCTGTTTGGTATATTGAGTGACCACATATCTTACTGGCCCACGCACTGGAGATCCATGAAGCTGGAGGGGATTTCAACACAATATCGTGATAAACGAACGTCTCCCCGTGGTCTTGTGTCGGTGACTTTCTGAGAGAGAGGTCACGCCGTTGCCTGGGCCGTACTGAGGTGTCGTGGTTTCGATTACCACAAGACATAAGAGCACATCTGGGCTTGCGGTACTGTTGGTGCTGTCTGGAGGATGCATGCGCGTTTCTTTACGTGTAGACACAATCCCCGTCGCTGTCGCCGCTAAACAGTAAAGATGTTCTGCCAGTAAAGCCGCATTCCCACGGCACGTGGTGTGGTAGTACGCGCCTTTCATCTTTTACCGCCTGGCGATGGGTCGAGGCGTGCCGTCCGTGCTAGCATATGCGGCAAAAGATGAAAGGCGACCCTTACTAAGCGTCGTGTGAATACGGCTTAAAACTAACACATTGTAGTGTGCACGTTTCTCTCCCGTCAACAACTCTGAGCAGCGAACTGCTCTCCGACAATCGTTTTGAGCGTGTTAACAGCCGCGAGCAACCTGATTAGGTACGGAAAGAGTCTGTCATAATTTTCCTATCGACAGAAAGTGGTATTTTGCATAAGTCACAGACTAAACGGCGTACAAGTTGAATTGAAATGCAGATGTTTGTTTCTGTAAGCTTGTGTTTGTGAGCAGCTATATAAACTATTGGATTTTTCATGTTAACTGAATATGCCCAATTATCATATTAGCTAAATTTAACCATGGCTTCGTGCACAAATTTCCCCGTAAATATTTCATTGTTGTTTGTTTAGTTTTAACGTTTTATGGTGGGAGGTAAGTGGGGAATGCTAAACAATAATTACCAACCCCTTCTAATTACCACAAACTGTACATGAAGAAAAAGTTTTTCCCAATGATTAATCATTTGCAGGAGTGGCTAGGTCAACATTTCATTTTGAAAATTTATAGTTAAAGAAAACTGCATATTACAAATATCAGTTGTGTTCATTACATACCCAATAATTTCAGTCCGTAATTGATTTTTTTTTATTTCATTGTATCTTCGTGACTTAACCTCGAAGTTATTAAAGCTAGGTAACGATTTTTAGCAAAAACATTTGTTAAAATTATAATCATTCCTGATAAATTACGGAATTACTTATAATGTTACGTCATCTAAGAGCTTTTAAAATTGATTTAAGTTACTCTCGCATTGCAAATATGGATAGTTAATTAAGCCACACGAACAAATGAAATTTCACGTAAATCAGACTCTTAGTACCCTAAAAACTATCTTCTCTTAAAATATACACTAATAGAAACGGTGATATGGATTGAATCAGAAAATATTTCTAGCTTTATGGATACAATACATGAGCGACCGATCTTCGCTCGTCATCTTTCGATTTCTGTCCGATATGCAAGATTTTGAGTAAAGTTTGATTAAAGTGAAAGGTTTTCTTGAAGGCTTCCTAGACATTTTGAAATGCTCTAGCCAAAGATAAGTTTACTGGTACCTAAAACTTTTTCGAGATAAGATCAAAGCCGTTTTCGAGATACCAAATACAAGAGTTACTCTTTTTTTGTAAAATTGTGTCACAAACCTGAAAAGCATAACGTTATCTACATATTATGTAATTTCATACACATCGCTAGAGCGATTTCCGAGATGGTCTGGTTTAACATCTCATAAACTGCTTTTAAAGAAAAATGCTCTTCTTATGTCAAATAAACATTAAAAAACACTAGGTCAGATGTTTAAAAGGCCTGATTGTATTTATCAGAACTTGTTTTTATTTTTTTTCATTTTTATTTTTTTGGTATGAGCACCCGAACGTGACTTTTTCATTGTGGATTCATTAATATTTATTTTTGTGTTAAAGACACATACGGTCAGACAGTCAACGATGATCACATTATAACTGCTAATATTGTTTTCAAGGAAGTTTTGTAAATTAAAGAGGATTTAAAAAAGGACACCTGACAAAGCCAATATTGTTTAATTATCTACTTTTTAAAAGTTTTACAATCAAATATGTAGCATTTAATGATAACTAGTTTTTGCAGTAAAAGTGATATTTACTACTACTCATCAAAATAAAATACCTTTCATTAATAAATACTTGCATTTACCTATTCCCACATAATTATATTACCGATCGGTGACTGACCACGATACAATTCGCACGGGTCAGCAAGTGAACAAAAATTATTCGTGTAAATATATGAGAGTTCCTTGCTGTAAGCAAAGAGAATTTAACTAACATTAGTCGGCCTACTGGTAGCTGAAACATCTACGAGATAGCGTTAGAGCCGTTTCCGAGACACCAAATACAAGAATTGCTGATTTTTTGTTGTTGTAAAATCGCGTTTTTGCAGGGAAGATATCTATTTAAGCAAACTTAAAAACAAAACTTTATGTAAATATGAAATTTCATCCAAATTGTTTGAGTCGTTTCAGGATCCCAAATATATATATATAAGAATTGCTCGTTTAATGATATGAGATAAGCAAAAACATTTATTTGATGTAATATAATGAAGGAACTGTATTAGACCCTCAAGTGTGGTTTAGTGTGCTGAAGCGCCGTACACCCGATCGGTGAGGTTCAACTGCCCCGGGCACGAGGCCAGACATCTATTTACCGCCCATTCTGACCGTGGTTTATAGGCAGTTTTCCGCAGTCATCAAGGTGAATGCCGGGACGAGCCCCAATCTCCACCTCAGAGACTACACATTTCACAACCAAAAAATACACTTATCACGCAGAGAACATAGTTACATAATTCGCATACAGATGCCAACACTTCACTTCCTCTATTATTTTGTACTACGATCTGGCAGTAGGTATGAAATGTTTGGTGTCAGCAAGCACATGCGGCTGCAAAACCAAAGCTCCAATTTTCACCATGACTTAAACTCATCAAAGATAGCAAGCCAACCATGTATTTGGTAAAGATAGTGAAGAATAAAATTTTTGGTAAATCTCAAAATCCAATATTGCAGCACATTATTGACGAAATTTAAGCTGGTGGATACAGAAGAATCAAATTCAAGTGAGAAACTGGTTTCTATTTATCAAGGTCACTCTTTTTTTTTAATCATAAAACCTAATATAATTTAGAAACCATCTGACGATGAGCATCTGTGCTTGAAACCGGTAATGGTTTAATAAAGATATTTACAACAAATGTGACTGGTTGCTGTGTTCTCTATCATCAAATTGAATTTAGAAATGTATATTCGCATAATTTTAGTTGTATACAGACGTTCGAGTCTTTGGTTAGTTGCTGGAACACTTGCGTCGTGTTTGAAGGACTTTATCGTAGCGCTGTGCGCTGTCTTCTTCGCCGTTGAGGTCAAGCCGGGAACACAGATGTCGAGGCGGGGTGCGGTGGTGACAGGTGAGATAGCAGCAGCCCGATGCTAATGGCCAGATAGCCATGGTAATGGGCCGGTCCTGTTGCGAAACGGCAGCCGCCGATGGTATCGCCCACTTCCGGCGTCGCGCGTGCTGTTCACCGATGACTTGCAGCAGAACTGCAGCCAGTGACGAATTAAGGTGTCGTCGAAGGAGATGGGGTGGGCATAGTGAACATAATATCAACTTTGGTAGGCTCAGAATGCTACCTGGTTTGAAAAATAGATCAAACACCTCCACTGCATGCTAGGGTGCCTGTATCAACGTTAACGTCTCATTAACTAAAAATCTTTGGTCTGCGTGATAGTTACTAGGAGATAAAATACAGTCGAACATATATATTATGTCCTACTATATGACAAACTTTTTTATTAAAAGTCTCAGTATTTTTGAGATATTGATTTTTTTTTCGAAACATGTGACATTGTTCAGTTTATTCCTTGCCGTTTCTACAAATTAAGACTTTTTGAACAGTTTTTTAATTTACTCAAAGATGTTTGAGTTATCTAAAATAATGTTCCTTTTTTCTTAAAACGTTAAATACAACTTAATCTTTTTAAATCATTATCATCATTTTTTACTACATGTTTCGAATGCACAATGGTCTCTTTAGTAGATTGAGCTATTATAAAACAATCATTTTAAAGGAACTATAAAATAATTTTACCATTTAAGATTTTTATAAGGTTTTTTTTAACGCTTTAAGAAAAAAAGAACATTGGTTTAGATTACTCCAACATCCTAGAGTAAATAAAAAAAACAGTGTTAATAAAGTATTGAATTGTACAAATGGAATGGAATAAGCTGAACAGAGTTACATGTTTCAAATAAAATTAAAGAAATCGGTATCTCGAAAATGGTGAGGCTTTTACGAAAATAAAATTTTGCCATATAGCAGGAAATGATGTGACCTATCTGCGGTTGCAGAATTATCCTTTAATTTCTGAACACCCTGTATAAGATGCTTCATCGAGGATTTTACACTTTATAAAGCATATAATAATTTAGTCTGCTGGTATCGGCCTGGTGGTTAGCCCGCTTGGATCTAGATGTGTGGACAAATGCTTCGATACTCGAGTGGCAAAATTATTAGAGACTGTGATTAAATTGTTATCCAGCCTGGACTATAATTGCAAATAACATTCTGTATTATAGTTAAGACACGATTCGATTAGGTAGCTCATGTAACAAGTTTCAACGATTCTAGCTACTTTCATTTATCAGGGCTACCTTCAGCCCTATGAAAAGTTTAAATTCCCATGTATTTTAACGCACTATATGTCCGAAAACAAAATGAAGAAATAAGAAACAAGTGCTACGAAAACAACGACAATTAACAGCATCCAATGAATGTAGAGTTTATCTTTGATGAAAATCGTTGTTTCGTAGGGAACCAATGAAAGATGAAGGAAGTTGGAAGAATAAAACTCGATGCCTGCTGATTCCTGCAAACTCTTCAGAAATAGGTGTAGGGTTTGCCAAATTTACCGTCTCCATGCGATGCACGAATCACCATTAAGAGTATCGTATGCCCTCGCTCCAAAAGCATTGCAAAACGTTAGGGATTTACTCCAGAGCTTTGGTACACAATCTGGTGATTAGGAATTGCACGCGATCATCTCTCCAAACCTGCCGTCCTCATGGTAAAAGTTTTTTCCACCATAAGCTAACCACGTGTCAGGATGTAGACACCATCACAGTGCCACAACTACCAACAATGCGAACATAATTGGTGATAGCACATTAAAACTATTAATCCTCCATTGTTGAGCATGTCTAATACGTTCGTTTCATCTGTACTTTTTCACCAGAACCATCAAATATATGAAGTAAAAAACAAAATCTAAATAAAGTGATTTTTTTTTTTTTTTGTGACGGCATCCTTAAAATTGTGAAAAGATTGATTGCAAGAATTGCAATGACCTGAAATTATGGAAACCAGAAACCTGTAAGCATGCACATAGTTTCCACACCGTGTGTTTCCAGTTTCCAGGAAACAGCGTAATTGTTTGATTATGTGTCGTACAATGCGATGTCAGGCGTACATACTGTTCCAATGAATCAGAGGACGCAAATCCTTAAGCATGTAAACAGTAGCTAGTGCACTGGTTACAATTGCTTCAATATTCGTATTTCCATACAATCTGGTAATTGTGCTCCGACACACATTTCCGCGATCAGAGCATCGGGATGCAAAGAGCTAATGTAGCATTTATTCTGCAGAAGGCCGCCCAAAAGGCCATAGAACGATTTGGCTGGCCTAGACGAGCAATGTGCCGGATTTCGGGAGTCTGGTTGCCTATGACGCTTGGTACTTGTGCGGGCTGGCATCATGTAGGTTAACTTATCGTTACACGCACTATTTCGTCCATTGTAAGCATCTTTGAAATGACAATTCCAACTTCTGTAAAGTTGCCTTTAATTTGCAACCATATTTGGTTAACAAAGCAATAATAATGATGGTAAAAAAACTGCTAACAATGTCATCGTTGCGAATGAAAATAATGTCGAAGCAGTTGGTGTAATTTCTGAGTTAGGAAACATTATGAAATTATTCTCTAGAAGAAAAGCATTTATCCATTAATGAAAAACTATTATGCTGCTACGTAACAACGCTCGAATTCACTCCAAGTACTTATTGGAATTTTCTGTTGATAAATTTTCTCATTTACACGCTATTAATTAGGTGTTGGGTCTGATTTATCTCTTCCTTGAATTTAAACAGCATGGTCAAGAGGAAGTTGATATTATGTTAGCGATGCACATATCTTGGAACAAGAAGATCTTGAGATGTTTCTGAGCTTTGGTGATTACGCGTATATTAGGCTGTGAAAGGTATATATAAACTAAACTAGATGATAAGTGCGTAAATTTAGCGAATAAGATGTTTATATAGCATTTTTACAGTAAAACGCTGACCCTTGCGAAAATTTCGGGAGTAAAATACAATGATTAGAGAGGTTGGTGGTTTCTAGCTGATAGAAAGAAGATCCGGCTCATTTGTAGTAATATCTTTCTGATTTCATCTCATGTGTGCTACACGGCAGACCTCTAATTTGACGTAAGCACGTAAAACTATCCCTTCCAGGAATCAGATCTGTCACAGATCTCACCGGAATACAACATACACAGTATATCCATATCAATTTGATATGTGGTGCTGCTATCTAGCAGTAGCGAGATCAATCGTTATTGACGCCAGTGAAGACTAACAACTTTCCTCTGAACCGTCTCATACGTGTGACCTTGATATTTATTATTTTTTCCATGTAAGGGTCGAATTGAGATAAAATCCTTTTTTAAAATATGATATTTCCAAACGCGGAGACCTTAATCATTTAAATGATAACTCAATTATCAATTTCGGCTAGATATCAAGAGGGATAAATAGCTCGCGAAAAAAAAGGTTTTGGAAATAATGACACTTTTGCCTTTTAAGGCTCGAATTTCAAATCCTTTCTTAAAATATGATATTAGCGAAGCGGAGACGTTAATCACTGAAATGATGCCTTATTCATCGATTTCAACTAGGTATAAAGGGTAATAAATAGCTCGTAAAAAAAAAAAAAAAAAAAAAAAAAAAAAAAAAAAATCACCTTTTACAAATGTTATATATGATGTGAATGTATGTGCCTAATATTTCATACACTTTAGTCGAGAATCGCACACACAGCTATTAATAGGGAAAAAAATTAGTGCCAACAGTATCCTGTAACAATGTATTCTAGCACTGTTGATATTATTCTAATTTAATGTAGTGACTAAGCAAAATTGCAAAATTAAGGAAAGAATAAACAATGTCACAGTTTTTTTAAGGCTTTTCAGATTAATGGGAAGTGTGTCATGAGGATATTGATGGTAAACTAAAACAAGTCTACCATCCCCCCTTTAACTGAGTTAGCAGATTCGAAGCGAGTTCAGTCCGGATATCCGTGTTATGCGCTGCGCGGTCAATACCGTGACGGGCGGGCGGGTACCCACTCGCGCCTGCCCGCGCTACCTGTTCCCGCGGGCGAGCACCTGCGGCCTCGCCGACTAACAACATTAGCGATCCCGGCCGTGGCAGGAGGTGACGTCGCGTTAATCCAATGAGCGCCCGAGCAGCCGCCGAAGCGCTGATCGAGTTAGGACCCGTCGGGCTCAAAGCGCGACCGCGGATTGTAATAATCCTCTGTATCAAGTCTGCATTAACAGCCACTCATCTGCAGCATTTAGCGCGGCGCGGCTCCCGCGAAACTTGGCACGCTCTCTCGGAAACACATCTTGTCTGGAGCGCGGATTTGCCCGCAGTCCGTAACCGACGTGCTCTGCTGTGCTGTGGCGCAATCTTCGTTATCGCGGCTCTGTTGTACCGCCTCTAATGAGACCGCGTGTGGCGCTCGGGACAAGATTGCTTAATACACATTTCAGTGAAATTTGCTGGCGTGTATTTCGCGCTGCTACTGCCTCTTGCCGGCTGACTGGTTTGCATCAAATGAAACTCGCCGGGAAGACCAGTCTCACTTGCTGAGGACAATAGGATTTCATTCCTAGCGCTTTCACAGCTGCGGTTGTTAGCTGTCCTACAAGTTCACATTCACTCATTTAACTTTATTAAGTACTGATTTCATCTGTGTATCATGTAACGTTTAGGACATTAAAAACACTAAATGAGGCTTTTTAATTGTTTTGCGCTTCGTCTTTTTATTTTTTTATATTTTTACGGTTTTTTAAATAAAAAATGATATGTTGTTACAATTTACTTAAGACGTAGTGGTTATTTAAGTGTGATCCATAGCACAAGAGGCTATTCTACTCAAAATAAACAAATTAAAAAAAAAATCAAAAAAAAGGGTGATTAAAAAAAAGATACTTTTGTTCACTATCAAAAAATATGGACGCAATCTGATGCATTGTTTTTAAATTTAGGACCTGGAAGCAAAAATCCTTAACTTGTAATGGAAAAATGATGCTAAAACGTTTAAGTTGAAACATTTGCAAGTAAAATATTATTAATATCAGCCTTGCACCATTGATAACAAAATTTTTCAAACACGATGCTACAAAAATTTAGTATTTTCAAAATTCTTCAACTACAGTTCATTTCAGCGCAGTCAGAGGTCTTAGCCATAACGTAGCCGAAGTTATTACAAAGAAGTTTATTTTTAAAGAGCAATTATTCAAGAAACATTCATATGCACATATTCATTGCATCTGTTATATTTCTCTAGCAGTGTAATTCTTAATGATTTGTATGTACATTCATTTGTTTCAACGCGAATAATTTTATGAAAATTCATGTATTATGGTTCCGTAACGTAAGGGCACCGGAACCCTGTAGCTAACACTCCTTTGTCTGTCCTTCCGCCATTGACATCCAGCATTTAAACCATGTAATTTTAATTTGGAGACTTAAATATGTACTAGGTATATGTTTCGCTGACGAAAAACCGAATATCGTATATAAAATTTTGAAAAAATTATATTCTAGAAAATTTTCATATAAATAAAGGGTTTACACCTCAGTGTATCAGGTGCAGATGTTTAGAGTTCATTGAGTAGAGAACGAAAACATTTTTCCTTTTAGTTCACTTGAAAATAATAATGTGAGATGCAGACAAAATTGTAGTTTTTAGACTATTATTATTATTGAGCATACTCAAAACGATATTACCTCTGAAATTGAAATTTGTACCCAAAGTTGGCCATATTCTACATTTATACGACAAATACTAGAAACACTTCTGAAGTAACTTCTAAGTTACAAGCATAAGTTTCAATTTTGAGGTTACTTTGAAATATATTAAAACCATTTTCCTGAAAGTGTTCTTAGTTTAGACTGTATTGCATCCGGCTATATGCATAATAACTGTTATTAAAGCCCGTTCAGTTAACAGAGGCGGCTCAAGGTCAGTCTGCTCAATCCTTACTCCGATGCCTCTACCTCTATATGCTAAGGGAAAAATTTCCACTCATCTACTGGATACAGCGGTCGGCTCGGAAAGGTAGGAAGAGAGGAGGTAGATGAGTAAGGAGTGGGGACAGGAGAACATGACCTTGAACCGCAGTTCGGAGTGAACAGGGTACAGAACCAAACTATCATACTGGCGTTGATTTCAGGAAGTCTGATCCCTAATTTAAAAATGGCTCAAACATTGATTTTTGTATCGAACAACTAGCTTCTGACGAGGTATCTATTATGGTCATTAGAATGCGGAACCGTAATTTTGCGATATTCGACTGACAACTGACAATTTTTTAAAAAAAAAATATCAACGACATTCAACGCAGTGAGTAGGAACATTAAGGAACCCAAATTCTTTTACCACCATGAAAAAAAACTGAAAGTACTAAAATTGTTATATCACCAGAGTAGCACGTTCAATTGCTTCCTTTGTCAGTAGCTTTAGTTGTTTTGTACTGATTTTTCGACTTCGTGTCCTGGAAATGTTGTTCAAGATTTTTAAAGCGTTAAATATATTTGGAATCATAAAGGAAATTTACAATCTCATTGTATGAACCATCCCGGAATATAGCCGAAGGAATTGCTGGAACTTATTGAGAAGCAAAGTGGGTGTTTTGAGATCGATAAACATGCCGTAGTAGTATACAAATTTCAATTTAAAAATTTTTGTCGCTCATATTTTCTCATCATCAGGAGATCCTTCTCCTCGTACTTATCAAATCATTTCTGGTCTTGTCACGTTATGAAGACATATATATAAGGATATAGTAGCAAACAACAATGTTTAAATCTGGCACAAATGTCACAGAAGTTGATTAGTAATTTTTTATGAATGAAACAGTCTAATCAGAGCAACAAAAAACACCACCGAAAATAGCATAACTAACAAACAAACAAAAAATCTTTTTTTTTTCTTTTTACAGGAGTACAACGTTAACAATTCAGTTTTTGAAATGATTGATTCCCTGAAGCATCTGGGCAACACAGAACAATACAACATGTTTGGTCGCAGAGCAGATTCTAGGCTGCGATTCATATATCGAGTTTTGAAGAATCGTAGCGAACATAAGAAATAAGCAGTGATTAGTAGGTCCACAATTGGAATACTTTGCAGTTTGGAATCCGTATCGCAAGGATTGGTTGACAGTGTAGAGAAAGTAGAGGGAACAGCCGATCGATTCGTGATTGCTTGCCACAGTCCTTAGAAAAGCAAATCTTGGTTTGGGATTGTTTGACAGACAGGGGACTTACGATTCATTTGAATTTATCGGCAAACATGCAACCAACTCCTTCATTTACGAGTATGAAGAAATAATTTGTCCATTAACCTATTTAGATTGCAGTTACAAGAGATACGATAAGAGAAATTAAGTGTCGTACCGATGCTTATATAAGTTTTTTCTTACCTTGAGGTATTCGGAATTTGGATACATAGTTTTAAATTTTTAGTTTTGGAGAAAAGTACCCTCTACCATCCAAAAATTTGTGAGTGCCAGAAGATAAATATAGATGAAGAAATGGCTTCAGTAATGCACCTTTTATGGTAACGAAGGTAGAAATTTTACGGAAAGGGTACTAAGTAAGTAATGTTGCACTTTTGAGGAGTCCACGCAAATGAAGGTCACACGGTAATAAATCTGGACTTTTTTGGAGGGAGTATGGAGGAATAATCTAAAGCTGTTTACTCGATTGAACGTTTAGTGCAATGTGAGGCTGTCGTTATATTCTAGAAGCTGCGTGTTAAATCTTAAGTGTGTTGGGTTGGTAGGTGCCTTTAGTCTCTCCCAAGTAATCGCATGAGTTTGAAGATTATAGCGTTTCTCGTTTCTCATTCAAGTAGAAAATTAATCTTTAATTTTTAAAGATATCTACTGCTTGGTATTCGTTTGAAAGTACGTAGTAGGTGAGGATATAGAGCATTATCCGATCTTCACAGAAGAACATGTCACTGCAACATAAAAGCCTTTGGAACTGTATTACTGCTTAACTGTTGACGCAATCTGCGGAAAATTTCTGTTAGTTCAGCATCTTCAGGTATGCTGTATGGATATATGAATCTTCTGCTCGGCTATGACAACAATTTATAAACAAAATACAGATCAAAAAGCCTATAGCAGCATGCAAGCCTGTAGTAACGCACTCATGACAGCTACAATATGTAACCTGATTAACGAGTCATATAGTATTCCAAGCTTATTTTAAAAATCGCTTTCATATGTGATTGGCCCTCGTACATTTCCCCAACATCCCTGACGTCATATTTCAAACTATTTCGGTGGGTATTTTTTGTGCTGCCTATTTCGTGTATATCGTATTTGTACTAACCGCATTTTCCCTATCTGATCTTCTGATTAATATAAACTCGAAAGTTGGAACAAGAGAAATAGCATACGGTCACGCATGGGACGATATCGAGTCTACCTAGAACGGGGAAGTCAGTTCCATTCTTGGTGCAACTGCAATCGTTTACCAGCATATCTTTCCCCATGAGCAACGACATCCTGCCATGGTCGTTCATCAGCTCAGGATTTAATTATCATCCTCTCACATGGTGCAGTTGGACGTAAGAAAACAAATGTAATAAAGTAATGACCATGTTAGCGCATTCCTTTCACACTGAACTGAGCTTAGAACCGAAAACTGTAATTCTTACAGATTGAAAATCGGCACTTCAAAAGCTGGGTGATGTAATCAAAGATAGAGGGATGACTCCACTTCTATATAACATTTTGGAGTTGTTGACCAACATAAATAAACAAGGAATTAAGACCTCCTTTATCTGAACTAAGGCACATGTCGGTCTTCCCGGCAATAAAAGAGTGGATTCTCTTGAAAAATTAGCTGCACAAGCAGAAAACCAAGTTAAACTTGATAGGAAGTGACTTAATCTCATTATTTCGTCACAAAACAACTGAGGCCTGGAATGATATGTGGCAATCCAGTGAACAACCGAAGGGAAGAGACCACAGGCGCATACAACCGCAAATACCGACAACATAATGGTTTTAAAAATAATATTCCACCAAAAAAGCTGTAACTATAATATCGAGATTAAAATTCAATCACGGCAGATTCGAACGCCACTTGTACAAAATAAATTTAGCAAACTCCCCACTTTTTCAGTTCGACGGGGAGTGCGAGGCCGATATAATCCACCTGTTCTTCGGATGCAGGAATTACAAAGAAGAAACAGACATTTTCTGGAAAGACCTAAAACATTGGGACATAAGTTATCCAGTTAATGTAGGCCACCTCCTTGCTCTATAAAATAGCCCAATATACTAGAGGATGGTGCACTTCATAACAAGAAACCATATAGAAATAAAACCGGGTAGATCCCACTCTACTACTCAATCTTTCAAACAATTATTGTTTACAAAGCACCAGAAGGTTACTGTTTTATTGTAAAAAAGTTTTAATGAACAGTGACTTGTATGTATGCGTAATGCGTATATGCCAATGTGGGAGCATGTATGTATATATATAAAGATACAGCACGAAATATAATTTGTCTTGAATGTATGGCAAACAAGCCAAGTGACAATATAATACTTTTATTTATTTATTTATTTTTTAAAAAAAAAAGCATCCACTGAAGAAATAATTAGCGATAACTTGATATAGATACTGCTGTAGTATGTGGTTGTATAGTGAATCTTTCATCGTAAATGGAAAATAGGAAAATTATTGTATGAAAAAATGTTTGATATTATTGACGTTTTAGACACTCCGAAAGTTGACGAAAAGGCTTATGTTTTTAATTCATAATAAGCTAGCAGTCCTAATTTCGAGTACTCTTTCACTTTTCTGTAGACGATTACAGATAGGAAGCACAGTATTACTTTCGAACTTAGATTTAGGAATTTAACCCAAGGACCATTATGAATTTTTGTTGATAGTTCTGTATCTCCGTGTGTGTTTGTAATTTTTTTTTTCTAAGAAGGAGGAAAAATTTTACTTTAATTCTTTCATCTTTGAAAGAATTACAACACGCCTGTAGCATATCTTGAAAATGAGTATTGGAACCATAACACGAAAAAAAATACGTGATTGATATAAATTTTTCTTGAAAAAATATTTCTCACAGTCACACTGCAGCGTATAATATACGAACCCCTTTCGCGTTTTTTTTTTGTTTTTTTTTTTTTTTTAAATATTTGTGACAATTAAAATGCAGTGTAGAATATACGATCCCCATCCCGTGTTACTAGAGCACAGGAAACTTTATAAATATATAAACCGCTGTTGCTAACACTTTACAGTACCCTACTGTTTACAGCAGAAGAACTAATGATAAAACAAGCGGTAATAGTTTTCCTTATTTCTTCACATTTTACCGCCAATCTCATACTAAGGTCTTAACAAATCTAGTGCATCCCAGGATATAATCGTTGTATGCGTCAAGCATTCTCAACCGACTTGAGTTGAAATATCTGATAGCATAACCACAGCGAAAATGTTATCCGTATTAGGAATTATGAGATACTAATTCAAAAGCAACGGCTATACTATATCACAGCTAACTAGTCGTACTATTAGAGTATTACTTTAGATCATATAACTCTAACCAGACATCACCTATTTCCTCGATTACTTTGAATCTCTGAATCATTCCAGAAAGGTTTACATACAAAACCACGATTTTCCGAAGATCGCAAGATTCTAAAACTCTATAAGACATTAATCTTGCCAGATAGTTGTCACAAATTGTTAATAAATAGAAAAAATAGTCAACTTGTTTGCGTTGAGCATACTACCAGTTAAAACGAACTATATCATTTCCAGCAACAATAAGCAGGATAGCTTTTGACCATCAACGCTATACAGTATTGCGCTGCATTAATCAGCATTGGAATTCCTGAAGCTGAGGAAGAAAGAGAAAGTTCACCTGTTCAAATAAATACATGTAATAACGTTTATAAAAGAAAAAATAAATATATTGAACTATCTACAATATTTCATGAGCCTGCAAAATTTCTAAAAGGCTGAATTTTACAGAAATATTAATAGCAGGGTCCCGTCTCTAAAAACCTCGCTGTTAAGAGACGTTAGCAGTTAAAAAATAAATAAAAAAAATAGCAGGGTCTGTATTAGTAATTTGGAAAGTCGAAGGTATATTTCATGCACGAAACAACTCCTAAAAGCTACAAGACTATTTTAAACAAGAAACAGATTTCAAATCACTTCTCTACATGGAAACACTTTTTCACTTCTGCCTAGATAAATATATGTTCCTCAAATATGTTTGATTTTATTAAAAAAAATTACAAAATACATTTTCACAATCGAGGTTCTAGAGCCACAATAGTCAACGAATAACAAAAGTGTCACCTCTAACAAATGTTTTTAATATTTTATTTTAATTTTTTAAAACACTCTTGCTAAATCTGTGTTTCTGTATATCGCTTATGCGAATCTACATGCACGTGTGTTTTAAACTGGAAATATAGAATGTTTCAGTATCGTGATTTAACTGGCCTTGCAGGAGTTACAGCTGTCACGGTTAATTGGAAACACTGTGCTTGTCACGACTTGATCTACAGTCGATCAACTGTCCGAAGGTTGCACTCCTACACTCATCCAGCTGCTTAGAGACGCTGGAATAAAATTCGAACAAATAATGTGCACAAACTGATGTAGTCCTAGAAATTTTGAAGATGATAGTTTTATGGATAACAAGATTTTATGATAATTCGTAGTGCATTCATAGTGCTCCCTCTCTTCTCAGAATAAGTAGAATATCAACGTATTTGAAAAGCTTACTACTGGAAGCAGGTAAGCATTAACCTGCGAAATCTCTATTTTCCTTGTTTAAATAACATTTGCTATTTCGTAAATAATTGGTATAGAACTCCTACAACTGATGGGTTTCCTTGTTTAGGTATTAACGTGTCGAGCATTTCGTCCGCTGACATGCCAGAAGTGCCAGAAAAGAGGTATTTCGATTAGAAAGTGGAAGGGAAAAAATTGTGGGTGCATCCAATTTGAGAGTGTGCTGGATTACATGTGCTGACCGACGTTTACTTCATATACGGCATTCATATACTAAATGTGCCTTTTTTGAGATATATATATATGTATATACTCCACAAATAACGACAATATCTATGAGGTTCACAGAATCACGGCCGTATTTACAACTGGAATTTTACAGTGAAAATATCTGTATGTAGCAGTGGCTGAAAGTGTCTTGCTGTCATCTAACGTCGTCAGGATCAAAGAATTAAAGAAAATTTTCAACATTTAACAATTTTAGGGGTTTTGAGTATTGTTATTTGCTTTGATATTAGAACTGTACCTTGTATGCCATGATTATTCAAGAAACAAAAGAGCTTAGTTATTTTCTGAAAATAACAAACCTCTGCCATCAAAGCACTTGTCAACTCCCCTCGTTTGGAATGTCGCTCTTCTTCGTAATCTAGTCAATAACTGAACCTTTCTGTTAACTCTGTTAACCTATTCACATGTAGTAAGCCACGGCTTTACTACCGAAATTTCATTCCACATCCAAACTAAGATACGGCTTGTTGTGAGTGGTTGGCCCTATGACCACCTCTAACAGTGCAAGCTGACAGTTCTTGTTTAATTAATGATAATTTTAATTTAATTTAATTGCAATGGAGCACAGGCTCCGGTGGCAATTTCCCTACACACCCATCTTCCCCTATCCTGCACCCACCTACATTTGCCCTCTACAAATTTTATCTTTAAATTCCTTCAAAGTTTTCGGTAAATTATTCATAATTTCTCTTGGTAACTTATTCCAATCCCTGATACCCTTACCTAAAAAAGAGAATCTATAACTTGTAACGAGCCGCGCTGTCGCCACGTTACAAGGTGCATTTTTATTATATATGTAATAATATAAGAGTAATTTACATAAATCTTGGGCGACCACCTAAATAGATTTTTGTTGTAATTTTATAAAGTACGCAAGATTCCAAGTGAGGACGTAATGAAATGGTGAGCATACAGTGTATCTTGGTAAAGCGAACATTCAAGAATTATTGAGCTATGTAGGCTTGAAGCTAATCTTGGTGTTCCCAAACCTTGGCGACAAGAAGTCGCGGATTTGGGATTTGCCAGACCACACACTCTGCTCCCTAGGGATAGGCGGTCAACAAGGTTACTCACCGGGCGGGAAATGCCAGAGTCGTCCCCGAACTTAGCCGAATATGTCCGACCTCTGTTCGATACGATGGCCAAATCACATATCGAGGATATCACGTGACATTAGGTGCCGACCTGAAGATCCAATCAAAATGAGCGTATAACTCAAAATCCTGGGAATTTATGTTGTATGTGAGCTCCGAGACTGCAAAGGGGCGGAGCAAGAAGTTTCCTCGTGGACCGAAGAGCGAGGAGCTGGACATTCTAACTTCGATCTTCGAGTCCAAGCTTTGCGAGTCTAGTCTGAGGTTGACTTGGAAAGTTGACTTCTTTCGCCAACTGCTGCTGCAAGCTTGCTGGAGCAAGCTTATCGCAGCAACGCAGCCGGTAATGCGATGATGCGCATTGTCAGACCAGAGATGCCTATAGCCGACTTGTGAGACAATCTCACATATCGTGGGTCCGCTACAGTCACCGCAGACATCAGACGCAGGACTACAATGGTAACTTATTACGACCAAGCCATCTGATTGTGCATTCCGTGAAACAGAACCCGTAAGCGACTTTGAGAGGATAGGTCCATGTTCTCACTTTGTAATTGTAAAAACCCCTGAGCTAGCGGCATAATTTGCCAGTACTAGTTATTTTCGAATGATATATTGTTCATTCTGGCGCCCATGATTTTCCTTTTTTAACTGTAAAGTCACAGTATTATGATACCTTTGTCTGAGGTCGTCATAACTTGTATTTTTATTGTTCCAATTATCATTATTTCTTGCATTTTGATTTTGAGATATTTAAAAGTAAATATACAATTGTTTGCTTGCTCATGACGGCTAATTGTAACTCTGAGCGTTGCTTTTATGATTTTGCCAATTTGTGTTAATGTTAACGGTAAATTCGCTCAGACTTGTAATCGCGAGTGATAAGAAAATAAACGTCATATTGTGACAATTTTTCCTAAATTCCAACTAACGTCGAGATTCTTACAAAATTAATAAATTTTCACTCCTTCATAAAAATAAAATTTAAAAATCCACAATTATTAATCATCAAGGTATGGTAGATAATTGTAAGGTAGTTTGCCCCCTAAGGCACCCAACACAAACTGGGTCACCAGTTATGCCCACGTGAAAATTAGAAAGCATCTCTTAATGATTTTTTTTTTTAAAGAAAAACACTCAGCTCGAATCCAATAACTTAAATTTAATACTTTTCAAAGTAATTACGGCTTAACACAATTTCAATTTACATTATTCGCCGCAACATTAACAATTAAGCGCGGCGTCCGCTCGCGAGCCAAACCGTGCGATCGCCTGAGCACGACTCACTAGAACCAAAGATACTTTTCAACAATTCTTACAAACTAATATGATATTTTACCACACTCGATATACACACTACTATCTGTGGAAACCCTGTTACATTTAATGAAAAATATTTACATTAATTATATCCAAAACAATTATAAGCACATATTAACAGGAATAAAATAATTATTCAATAGAAAAAAATAATACACAGGGGTTAGGCATCAGTGTCACACACTGTAAACCAGGTACTAATCATCTTAGTAACCAGCAAGACTTTCTCTGTTTCATGAGGCTAAGAATGATTTAGCTTCTGCCATTTTGTATATCTCATTATTTCTTTCAGGCAACACATGTACTAACAAAAATTATTCAAACAATACTAGTCAAGAAAGTTGCGTAATCGCAACCCATTTTTACAAAATTACTTATATTTATTTAAATGTATAATATAGATGCAATTTATAGTAAAGAGTTAATTCACATTTCTTTGATAATCATCTAAATTATTATCTTCTATTGATGCGAAATATTTTTGAGACAATTTTTCTTGATGAACTGCTTTTAATCATCATTCTCCAAATAATATTTTCCATGGATATTTCGAAATATTTCACCATCGATTTCTGGTACTACTGCATGTTTCTGGTTGAAATGTATCCTGTAGTCGGTATGTTCATCGAAATGTAAATTACTTAAATGCGTTATTGTGTTTGCAGCTTTTAAATATGCTCATTTATCTGTGAAAATTGAGTTATTGAAACAATAAGTATGTGATCCATTTGCAGTTTTAGTTTGTATACATTTGAAACAAAGTTTTCATACAAAAAATGATGTTTTGTGTTTTTAAATCTGTAATTTGCAAATCGTAATTATGCCGGTAGAGAGAATATTTTTTTTGGTATTAATTTTCAGTGTAAATCTGTTTAACATGGGAACAAAATTAGCACAAAATCCTAGTTGCGATCCCTTAATTGCGTTGCTCACAATGCATGAAAAACTTTTTTTTATATGTTTACTTTTTGATACAATCTAAACGAAGTTTATTACTCTGAATAAAAGGTAATGAGGGAAATATAGATGGTATAGGCTCTGCTCTGCCTATTATCTTCTGAAACGACGAAATTAATGTTATACTCTAAACTTCTGTTACATTTTTAATAATAACATCTTCAATCCCAAAAATCTTCGAAATAAGCTACTCAGGGAGGATACATACAAAGAGGAAATTAAAAACTGACAGCTAAATTGTCTTACGTTAATACTAATTTGTTTAAATTCTTAACATATTATACATTCATAACACATCACTGATACAAATGCTCAACAGTAATAAATGCATCTTCCTTATAATTTTCAGTATGTTACTTCATGTAAACTACTATTTAAAATTTCCCATGAGTCATGTAAGTTAATAATAAAATCTAACAAAGTGCACAACCGAAAGGTTGGTTGGATTCACGAAGGAGGCATACTAAGCCATTGTGTCAGAGGTAGGACGGCCAGTACCTTTCCTGTGGGACCTCCAGTTTTACGCGGAATCGGAACCATGGAAAGTTAGTAATACAGAGTGTAAAATTGTGTTTTTGGGTGAAACATTGGCAATTTTATTTTTTTAGAAGCTGAGGTACTAGATAAACCTATTAAAAATTTTCTACAAACCTAATATTTTAAAATATTCCTGCAGAGAATATCCAGTGACAAATATCAACAGAATTATTAAATAATACAATTGAAAATTTTACATGCAAGCTTATATTTAGATTTAAAATGGCCAGTTAAATCTCACAAAGAAATCTATTAGAAAACATTAGTTATATGTAAAAAACAGGGAAATTTATATCAACACTGTCATAATCATTCGAATTATTATCTTACTACTAACTTATAAATAGTAAATCATAATTTCATTCGATCCATCGTAACGTTTCCCTGCATTACTCTTGATTATTTACATGTATTACAATTTCTAAAAATTCAGCCTGCTACTGTACGAATTACGGAATAAAGATAGAAATAATACTTAGTGATACACTTATGGATATAATGAAAATAATAGTTAACATAACTTCATCGACTTCGAAAATAAAGATTCACCTTAATCTTTCAAGGAAGATTATTTGCGATTCCAGTGTTTCCTTGTTTCTACTGTACGTGAGTAAGGTAACACGAAATCGCAGATATACTGACAACATTTGTCACTTTAAATTTACGAGAAGGACTTTTATACATAAAAAAAGCATAAAAGCATGGATTGGCAAGACAGGAGTATTTTAGTGCTACGAGCACTGCACCTAACGACCTGAATGATATGCCTTTCCGCAGAAACTATTCCGTTGAGAAATGTTTAGTGAAAACGAGAACGTTATCAATTTTCTAAACCGGACCGTTTGTCATTCGCTCCCGCTGCGTTGTCGCAGAGTGATGGCGATATTGCATGCTTTTAGAGGTAGATATGAAAGATTAAAACCGGCGGAAGGGCAGAGATAGCATGCGTCACGAAAGGCGCCTGACAAAATTGCATAGATACACTATCCACGTCACGCCAGAAGCTGTTCAAATGTACTGTGCTGCACGTTTCAGAAGAAGTGAATTTGGCACAAGCTGTTCTTAATCAAACCACCCAACAAGTGACTGCCTAACAGATTCGAGTGTCGGTGGCTGAATCCTTCCTCAGTCCTTCTTCTTACAACCTCCCCCAACACACTTCCGTCTCTGCTCCCACCCACGGAGAATTCACTTCCTCGGCGCCAATTACTACCTAACGATTTCCAGTGTTACTCCCCTCTTCCGCTTTGTTTTCGGCCGAAGTTTGCTTGTTACCGTTTAAGTGAGAGTTGAGAAAAGTTTAAACACTTGGGTCTGTGAGCGACAAGTTCGCCTGCCAGTTCCGTAACGAGTCTTTGACGATATTCGTTTGTTCAAAAAGCAATGCCGTAAGAGGCCACCTGCGAATTACTTAGCCTAAAGAGGATGTACATTTACTCCTGTGGCAGCGGAAAACGTTTATGATAAGAATTACAATCTGTAATTGTGGTTAATTCACTATGAAGTGTATATAAGCTTAGTGAGATGACATATCTATTAATGTATTTTTTTTTGTGTGATGGTGGTACACATGCCGCAATAGCAAACGTCAAGATTCAATTTGATTGTGTTTTTTATACAGAATCTTATGATAGACAATTTGTGTTTATGTCTCATTGAAAAGAGTAAATTGGAGTAAAATTTCGTCAAAAAATTCTAAATTATGGAAGGTTTATTAACAACGGCAATTTATCTGAAGTAGCTAAAGTTTTATAAGGAGTCTAGTAGTACGTCTCCTGGAGATAATCTACGATAAGGAAAGTATAACCTCAGACGAAAACATCGAGAAGCTGCTCAAAATGGTATCGGAGAGTCGAAGATTATAGACATACGGCATAGCTGACATCGAAATATGAGAAAGTTTTTGATGATTGGATTCCGCATTTATAAAATGCTGACGAAACCAATAGCGAAAGCGAATTTGTCAATAATGATAGGAGAGTTTTAAAAAAAGATGCTTCCAATTTAGTGCGGTGATGGACGAAATGTGTGTACACCACTGCCTGCCAGAAACGAAACAGCAAACAAAACTGTGTGGGGTTTGGGGTAAAACCGGTGGCTGTGCATTAGAAAAGGCGAATACAATTTCATTTGCCAGAAAAGTCACTACCATTACATCCAGGAACGCAAATAATTTTTTTTATTGATTGCCTTGAAAAGCGTAATACAATAACTGGAGAATACCACCTGTTCTGGATCAACTTAATAGAAAAACTCATGAGGATAGATCCAGATTATAAATTATAATTAAAAAAGAATCACCTTTTATCAAAACAATGTATCCGATTCACCATATTTGGAAACCTATGATTTTAATTATCTTCGAAATCTAAATAAATTATTGGCTGGAGAACTTTTTGAATCAAATCAAGAGATAAAATAAGCTATAAATATGTTTTTACAGACCTTCCAGAACCGCACTTCAAGGAAGAAATGACTTCAATGGAGAAACGTTGGACAAATTGCGTCTGACTGAAGGTTACTATGTTGAGATATAATTTTTGAACTACACACACTTTTCCAGCCAGTCCGAGAACTTTTATCCTTAACCTCATATTAATATTTCCACCTTCATTTTTCGAGCAAATCATATACATCTTCTTGTAGTGCTCGTACGTCAAGCCCGTACTATAATATTTATTAATTTGTATTACGAGTTATAAATGTACAATACTAATACTATTTTATGACTAACGCTGAAGGCAAGAACTAACTGGTCGATTCAGAAACGAGGAAAAGGGATAATTATGAATTCAAGAATGGAGAAGCTAAAAGAAAGCATCGGATGGAGTAGCCAAACTGCGAGAGCATGAGGGAAGCTATAGAATTATAAAACGATTAGTTGGACTGTAAATGGAAGAAAAAAACCAAATGAATAGTATAAATTTTACCAAGGTTGCGGACGAATACATCACACAGAAGTGGAAGTAGTATATAGTTTAAGTATGATAAATTGTGAATTAAAAGTTGTTTCTGGTTTAACTTGCGAAGTTATTCATGAAAACTTAATCGACGAGTATTCGGAAGTAAAAGATTAGAAAATTAGATATGGTAGTATAGATTTTTTTCAATTTTTGTAGTAGGAAGATAAGAGGAGTTTTTCGAATTTTAGCCCGGGCAGTTCTATCATTACCGTGACGCCACAATCTGATAATGAATTCTTGTAGAACTCGACGAAACAAATCGAAAATAAACAATAAAATTTATAATATCGTGCTTGGTTTTCGAGATATAACATGTTAAAAATCCGTTGTAAGTTTAGTTTCTTGTGCTTTTGGTGACGTTTCTGCTGGTCCAGGCTGTATTACAACCTAAAAACAACCACTAGGACTAAAACACCTATAGTGAATTTCCACCGTGTAGATATAGTGGTTTTGATGGGGTTTTTTTTTCAGGTCCAGGCCAGATCTCACTCTAAAAAATTTTTTTGAGATTTTTCACGTCAAATTACATACGAATTCAAGATCAAATTTGGCTTTGGCGAGTTTTTTTTCTGGTCCAGGCCGCATTTCAAACCAACCACGTCAATTTTGAGATACTGTATCTCGAGAACTAAGTGAGATATCAAATATATATATATAAATTTATTATTTACTTTCAACTAGTCCAGTTACATAAGAATCCACATCATATTGTGGCGCCACGGTTACCGCAGAGTCCCCTTAACCGCAAAGCTAACATCATATGTTAATTAAGTTTAAAAGGAGACATATGATGTTCCCGCCTTTGCTCGATATGACCAGAAAGAGATAGTGAGGGAAAACTAAGTTAGTAGTAATAAGTTTAAGATAGAGTCATCTGATAGTTGCGTATAAAAGTATATACAGACCAGAAGTTTCTTTTGGGCAAGGTTTGTTGATTTATTTCCCGCGTTAAGGTCAGGATATGACCTTGGCTCGGATAAAAAAACTTAAAATCGTGCCGATAATAATAAACGATTAACTTATTCGGTTGGACTGATACTGCTCGCAGCGTAATACCATTTCTGGTACTACATCCGGAGGGCATAAATCTGAAACGTGAATCACTGCGTTCATACTGTTTGTACCGAGGCCAAGGTTGTGATAGATGACTCATTTCTTTTTTTTCTTTTTTCTCCTCTCCGGAGCTGTCTCCGAAGACAAACCGTCGGGCGCTTAGCTGAGACCGTATATCATAATCTGTGCGGCACGTGTACAAACTGGTTGCTGGCACTTTGCGAACCCGCACAATTAATATTCACTGTTGTAGCGGCAGCCGCTAAGGCTAATAATCACACCTGGCATATCACTACACGTTAACGAGGTGCGATGCAACGGAGAGAAGAACGACTGTTTAGCTTCGGGCTATTATGAGCTTTGCCAACTTATAGTTGGACACGTTCTATTTAAACGAATCGCCTTCTGCACGTGGATAAAGGGCTTAAAACCTGCTTTCAGCCATTTTAAAATCATTATTTATTAATATTGTTAGGATTACTCATCAGAGCCGCTATACTGCAATTACGTAGTCAGCTATTGGCAAATTGGTTAAACAGTTAATACCTATTAGTTTACTGTCCATAATCCTCTCTCTGAGTGCTGTAATGGACCAGGCTTCCGTCCCAAAATACTCATTGCAGAAATGCAGTAATACAGGACATATGAGTGCAAGATTTAGCTACTAGCATAAATTGGCTTCCTTCTCTTGTAATTTAATTGCCTTAAATAGTCAGACAATGTAGAAGCTACCGAACGTGGTGGATGAGCGTTTAAACGATATGAAGAACGCAAGTTTGAGTCCCTTTACGGTCATCCAGCCATATTTTTCTATGGTTTCTTCGAAAGGCGATGGTCAAATTCCATGGACTTTCTTCTACATATTTATCTCCAAATTCTAATTGCCAACAAAAGTAAAATAAAACAGTATAAAAGTGTAATGTTATGTTGTCCTTTTATGTTGGCAGGAAATGTTTTTCTGACTCGTCTCGAATAATGTTGTCATTATCTAACTAACCATTTTTCTGAGGACAGTGACTTCAATACCACATACTTCATCATTTGAATAATAAGTTGGTGGACTATCCTTAAGCCGAAACTTCTATGGATTCGTTTATTGTGGTCGCATGTGGGTAAACAATATTCTGCTGTATATGTACGTAATCACATTCTTCTGACATTCTTCGTTAACTTCTGACTTGTAGATTTTTATCGAATTAAATATGTGGCTAGTTTAGTGGTCACTTACTCCATGTATCCAATTCGTAACAAGTAAATGTTATGTCTAACTAATTTGTGGAATTTGAAAGATTGTTTATAGGAGCAAATCCACAACCCCATGAAAGGGTCTACACGCTAAAACAGTTTGTAAATATACACTTGTAAAAGAACAGAAATGTCACCAATTTCCTATGAACGATGTTAAGTTGTGATCTGTGTGTTACCTATTAGTTTGTTAGTTTCGTTGGGGGAAAGCTGGGACCATCCCAGCTTTTACAAAGATGATTTACTAAAACCAACATAATCCGTCGATAAAGATGACAATTTTCAAGAGCTATTACAACAGACACGAAAACAATGCATGTGCTCTAATGAACACAAAATTTCATATCTTTTAGAATGGTATCTTATAACTGGAACTTTTATTGAAGCTTATAACAAGACTGTGATTTCGATGTAATTTCGCCCGCCGATGTAAACATAGGTTTTTGTTGTTGCTCCAGGCAATAATAAAACTTAAGTCAACCTAGGAATGACTTATATTGGATTCTTATCTAACTTGATGTTGTGATATCGTATCTCTAAATTTAAATGATTAGTTTGAAACGATACTTGGATGAGAAAATATTTCGACAAAGTCACACGGATCTACACTCTGGACATGTGCAATGCGTGCTTTAGTTTTTTCCTCTTGGTTTTGGTTAAGTTGAAACGCGGCCTAGAGCAGAATAAAATCAGGGAGTAGTTTGCATCGCGATACATGTCATCAATAACAACGTTGTTTACATCAGGATTCCTAGTTCGCGTAGCATAAATTATCACAATTAATTTCATCATACACTTACAGTATGAACTGCAACTGGAACAATGCACATCGCGATATAAACTTGACCCTAGAATCGTGGCCAAAAACGCAAGGATATGGATATTAAAAATCATCAACCTACGCATTATTTATTGTGAATAGAATGAATCTAGTTTCAGCTCCAAACGCCAGATATTTTAACTGACATTCGATATCATAAGAACTTAAATAGATTATTATAAAAGTTAGATTATGTCAGAAACATGGCGAAGAATATAATACAAAACGTTCAGATTTCCTTAAACTCATACTTCCAACATTAAAGGTTTAATACAAGATTCTGTTAATCACTGTGATGTGAATGAGTATACTTTATGCTCCAAACACCAGATATGCAGCCTTTTATTGTAATACAGAAAACGAATTACTGAAAAACATAATCAACAGTAAAAAAGACCGAAAGCTATAGTTTTAGTGTTACCCTATTAGTATGATTGAATATAATCTATCCAGAATCATTATCGTAAATAATTTTTTTTTTTTATTGTAAACAGATCAGTAAATATGATAGCCAGAGACATTGTAATTGTGCTGCCAGAGATGGTGATCAACGAAAATCTCTGTTGTTTACTCAATATTAGTTTTTCGCATTCAATACAGCCATCTGTGGCATTTAAAAACTGAATACCCCGAGTTAAAGTGAAAAATATTCCGCGTTTTGCTTATTGTGTAATATGCAGCATAGGCATTGTATCATCATCATCTAGGACAGCTTCCAGCCACTGGCCGCGTCTGCTGGGAACAAAAGTCTCGCCAGCGCTTCCTGTCTAACCATCATCTCTCTTCTACCACTGTCCCCCAATTTCCTCGTCTTTCCTTCACACATTTCTTAACACCTTTAGTCCATCTATCCCTCGGTCTTCCTCTAGGCCTCTTCCCTTTCAGCTCCATGTCCAGCATCTTCCTTGGTAGCCTCTCCTCACCCATTCTCTTTACATGCCCGTACCACTGTAGCCTAGATTTTTCAGTTTTTTGTTGTAGTGGTTCTTCCTTTATCATCTCCCTTATTCTCTCATTCCTTATTCTGTCTCTTTTTGTTATTCCCACTCTACTCCTCTGAAATTTCATTTCCACAGATTGTACTCTCCCTTTGTCTCTCTCCTTCATCACCCATGTTTCTGCCCCATATGTTAAAATTGGCACAAAATATGTTTTATAAATTGCCTCTTTACTCTTTTGTGGGACATTCCTACTCCATACCAGACTTCTAATACTTTTAAAAAATCCAAGGTAATGTATAAACTGCTTTAATTGCTTTCATTAAAGAGACATTGTAGTTGTGTTTCGTGCAATTTACGCAATATCTAGTGGTTCCTTCTTTGGTGTTTGTCATCACACGTTGAGAATTTCATTTAATGCTCCAGCGTTATATAACGTAGAATCATATGACATACCAAACAACTGAATTGACATTTAAAACATTGAAAACCCCATCGAAATCTGCTAGGTAGTTTCTGAGTTTTTGTATGACAAATTTACCCGGTTTTCATTTTGTAGATATAGGTAGATTATCATCGATTAATTAACTTTTATAGTTACCGACAATCCGGTATAAAATTCAAATAGAACTTCATTTACCTTTTAGAATAAATGTTATATATTGATATGCTATTGAATGAATCTACATTATCAGTGTCACAAATGCCATACTAATGAGCTCAGGCGTTTAAGCGTAATGGAGCAAGTTGGCACTTTTGATGATTTACCTCGGATCTGCATTGTTTTTCGGGATCAAATTAACCTATACGAGTCATTAAAACATGGTATAAAATGTCTACATTATAAAATCCATTCAAGTTTGTATACCCGTTTCTACGTTATTGAGCAAGAAACGGAAACTTTCTGGTACTTTCTCTCTCGGAAATTACATTAATTATTTGAATAAAATCTATTGCTTTTTTATTTTAGTTTTTTTATTGCTTTACGCCTCGTCGACGGCTAAGGTCACTAGAGGCGATGTGGGACTGGGGACAAGGAACGCGAAGGAATTCGGCCATGGCCTTTTTGAAGGAAGCATTCGCCTGGAGTGATTTGGGGAAACCATGGAATACCCAAATCTGGATGCCCGGACGGGACTCGAACCCGGGTCCTCCCGAATGCGAGGTCAGAACGTTGACCGTTCACCACGCTCGGTAAAATCTATTGCATATGTTAATCAAGGATATGTAAAATTTACGAAGAAATTTCATCTAAAGTTGTTCAGTTGTTTCGGTGTAATTGAAGCGCAAGCAGATGAACGTTGAGATTTATAACGTTGTTGTACGTACGGAAGTAATGTTTCTTTGTTGGACATCACTTGTTAAGGGTTCACGCACAGACCTTGGGACAATGTAACTACAGTCCCGTTACACTTCGTGATTACATCTGCTTGAAACTGGAGCACCCTCACGCCGGAAGCTCTGCAGCCGTGCTGCGTTGGTCAGGTTGACCGTCGCTTCCTGTGCGTTGTGGCGTCCAAGGTCGACAGGAGATGCGCTCCGCCGAACCACGCACCGCCTTCCCGAATTCTGGGGCTCGTCCCCGCCTGACGCTTCCACCGCTCTCCCAGTATTGAATTCACGTCAAATGTATTTCCTCCGCTCGCGAGATATCGCCTCTTTCCGCTGCCACCACGCCGTTGACTGCCAGAAATTTCTCTTCGAGAGGGCTTCGAAAGCAGACGACACTTTATTTGCCTCACTTTTTCGGAACATCCGAGGCAGCCCTAAGCAAAGATATATTTTAATTTTTTCTTATCGTATTAAAATTGTTTTCGTATACAGGCAGATTCAGGAGAAATGGTTATTGAAGGAGGTGGTATGAACAATATTGAGTTTAATTGTTTTCGTACAGTATTAAAATTCCTTTCATATACAGGGGATTCGTGAGGTATGGTAAATACTGAAGGAGGTAATAGTATGAACAGTATTGAGTTCATATAAACATGTGTCCGATACGCTTTGGAGATACAGGTGCTGGAATTTTATGCATAAAATAAACCTCATAAAATGATCAAGAGCATACAAATAACTTATTGAAGTACTTTATTCATGCTAAAACACACGCATATTTTACAACAGATTAAATTATATGTTTAAAAATCCCACCATCAACATCAATAAGTTTTTTTTTTTTTTTTTTTTTTTTTTTTTTTTTTTTTTTTTTTTTTTTTTAATCGGTGCCTCAACGGCGTGTTTGTACATGTGTAGGTAGCTCTATTATGTGCTTAGGTGCATGCATCGGTACTGGGCGTGTAGACTTCAAGCATCATATAAGTGCTTAAATTTGTGTACTGAACTCGATGCTGGGATTTTCGAACATTTAAATTAAACTGTTGTAAAATATGAGTGTGTTTTTGCGTAAATAAAGTACGCCAATAAGTAATTTGTGTGCTGTTTATCATTATCTGAGGTTTATTTTATGAATAACATTCCAGCACCTGTATCTCCAAAACGAATGAAAATCGGACACCTGTTTATGTGGAATTTTGTACTCAATATTGTTCATACTACCACCCTCTTTCAATGTTTGCATTCCTCCTGAATCACCCTGTATGTAAAAGCTCATTTAACTTAACAGTGGTTACTGGAAGCTGTACATTAAGTATATATTTAATTAATTTTAGAAGCTGATCGAAGAGTAAAATAGTTCTGTGAACTAAAAAAATCTTGTGATTTGTCATTAATCATGGATAAAGTATACAATCATCTATAATTCCGCTTCAGCTGACAATCTTAACTGGAAGACATGGCGAGCGATGAACAGGTTGGAAAGTGGTTTTAGTAGTACAAAAGATAATTTAGTAAGATGGCGTTATCTTAAGATCCAAATACGAGGTATAAATGTGGGCCACATTAGACCATCCGTCTTCTATACCTGTAATGCCCAACAACCTTCATCCTGGAAGACATTCATAATCCCAGTGAACATTGCCCACGTTGGATGTTGATTGCTATACTTTTTTTCTATCTTACTGTTCTTGTTAATACTGCAACGCTTTTGATACGAAATAAATAATAACCGCAGCATAAAGCAAACATTTACCTGGAATGTTTCAAATACGCGAAGGCAACTACAAAGGTCAACATAGTTAGAATTTCGATCCATTGTTGAGCAATCATATACGATGTATAAAATCTTAAGGCAGCTTTCAACATTCCCTTTTCTTCACACTGCTTTGATACCTACCTCCAGTATATGCTTATCGCTTTGTGTTTGTTTATTTGAGCACTTCTTCTGTGGGTTTGGTGATTTTTTTCCAGACCGAACAGTGACGAGCAAATCTCAAAAAAATCTACACTTTTTTTTTTTGTTATGTCTTTACACCTCATCGAGTCCATCAGAGGTTTGAAAAGACTGGGGCCAAGGAACAGCTATCATCTTTTGAAGGAACTATCTCGACATTCGCCTGGATTGATTTCGGGAATATTCGAAAAAACGAAATTGCTGATTCGAACCCGCGTCCTCCCGAATGTGAGGCCAGATTGTTTCTGTTCACCCACCACGCTCGGTAAATTCTAAACAGAACTCTTAAACTCTATTTTCACAGACACGTGAATCTTTAATAACAGCATTTAGGATTGAGATTTAAGACGAGTAGCAACACAATAATAACTGAAAACACTGGTTCGAATTACTTTGAAAGTAATGCTGTCTGGTCTTCGCTACTCTTGAAGTAAGCAAACGGAGACTGGTGTATGAGCGGTAAAGCTCTGGCCTCGCATTCGGAAGGACGCGGGTTTGAGTCCCCATCCGCCCACACAGATTTCGGTTTTCATTGGTTTGCCGAAATCACTCCGAGCTAATGCCGTGATTGTTCCCTCAACAGGGAATGGTCACATTTCTTCCAGCTCTCTGCCAAAATCAAATCATCATTCTAATGACTTCGACGTCGATGACTTATAGAACTATAAAAAAAGGAATAAGTCAGTGGTCACAATGAGTTTCTACAAAGGATAGAGAAGAACATGAAAGGAAGTATTCTTGGGATGATCACAAATAGTTGTTCCATTGCGACAATGTTTGCGTCCCAAACGATGGAAGTAATGAGACATTTTCGTGGTATTAATATAGCGCCGCTTGTTAGCTGACTTATCTACAGAGGACTGTATTCTTTTCCAAAATAATAACCTCCCTGAAAAACGGCCCGTATTGAGTCCACAGAAGTCACTAAGTTCCCAAGAGAACAGTTCCTGGAATATTTTCTTTCATAACATGTTCTCTGAAATCCCTCAAAGAAAGCTTATTTTCTGGGTATTTACCCTTTACAGCGCTTTCAGGAAAGTATCCATTATGAATGTGAGAAAGATTCATTTGGAGGATAAACTGTAATGGATCCTTAAAAAAAGGTAACTATGTATAAAAAAGAAATAATATATTGTTTTAAAGAATTAAAAAACTCAACATCAGCAAGTGTTATATTTAAATTATTATATATATATATATATATTTACTTATCACTTTACCCATCGTCGACTTCGAGGTCAATATAGGTGGAGTGGGAAGGAATTCGGCCATGGTCTTTTGAAGGAGACCATGGAAAACCCAAATCTGGATGACCGGACGGGGATTCGTGCCTGCGTCCTCCCGAATGCGAGGCCATAAATTATTCTAACTTTAAATCATAGCTTTAAATTTCTACATTTTACAATGTATTAAATTGTTTCCTAGAACTCGTTGTGCTTTTAATGGTCAGAAGCTAAAGCTTAAATATACCGCACAATAATGTGTTTTTTGTTTGTTTTTTTTTTTTTTAAGTAGAAAAGTTACTGCAAAGCAATGCCGATGGGCTTAGATGCTGGCCTCATTATTCGTCATTTCTGGCAAACTTAAGAACCCCAAGCAACTTCTTAGTATATTGGCAGAAGGGGTATTCAGTCTAAAAGTTCATTTCCATATCAACACAAGGCCCAAAAAATAATTGCAGTTTCTACTTGTTTGTTTGTTTGAAATGTAGGTTTCCTTTCTCTTCTTCCCTCACTGAGACACCCCGATAATATCTGACAATCGAAACTGGGTTAGCTGGTTTCAAAAAATTGGATGGTGGAAAAAATTGTCATCGTTTGGGACTTCATCAACGGGATGGTGGTGCACATTTGCTAATCACCAAATTGTATATCAAACGCCTCAGTTAAATACAGAAACTCTACGCAGTGTGTGTGGAGTGCTACATGCGACATTGCTGACTGAGCCAACCGAGGAAAAAGTAAAACTTGGCAGCCATTTGATGTTCTTCGGAAAAGTAGGCTGTCTTCTCTCTTGCATCATCTCATTAATAACGATAACAACACACCACACTGAATACACACAGAGTAACACTTCTATAAGGATGGAAAGAAATCCCTTCAGGTAAATCTCCATGGAGGCAAATACTTCAAAGGAGCTTTTAAGTTTCGTGACCCTATCGGACAAGCACATTATCATCAAAGTATCGTATGTCCTTACTCCATACCCAATTTGGTCTGTTGTCTGGGATACAGCCCAGAACCTGTGTACACAATCTGACGTTTAGGAAACGTGTGAAACAACTCCTCCTTCCCTAATGGAAAAGTTGCCTTGATAAATATTAGTTTTACCACCCGAAATCGAATCAACAAACTCTGGATTAGGAGCTGGATACAATTTCCGCAACGACCTGTACGAACGGAGAGCAACAACCGTAAATACACACAAACTTTTTCAATATAAGGTCGCTAATCGATATATATATATATATATATATAAACACACTTCTCAACAGCAAAATCAAAATATTTTAAATGTGCCAGACGTATGCTTATATGAAAATTACGTATGTTATTATAATCTTTTGCAATGAAGTTCATTTGATGACAGAGAAGAAACTGAGATTTTGTACTATATGTGGCGTCGCAATATATAAAAAAGTCTCAGTACCAATGTAATAATATTTTATAGTTTTAATATAACTAAAATGTAAATACTCATCGTTCCTGATTAATAAGAAACCCATATTGTAAGGAGCTAATTTCTACTTGTGAAGTAATAAATAATTCCGTGTGGTCTGAATGACCTGGTGACAAGGTCTCTATTGACTGTCGTAGCCGACTATCCAAACCCGGCAATCCTACCGAGTACAGGGGTCTTACAGCTTAACTTGGAATCCAAGACACGGAAGCGTTTTAGGATACTTCACATTGCACAGTAAGCTGTGCCAGAGATGAATGTTCGGTTAAGAGCCTATAAAAATCCCCACCGAGACAGGGATTCGAAATTCGAACCGGGGAATTTCCGATTTTCAGTCAGACGCCTTAGCCAATGAGCCACCAGACCCTCATGAAATAAGTGCTAAAGCTATTACTTCGTATTACACACATTTTTTATATTTACAAGAATTAAACGAGTATGAATTGTTTAAGAAAGGAAGATAACAATTAGAAAGTCACTGTTCAATAAGGACAAATGGTATCTACTCCAGTCAGTGAAGAAATGGAGAGAGATGGAAAGTTTGCAATGGAATATATATATATATATAATGAAAGTAATTCTGCTTTTAAAAAACGATTTATTGGAAGAAAAAAGACATACATTATTCTTCAATAGAATAAAACAGTCGAAAAAGATTGATTCTGTTGGTACAGCTTATAATTGCACAGAAATAAATGTATGAGATATACATTTGAAGAACATGATTCAGATGTAGAAAATCAATCATCAATGTTAGACGTCTGAAGAACATCAATGTAACTATTTTTTTATCCCCTTAGACGCCCTGATTTATGAGAATAATACAAACTAAAAAACTGCAATATACGCTTTGTTATGCACTAAAGCTGAGTTTGGAAAAGAGATAAATGAAAGGCTACGTTCCAAGTGTGCATTGTAAGTGAATGTCTGCTGCCGTCGTGGCAAACAAGTGGACGTAACTAATGGCAGGCCGTTGTACAAGCATAGATCCGTCGGATAAAGAACGACAAGATATTAATGGTAAGGGATAAAGGATGACAAGAGACTCATCTCAATACCAGTAATGAACACGTGTCACTTGCTGGGCTCGCGGCCAAACATTAAGAGACGTGCGTTGTACTGCCTGCATTCCATATGTTGCAGTGCCTGCATACCATCCTTACGTACCAAGGTATAACAGAGATTTATTATTAACGAATTCAGTTACTGTATCAGACGTGAATCGATTTTAACACCTCACTACGTGTCGGCAAGAAGAAAAATATTCTGGTAATCCGACTACCCCAACAAAATCATGACATCAAAACACGAGCTCCATAGTCTCCAATACTCCTTTTTCTAACGGGATATATAAACTAAATATTCTCATGGTGTAGAGGATAATTAATTTTTCATCTTACGAGATCCCTACTGTTTAAATTTAAAATTCCTCTTGTCATACTACTTCAGCATTAAAGTGAATATAATTTGACATAAAGCGCATTCCGTTGTATGGAGACTGCAGTGTTAAAAATACGAAAGGCTTAATTGCTGGAGTTAAGAAATCATAAACCTTTTTTTTTTTTAAAAAAATTCTTATAGCTTTTTTTCCTATTTAATCAATTCTTATTATTCATATTACATTTTTGCTTTGTTTTGCAACGGTTTTTGGATTTTCATCGTGTCATCTAGAAGGGTTCTCTTAAAAATGGGTTCAACCAATGTATTTTCAACAGTGTGTTTTAATACAGTATGTGAGTGACAGATTCCAATTTCTAGAGTGTTTTGATATTTACTATAAGAAAAGGTTATTTACTTTGAAGGCTATTTACATAGATTCAACTGAGATGTAATCAACAATATCCTATAATCTGGTTGTCATAAAAATGTTCGTATCCCGTGGATTGGACTTTAACGTGTTTGAGCTCAGAATCCGAAAGAAACGTCATTAAGAAAAACGAAATACATACGCAATGATTTACACTAATCCCAAGTATTATATTTAAAATAACTGCCTGTATTTGGTAGAATTTTCAGCACTATCCCAACGAACTTGAATAAGTCGCCATTCAGGAGGAACGAGTATTCGATTCCCGTCCTTGGCATTTCATTGCTTTTCTACCATTCTCCAGACGTTGACAGGTGGTAAAGACGTTAAAACTCTGTATTATGAATTCTGTGAACAAAATAATTTGGAATACATTTTTACAGTTATATTGTTCAAGTGTGGCAGAAGCAGATAACGCTAATAATGCTGCATTCCGGAACTCCTTATAAAATTTTCAACTTTTCACCACTCTATCTGCTTGTATTGATATAAAATTCATACTAATAGACATCATTAAACGAAAGCAAATGATAAATTCGAACCATGATAGAAGTAATTATTCTCGAACATGTAAAATCTTATACGAGTATATATATATAAGAATAGCCGTGTGTTTTCCTATCTTTCACTTTTCAGCCACCATTACCTAACACAGATCACTGTTGTTTGTGTGTAAAAGTAGCAAGGAGTTTCCTGTCGTGCACAACGCTGGCCGAATGCCGATAGCTGTGGGGATGTGGGAGATATGATGGTTAAAAGTGGTCGTCGCAGCGCATTTTCATATTTCGACCAAAGACTTGTGTATCCTTATACTTCTCTTTCCTGCCACAAGTACATAGGATAGACCTTTGATATTTGTGTGTGGTGATAACATTGAATCTCCGATCGTGCGCAATGGTGGCTAGATGTCGGTAACTATGGAGGTGCGGGAAATATGGTGGTTAAAAGTGGTTGACTTGCGCCACTTTCATATTTTTGCCAAAGACGTATGTGTCATGGTGTATCACTTTTCAGTCAAAATTATCTAGCGCAGATCACTAGTGTTTGTGTGTGGTAGTAGCACAGATTCACCCATAGATCATAAAGTTGGCCGAATTTCGGTAACTGTGAGAGTGAGGGATATATGGTGATTGAAAATGGTCGATCAAGGATAGTTTCGTATTTCGACCAAAGAATGTATGTCCGTATATTTTAATTTGCTGCCTGAGCTACATAGCGCAGATGACTGGTGTTTGAGTATGGTAATAGCATCAAGTCTCCAATCGTACACTATGGTTAGTTGTAGGTAGCTGTCAATTCAAATTATTTACAAACATGAACGAAGTCGTGGGCACCAGCTGGTAGCTGTCAATTCAAATTATTTACAAACATGAACGAAGTCGTGGGCACCAGCTGTTGTTAATTAAATGTAGATGAAAAGCTTGGCTATGTGTGGTATTCAAGCCGAAGGGTGGTTAGTCAATCCGGGAGGACTTTCACTTAGCTTGGTACCGTATGTAGGGCGACTAAATCCTTTCCCCCTTTAGTTCATTTTACCGGATAAAATTACTGGATAAAAGGGAGCTACAGTTTTCATGTGGAATTCGAAACAGGGAAGAGTTCTGGCGTACTCCATATACAAAAAGCAAGCTTTTTCAGACGTGAAGATGGGTTTAAGAGCATACTAAAATTTCCGCTGAGACAGGGATTAGACCGGGGGCTTTTCGATCTCCAGTTAAACGCCGAAAACCAAGGAGCTACCAGACCGTTAAAAAAAAAAAAAAAAATAATAATAATTTTTATATATAAAGATGAATGTATGTTTGTTTGTTTGTTTGTTCTTCATACTAATCCACAGTTTTCATCCGATCTCGATGAAACTTTGCACACTTATCCTTTGAAACAAGGAGAAAAATAATGTCTACATTTGGTTGAAAAATTATCTGTATAAATAACACATGTTGTCTCATAACTTCGAAATACGGCGATAGACAGACACGTTGGATATGGTCGCCTCCGTACCGTGCTTCCGTATAGTGGACTGGCTGCTTAGTGGTTAAAGCGCTTGTTTACGAACGTCGTGGTCTCCGGTTCAAATCTCCGTGGAGGATAAGATTTTAAAAAATTGTTTTTCATCGTAAGAGTCAGGCCTGGGCCGTAGGTTATTCAGATTGAATGTTAAACTCTAGATATTAGAAACTTACGGGTGCAATGCGAGGAATATCGTAGGTAGTCTTGCAATGTTATAGGTGTACACTTTTTTACGTTATAATGATCCCTCAGGTGTTGTTCGCAGTCAGTGTGTGAGTGTGAACCACAGTAATATTATTACAAATATGGAAGTAAGTCTCTGTCTTATTGTTACGTTTTGACTACTAAATGGCTATATCGTTGTGATGCAGTTTTATAAGAAAATCTGTATAAAGGGCACAGGATATTTTTTCCAGTATGATTAACAGTTGTAATCACGAAATTTTGAGACCTTATCGAATGGTGACAGAAATATGTGTTGGAAATCGATTCTCTTCAAGAGACATGTTCGACGGTACAATGATATAGTGATAGCTTTCCTGTCATATTATTCCTACTCGATATTGTTTGGGACCAATCCTTCGTTAGCAATTTTCTAAATTTAATTCTGGCAAAAAAAAAAAAAAAAAAAAAAAAAATCTTAATCCACGCGTACGAAGTCGCGGGTACGGGTTAGTAATAATAATAAAATCCCTTACCCCCGACAAAGTAGCAACTAGACCAACATTGCTGTATGTGAGCAAAACTCGTGTGATGGCCAACCAACATGGAATTAGACTGGAAGAGGATAAAATTATGAATACTCCGAGTTGTACGCTTCTGAACAACATCCGAAGTCACAACATTAGACGAGAGCAGTAAATATCATGAATCGACACATTTAGATCTAAGGACAAACAGAACTGGATAGAATATATAGAAAAAAGTGAAACAAGTAGATTTACAGAGGGCTCCGCAGTATCAACTAAAGGGAAAGAAGGAATGTGGACTTTCCTGCAGCTGGTGCCGGAACAGGTCGATTGAGCAAATACGTGGATGAAGAAGTGAAAGGTATTACCGTCATCTAAATTTTCCTGTCAGGTCTCGCTCCTTTGAGTGAAAGTAAACGGAAGGGGAAGGGTTCCTTTAAACCCGTACTGCGATTAGAGTTATATCGTAGGGAAGGTATTGTCCCGTGGGTCTTTGCCTCCTGGGCTGAGCGTGGAAAGTGTCCCCTTGGGCTGCAGCCCTTGCCTGGCCCCTGCGGGAGTTGGCAGGTAGGCTGGGGGAGCCGGTAGCTAATGCCTGCGCGGCAGACCGAGGAGAACTCGGCTCCACACACGTAGAAATAACCGCCCGCTCTAAGTGGTGGCCGCCTGCTAAATAATTCAGGCGGCAGCCGGACTCGAACCGACTTCGGGGCGGGTCCGGCCCGATCGATCAACGCCCACGCTGTCCGCATTCCGGAACGCAGCCCGGAATAGGACGGCACAACACCAACTCAAGATACGGCACGCGTTTGTAATTACAAAGATGGAGCAAGATAAAGTATTTCTCACTGAGTAAACCAGCATTATAACACAATCTCAAAATCGTTATTACAACTAACAATGTCTGGTTTTAAGAGAGAATTATAGATCGATGTTCACCAAGACGAAAAAGGAAAACCTTTTAAACTGATTCTCGTTCTTATACAGGGTGCTTGCCTCTCCAGTCCAGTTTGGTAGCGCTTCAACGCAGCGACACTGGTGGATAATTTCGAAATGAGAATTGTTCATAACCAAGTCTTCTCCTCAAGTTTCATTGTTTGCACAGTTAAAGAAGGAACGTTGCTTCTAACCGACTTATACGTATACAGGGTGTTAAAAAAAAGGTATAAAATATTTTAGGATTTGATACCACGGATCTAAATAAGACAAAAATGCCCAATAAAAATAGGGTCGCAAACGCTTGCTTTCGAAGTTAATAACAGGTCCATAATCTGACCCCCCCCCCCAAGGCAATGCATCCCTCAGATCTTCGGTGGAAGGAATCACGCACATATGGTGGTCCTGTACGTCTTCAATACATGTCATTACCTACACGACCAACCAAGACAGTTTCAAAGAGTGCGTGATTCCTGACGCCGAAGGGCAGAGGGACGCTGAGGATGGTGGTGAGAGGCTATCGCACTGGCCTCGCATTCGGGAGGACGCCGGTTCGAATCCTCGTCCGGGCATCCAGATTTGGGTTTTCCATGGTTTTCCCAGATCACTCAAGTCGAATGCCAGGTTGATTCCTTCAAGAGGCCATGACCGAATTCCTTCCCGTTCCTTGTCCCCACTCCTATCCCGTCTCTAATGACCTCGACGTCGACGAGGCGTAAACCCATTTGTAAAAAAAGGGGGGAGCAGAATACAGTATAATGCCGTGGACGGATGTCACATTGCGAACCTGTTAGGAGGCATCCACAAATTACGTGAGGTGTTTTTCCGGATTTCTGGACCCCCCCCCTCACCCCTGGTGAGATTTCGTGAGATCTGGCCGGACTCCCTCCCCCCCTGTCGTGAGATCTGGTCCGTGACAAACCCCCCCCCCACCCTAGAATTCCCCCTGGAAACTTTTGTAGGGCTTTTTTTTTAGGTCACAGCCTCACTTTTTGACGCCTAAAATAGACTTTGGCACAAATTGTGGACCTTTTTTTTAGCTCTACTGTCCAAAAAATTTTCGCAAAATCTCACGTGAGATTTCCGTAGACCCCCCTCCCCCTTGGTGAGATCTGGTGAGATTTCGCCGGACCCCTCCCCCCCCTATTTCACCTCACGTAATTTATGGATGTCCCCTTATTAACTCCGAAAGCATGCGTTTGTGACCCTACGTTTATTGGACATTTTCGTCTTATTTTAATGCATACTATTACCTCCTAAAATATTTTACCCTGTATAGACCCGCTTCGTTGCCTTACTTGGTTGCGTCACTATGATGGTGCTCGGAGCCTGACACGTGGTTAGCTGCTTCGAGTCCTTGTGGAGGAAGAAACATTCATCTGGACTTGGCCTGTAGGGTTGGAGAAGTGGTAGTGGACGGACAGATCAAATGACCAGATTTTATACCAAAATTTTGCGTTAAATGCCACAGGAGTAAGGGTATACGGCAGTGTTTATGGTGTGATTCAACCGGCGGGTTTCAAGCTTGATCTTCGGAAGAGTAGGCCTATACGTACCGTCACCGGTTTCCACATTCTCTCCATCTTCCATTCATTCACAATAAAAATTATAAATTTAACTGAACATACCAGTCATCAAAATAATAATAATAATGAATGAATAAATACATTTCAATCGTTGAAACAATTGTGTTGGAATAACAATTATCCCTGTATTTCATATATGTGAACTTGCATGTAACCTAAGAAATGTAATGTAATGCCCATTTAATGATACGTTTCGTAATCAGCTCCTCTATGGCGCTATTAATCACCGCCGATTATTCCGAGACAACAGATCTTTTTTTTTCCAACAGTCACCGATTCTGAGAGCACTAAGAAACCAGATGGGGGAACGGAGGAGCTCAACAGAGTCGAGTAAGATAAATGATGTTGAACAAAGCTAAACGCGTCGTGCATCTGTGCTGTTAAATTAGGCTCATTTACCACTAAGAGCTTCACTTAGGCAGCTGAAGCAACTTATCTGCAATTAAGGTAGAAGTAGCAACGGAATTCATTTTTCTTTTGCAAGAAAAAGTTTTCCCGCGGTGATGTTTTATGGCACGGATATCTACTATCTTCTTTACATTTATCTTGATTTTGAATCAAACTGCACTATTCTGCTTTTGACGTGACGACTTTAACATCGAAGCCAAATGAGAGAAAGTTCTGGTGAAGTAAGTTAAAACTTCAATAACTCATCTAAAAATACATATAACGCCACAATCTTAGATTCGTTTTAAAGAGAATGGATGAAAGTTTGTGGGCAGTATAACTCCGTTATTCGTGGGAACAGAAAATTACGTGCTGCGTGCAGAATGTAGTATCACAGATTTCGAATTTTCCAGCTCCACATGTGTATATATATATATATATATATATATATATATATATATATACGGGATCATATTTTAGACAATAATTATCCGATCGAAATGAATAAGAATATTATATTCATCCGTTTTATTTGTTAGATTCATGCTAAAAAAAATCCCACATTTTACTTAACGTCATAAATAAAGTATTAGATACGTAATTTACGAAACATTTTATACACAAGTGTCTTCTTTTGAAGGTAGAGATGATTATATTGATGCTGAAATATGAGCCCTAAGCTTTTGGCGCACATAATTAGTATACTTATCAAATGACTACACTCAAACTTTATTCTAATTTCATACCCTTGGTACAATCGCATTTGAAACAAAAGAACTGAACTTACTGTCAATAATGCTTTTGATAAGTATGTCTACTGTAACTTCACGTTAATATAGTCCTTCAGAACAAGTTTGGCCTAACACTGAAATGCTTACACAGGAACACAAACCTTTAATAAACACGCCACGTATATTGCTATTTACCTTCTCGTAAAAGCGGGAAATTGGTACTTTTTTTTTATCTGAGCCATTCTCATCGCCTAGGGTTAAATTAATCCGAAGTTAATAAAAAGTATGTTCTTATACAGATGATTAGAACAATCATAAAGTCGCTGTTAACAGTTAAGGGAACTTCCCACTACCTATACTAAGAAAACTTTGGGTCAGTAGGTTTATGACATTGGGAAAGTTTGGAAATATGATGTATGAATGTCTGGACTGCAAATTGAGATTTTATCGGCAGTCTCACTATATGGATTATATTTGTGCAAAAGTCCATTTCACTATAATGGATATAGTCATAGGGATAAAATATGCAATGCCGTCATAAAAACATTTGTATTGGTAACGCTGTTGATATTCGCGTGGAGCAATCAGGGAATGGATTGGAAGCGGTGCCACATGCCATTTCTGAGAGACAGAACACTGCCGTATGCGTAATCATTCCAAGCACTTGAAGCTATGAGCCGGTGGTGTTAATGGAAATGCCCGGCAGATGTGGAAGTGAAAACGGGTGACGTCCGCCGGTCGGTTGCTGGTACGAGCGCCGTTACCGTAGTCGACGATGGATGGCGCGGCCCCGCCCGATTCATTATTCAGTTGCGTAAGAGCTTGCGGTGGCCACGCGGGAGGCATTAATCTGCACAGCCAGTGGGAGTGAGTGAGTGCACGCTGGATGCGCCGCAAGTAGTAGCACGTCCACGCCTCGACGATCTTCCTCTTGACAGTACTTCCCAACTGTTAACTTAATACTTCGGCACCACTAGTTGTCTTGTGTTACTTTAATTACTGCAGAGTGCAGCTTTACTAGTGCTAAACAGTTAATTTCCTCAGGGATCCATGTTGGCACCATTACTTTTGATCTTACAATTTGTTATAGGAAGATTCAAGTATTCAGCGGGAAGAAACGAGCCATAACTTTGATTTATATACTCCTAAGTCGTTTGAAAGCTATTCTAATATGATTATTTCGCATGACATGAATTGACAGACTATAAAAGGAAAATGGTATTTGGTGCTGGCGCATGCGGCATTTATTTTCGGAAATTGTTCGTGAATTTAACATTCCTCGATCGAAAGTGTCAAGAGAGTGCCGTGAATATGTAATTTCGGGAACTATCTCCAGCCATGGACAACAAAGTGGCCGACCAAGTTTACTTAATGACACAAACCAGCGACATCTACGTCGAGGTGTCATTGTTGTCAGACAAACAACATTGAGTCTAAGAACAATAACACTCAATGTGATATGCATGACAGGCGTATCCGTGCGTACAGTGCTGCTAAATTTGGCGTTCAAGTGGGAAGACCCTAAAGCCGCGTTCCCACGATCTCTTGTGACGGAGGCGGGACTGGACGGGACGGGACGGGTCGAATACTCAAAATCACGCCATGGGAACAGGGCCGCCTCTGTTAGCGGAGATGAGACGCAGCTACCCACTCTGTGTCGGTAAACATCACGGGCGTGTGTAGTGGTGCGCTGTTGCCATCGGTTTTCAGCAGAGGTGCGCACCCATTCTGTTGTTGTAAAGTGCTCTGTGCCAAATGACACTAGGCAACGTGGTGGTGTGGTGGCGGTGAGGTAAGCGGCGCGCGCTCATCCCAACACTTCGGCTAATGAGATCCCGTCCCGTCCCGCCTCCGTTACAAGAGATCGTGGGAACGCGGCTTAAGACAGTGCCTCCGCTATCAAAACGCCATCGGCTGTAAAGGCCTCTACTAGGCTCGTAAACATATAGGTTGGTGACTAGATAACTGGAAAAGGTTGTGTGGTCAGATGAGTCATGATTTCAGTTGGTAAGACCTGAGGGTTCAATTTAGGCGCAGACCTATAATGCAATGGACACAATTTGTCATGAAGCCACTGTGCAAGCCGATGGTGGCTCTACCCTGGTATAGGCTGAGTTTACATGGGCTGGACTGGTACTTCTGGTCAAACCAAACCGACCATTGATTGGAAACAATTTTCAGCCATTAATGGACTTCATATTCCGAAATAATTATGGACTTTTCCACGACGACATTGCATCATGTCACCAAACAAAAAATCGTTCATGATTAGTTTGGAAAAATTCTGGACAATTTCAGCCAATGATTTGGCCAGCAAGATCGCCAGACATGAATCCAGTCGAATATATTTAGGACATGATCGAAATATGAGTTCGTGCACAATGTCCTGTCCCAGTAACACCTCTGAAATTCCACAATTATGGACAGCTGTGGAGGGAACATAAGGCTGGATAATTCTTCAGGCGGCTTCCGACGTCTTTTTCAGTTGACTTCCTGTCGGTTTACTGCACTTCGACTTTAAAAGAGGGACACAAGGGGTGTTAGAATGCTTGACTTTTGACTTATTCGCTGACAGTCAACGTACCTAAAGCTGAAGCTTGCTTATGCTAATGATTTCTCTGTAGCTACTCTATGCAAGTCATTTGACAGACCGAAATGAAGGCTTTGAATCTCGCTTCCATAACTTTGTGCCTTCAGGCTTTGCAGCTCGTCTACATTGAGGTCATTAGAGCAGTAAGGGGATGGAGACAATAATCGGGGAAAAATTCAGCCATGGCCTTTTGAAGCAACCAACTAGGCTCCACCTAGAATGCTTTTGGGTAACCATGGAGTTTGGTCCCGTGTCCTCCCAATGCCAGATCTTTATCTCGTATTGTAAGGAATGGAGATTACGTCTAAGAGCAACAAAAATGTTTTTCCTCTTTCAGTCTCGATAGTAGTAAGGCTACTCATCAGATCGAATTTACTTTCAGCAGTGGAATACTGCGAGAAATATCCAAAACATCCCGGAATCACAATAGATAGGACTCTTACCTGTAGGAAACATCTATAAAACACGGCACCCAAATTGAACCCACGCAATTATCTGTTCCAACTCAACAGCACTACATGTGGGCCATCAGCGGACATCCTACAAATTCCTTAGTTCACCAACCGTCGAATTATGTGGATGTATCTATCTTAGAAAATGAATTGGCTTTTGACTGCGAGGCCGCATAATCACCACTACAATTTCGTGTAGGAATTGCATATATTGTTTCCTATTGTTATGGAATGAAAGAGACAAATACAAAACATTAATAAAAGTGAATCAAACTGGGGACTCTTGCAACGGGATTCTAGCGTACTATGCAGCCGATGCCATTAATTTTTCTTTTCCGTAATTTTTCAACTCTGTAGCGTAGGGGCTAGACTAGTACGGGCTCCGCGTGCTGAAGGTTGCCGGTTCGAGTCCAGCTGAGGGCATGGGTATTTAAGTGTTGTGTGTCTGTGTGGATGTCCTGTCTGTCCTGTGGTGTCCATACTTAGAAGCTACAATATATTTACTGGATGACTGATTCACTGGAAGCTATGATAATCACATTGTTCTGGCTGTATGGCCTCAGTTGCAGAATAACATTAAAAAAAAAAAAAAAAAAAAAAAAAACGTATGTGACCTATTTAGAGAATATTTTTGATCATTTATGGGAGGGAAGGAAGAAAAATGCCTTTGTCTTATTTTATTTTGTAACTTGTAACTTTACACTTCGTTGACGATCAATGTCATTAAAGGAGTGGGAGAAAGGAATAGGATTAAATTTCGCCATGACTATTCAAGGAACCATCCCGCTTTCGTTTGGAGTGATTCAGGAAACCAGGTGAAACGGAAATTTTGATGGGTTGGTGGGATTCGAACATGCGTTCTCCCGAATAAGAAACCAGAGTGTTACAGCTCACCAATCACAATTAGTTGTCTTCATAGAAGCAATCTCCTTGAACATCAGAACACTGGCGGCTATTTTTATATTACTACTAGCTGGTACCCACGACTACGTTCGTGATTGAAAGAATTCATATTGACAGCTATAGAAATCTAACCACCCTAGTGCACGATGGGAGACTCGATACTATTACCACACACAAGTACCAGTCTTCTGCGCTATGTAGTTCCGGCAGCAAGGTAAAATTTACGGATACACACAAGTCTTTGGATGAAACACGAAAATATCGACCAATTTCAAACACCATATCTCACACACTCCCACAGTTACCGAATTTCGGCCAACGTTGTGATCGATGGGAGACTCTGTCTTACTACCACACACAAACGCCAGTGATCTGCGATTGATAGTTTTCACTTAAAAGTGATACACCGTGACACATGCGTCTTTGGCAGAAATATGAAATTGCTGCAGGTCGACCATTTTCATCCCCCATATTTTCCACACCCCCATAGCTACAGACATCTAACAAACATAGTGCACGACAACAGACACGATTCTACTACCACACATAAACACCAATGCTCTATGCTATGTAGTCGTGGTAAAAAAGTGAAATCTGCGGAGACACATGCCTTTCGTCGAAATACGAAAATATCCTTGGTCGGTTACTTACAACCACCATATGTACCACAGTACCACAGTTTCTGAAATTCGGCCGCTGTTGTGATCGAAAGGTGACTCTGTGCTACTACTACACACAAACGCCAGTTATCTGAGATCTGTAGTTTTCGCTGAAAAGTGATACACCATGATACTTTTGTCTTTGGCAGAATTATGAAACTGCCACAGGTCGACCACTTTCAACCCGCATTTCTCCCACACCCCCATAGCTACCGACATCTAACAACCATAGTGCACTACATGAGATATGATTCTACTACCAAACACAAATACCAATGCTCTATGCTATGTAGTTGTGGCAGAAAAGTGACATGTACGGAGACAGTCGAAATGCGAAAATATCCTTGGTCGGCCACTTACAACCACCATACCTACCACAGTACCACAGTTTCTGAAATTCGGCCGCTGTTGTGATCGAAAGGTGACTCTGTGCTACTACTACACACAAACGCCAGTTATCTGTGATCTGTAGTTTTCGCTGAAAAGTGATACACCATGACACTTTTGTCTTTGGCAGAATTATGAAACTGCCACAGGTCGACCACTTTCAACCCGCATTTCTCCCACACCCCCATAGCTACCGACATCTAACAACCATAGTGCACTACATGAGATATGATTCTACTACCAAACACAAATACCAATGCTCTATGCTATGTAGTTGTGGCAGAAAAGTGACATGTACGGAGACAGTCGAAATGCGAAAATATCCTTGGTCGGCCACTTACAACCACCATATCTACCACAGTACCACAGTTTCTGAAATTCGGCCGCTGTTGGGATCGAAAGGTGACTCTGTTCTACTACTACACACAAACGCCAGTTATCTGTGATCTATAGTTTTCGCTGAAAAGTGATACACCATGACACTTTTGTCTTTGGCAGAAGTATGAAAATGCCACAGGTCGATCACTTTCAACCCCCATATCTCCCACACCCCCATAGCTACCGACATCTAACAACCATAGTGCACTACATGAGATACGATTCTACTACCAAACACAAACACCAATGCTCTATGCTATGTAGTTGTGGCAGAAAAGTGACATGTACGGAGACAGTCGAAATGCGAAAATATCCTTGGTCGGCCACTTACAACCACCATATCTACCACAGTACCACAGTTTCTGAAATTCGGCCGCTGTTGTGATCGAAAGGTGACTCTGTGCTATTACTACTCACAAACGCCAGTTATCTGTGATCTATAGTTTTCGCTGAAAAGTGATACACCATGACACTTTTGTCTTTGGCAGAAGTATGAAATTGCCACAGGTCGACCACTTTCAACCCCCATATCCCCCACATCCCCACAGCTACCGACATCTAACAACCATAGTGCACGACAGGAAAGACGATTCTACTACCACACACAAACACCAAAAGTCTATGTTATGTAGTTGTGGCAGGAAAGAGAAGTATACGGAGATACGAATTTTTGGTCGAAATATGAAAACGCCCTGCACTGACCAACTTTAATCATTATATCTCCCACATCCCCACAGCTATTGGCATTCGGCCAACGTTGTGCACGACAGGAAACTCCATGCTACTTCCACCCACAAACATCAGTGATCTGTGCTAGGTAGTGGTGGCTGAGAAGTGAAATATAGGAAAAAACACGTCTATTTTTATATATATATAAGATTTGCCCATTCATAATCTTAGTTGCATAATAAAACTGACCACACACCCACACTGTTATAGTATCGTTCATTCCTGTGTAGAGATTTTAGTCGTTTCTACCTCGGTAGCCACTTTCGCGGTTGCCGGAACAATCCGGAATTGGATCATGTCTAAAAGCTTTCCGCTGCTGAGAATTTCCTAAAGGAGACAGCAGTCTCGCTAACTCGGAGGCCTGAATCAATCACTCTTTCTCCGAGTGCTCCACTTAATTAAATAGTAATGAACCCCACCAGCAGCGAGGAGAGCACGCGGGCTGCCGCCACCACAGCCGCGAGCAAATGTTTGTTCCTGAGGAAGCAGCGAGCAAGACACGATCCTCGTAAATTAGAAATGTTAATCTACGTCCAAACGAAAGGGAGGCCTACGTGCCTTAATTGCACAGTGGTTTACTTCTAATTAATTCCTTAGTTGAATATGTATGCCGAGGTGAAGAGTAAATAAATCCGTGCCGCCTTCCTTCACGTCTAACGAAGTCCCGCGCCCGGACTGCTTTGCCAAACACGGAGGAACGACTTTCGGAGCACTCTCGGACCTGTTGAGGTACCTTACTAATATCTTCTTTTGGACATTCGCTTTCAGTTTTATGATGCAATCACATTTTATTTTTTAATAATTTTATGGATTAGCAAAAAGTAAGAGTGTCGCACCGCTAGTGTGACTCAGTACGATCCTGGCTGTGACTTTAGGCGGCATTGACAGAGTGAGCCATAAAACGGTTTTACATAAAATGAAATCTATTGGATCAGCTGAAAAAGTTACTTGCTGGGTAGAGGAATTCATAAAAGCTAGAAAGAAAAATGCTAGAGTAGGAAATACTCTATTAAAAGAGGAGGAAGTAAATATTGGAGTGTCACAGGGTAGTATATTGGGACCGTTGCTGTTCATTATTCCAATGAATGACTGTGTTGATGGGTTGCTGTCAAAATTAAGGTTTTTTGCCAATGAAATAATGGTGTACAATAGGATCAAAACAGGTGAAGACTGTAAACAACTGCAGGGTGACTTGGATAGAATATCTAAATATGTAGGTCAACATGGAATGAAGATAAATGCCATGAAGAGTCAGCTTGGATGTAGTCTTCTCTGGAGACTAGCCGAGAAATTAAGCTGTTCCAACACGATATTTCGGCGATCTGAGACTCCGTCGTCATCTTCGGAGACTCACATCGCCAAAATATCGTATGGAAACACCTTAATTACTCAGCTAGTCTTCCGAGAAACCTACATCCATTCTCAACGCCGAGAAAGACTTCGTTCCTATATAAGAGTCAGCTTATTAAGTACACAGATAAAAAAAAACTAAAGGTTAATTATGACTATAGGATGGGTTCAGAATTGCTTGTTCAAGGCTTGATGTGTATACACAAAGCATTCGACTGGTTTATAGTTGAAAATCAAGGTTTGCAACGACTGTACTTTCATAGTGCCCTTTTTTGTGTTCCTATTAAAGATACGGTTGACCGATTGTTTCACATCACAATTCTGGAAAGACCGCAAATCTACCTTACATAGCATCCCAAGTTATCCTTTCAAAAACAATAACATATTGCGTCTTTTATATTTGCATGCTCCTATAGAAGAGATCCTCCTCTGCTTTACTGTTTGAAATCTTTAATTCGTATTTCGAAATCTTACAGCTACACTAACATGGGTAGGAAGAACAGCGATATTTTCATGTATCTTAACACCGGATTTTGTTCCATGGTTATATATGAGTCACGAAGTGTAACAAGAAGCAAGGGGTGGATATAACAGTTCATGATGCAAAGAAATATGGGGTTTTGTGTGATGGTTAATTTATTTTTAATTATCACTTCTGTTTTTTAATTTGTCACTTTTTTCCTCTCTAAAACTTAGCAAGATTGTTCATTGCAGATCTGCACTAGCTCAGTACAATTATAATTCAATTTGGATTCTTTATTTGGTATCTCGTTGATTTTTATTAGAATCAAATACTGGAGTGTTCTTATTTTAAATAGGAAATGGAATAATCGGCTGTTTATATGAAGGTTTCAATGGATTTGTGGAAAATGTTTGTTAGGAGGAAATTATGTGACATACGGACTATGTAGTTTTCGCTTAGCCTTGTTGGAAAGAATCCGATTATACAAATTGATATTTTTTTTCCACCAAGGTATTTGGATGCGCTGACATGTGAAATAAGATCAGGTACATAACATAACGTATTGATGTCTGTTTGTAACTTGTATTTAGATATATGAATACATACTAAAGAATAGACGAAACCAAACTCGAACGGGCCCACCCCTCATTACTGAAACATGTTACATTTACTTGCTTTACTGTTTTATATTGTAATAATGAAAGTGGTACAACACAGAACTTAAAAATAATTGATGCATACTACGTTTACCAAAATTTTTATACGGACTAGCAAATTATTCTTTAGACAGAGTTGCTGGACCGCAAGGTTCAAATCGGCTGATGTGTTTCCGATTAACTGATCCAGTAGTTACCATTAAACTGATGAGATAATCGGAAATAAAGCTGACACACAAATGAGATTGAATCCAGATTCTTGTGATTATCGACAGGAAGGAACCGAGCCGGATGTAGGTAATTTACTTGCAAGCGACACGATCATTTCGTATCAAACGTAGCAGCATGCATGGTCTGAATTTCGAGCTACCAAACATTCACAGTGAGCGAAAAAAAAGAAAACCAAAACAAAAAAATCCCGGTCAGACGAAAATTAAATCGGAAATGCCATTGCCTATAAATTCCGGGCTGCACGTGACATGAAAGTCTTACAACACTCGCCGCTCCCCCAATTACATTTGTCTCTATGCATGCGTAAGCATCGCTGAAAATTGCATCACAGCCCCGCTAAAGTCCGATTTTCCGCTGTAGCTAATGAGGTTTCGCTGGGCGCCCGTTTTATTCCGCGATCATCGAATTTTGCCCGGCAAACTCGTTTTAAAGGCGCATTTCCGGCGGCGTTTCCGACCGTCCAGTGTTGTTTGAAAAAAATAGGAAGGAAGGAAAGTAAAGCAGCGAAAAAATAAATAATAATGGAGGTGAGAGCTCGTAAAAAATGTGAGGCACCAACGTGTGATGAACTGGGAACGTTCATACAATATTCATTGAGATAACGAACGAAAGTGCTAGCTGCCATACTTTTTGTGGGGACGATCAGAAAAATGAACGGTGGAAAAATCCAGTGAGTGAGCGATTATTGGTCTAGCCTGATATTTGGGAGGAAACGGGTTCGACACCCAGTCTTGTCTTCCCGATTTCAGCTATCCACAGTTTCTCAAAACCAGTTCATATGAACGATAGGATGATTTCTTCAGCAAGGCCTATCCTGTGAGAATTGACTCTTCCCCTGCGTACAGCTGATAGAAATCCTTCACAGATGTTTTACAGGATTTAGTTCTTCCATAGACGACGTTTCGACTGCTATCTCCGCCGTCTTCATCAGGTGAAATGGTAAGTCGAAGTTGCTACTGCGACATCACATCACCGACTGTCAGTATGGCAGAACATCCGTGAAGAATTTTTATCATGGCCTTTCCCATATGTCCCCAATACTCTCCAGGGAAAAATGAATTTAAAACGAAGACAGATAATGAATACAGGAGGATACCTTAGACGTGATATTAAATACTACTTGTCAGTTAGATCATTCCGAGGAAAAATGCTATCTTAATTACATAGTGCGACTGTCTAGTATTTCCGCTTTTTCCGATGCTTGATGATGTTTGACAGAATGGCTTTTAGAGTGTATCGAATCAGTGGTGTTTGTGAAGTCTATATGCTAATGTGTGTTTTTTGCTGTGTTTGGTGTATGTGTGTTTGTTTTTGTGTGTAGAAAGCGAGTGTCATGATAAATTCCAGCTATATATTAGCAGAATGTTCGATAAAAAAATCAAAAAATTTTCTGGCATAATGGAAGAGGAAAAGCATTTTGTTAAAAGTCGTGTTAGATAACCTACGGTCTAAAGTTTCCTTAACAATGCAATGCAATGAAGGTATACGGAATACTTTACAGTACATTTGTCATCCATGTTAATAATGTTTTGGTTTCTATCAGCCTTGTGTTCGGATATCATTATTATTATTATTGTTTTGTAATAAGAACAAGGCGATTATAACATTTGTCCAAAACTACACTTTCCCGAGGCCGGACTTGAACCCTTGACCATTGCAACGTGAAACCAGCGTATTATTCCCATTCTACAAAGAGTCGACCAGCTCAGTGCTTAGTGCCTCAGATGTAACTCAAAGATGGGAGTGAGAAGTATGCCTCAGTAATGTTTGTGAGATGAGAAGTATACGCCGCAATTTCTGTAGCTACTTGGGTTATAATTATTTTCAAAGGCATGATTTTTAATAAAGTTGTACTAAGTATACAATAAATGATCAGGAAAATACCCCCAACAGTTTCCCTACCTCTGTCTTCAGGTCTTAGTGCTATTTAATGCTTCTTGTAAAAACAAAAAAATACAATTCGAGTAGGAAGTTTCATTTGAATACATGGATCCAAATCATGTACCTATTGCTAAAGTGTTCTTGAAAATCCTTCATAGTATGATCCAAATTACTTGCTAGAAAAAAGATTTAAACATTTTGTACACTTTCAGAAATGCCAATTTTTTTATTCCCAAAGAATTTCACGATTTATCAAATGACATATCAAATACCGTCTATAAATATTACAAGCTTTTATTGGAGTTGGAATCATACATGCGATTTCTGTCAATTATAACTACTTACTTAATCAAAGAGTCTTTGTTCTCCAAACTTAAAAATAAATTTGGTGCGTTATTTCTATTTAAAAAAAACGCTCTTTCTATGCATATCTTGAGTACTCATCATCATTTAGCTATCAGAAGTATGAATTGAGGTTTATATTTCTCGAATAAATAAAAGCACCTCACTGCTGAAGGAACATTTAGAGACGTTCCTTGTCTGCACAAGTGAGAAACGCTTATAGCGATCACTGCAATCTATTTTCGCAAGCTTCAATAATATTGAAATATATGTACACACGCCGCTACTTTTCGAAACATCCCACTAGTACTGTAATTGGCTATCAGACCTAAACTCAAAATCTCAAGCCCTTCATCGATTTCCAGGTATTGCAACAGAAATCTCGTTTTAAAAAACAGCTATTACGCACAGTTTTTTTGAGCGCAAGTAACTTTATGGATACAGAAAAAAGGACGACTGATTCGAAATCAGACATTTTTTTTTGGTGCACTAAGCTTACTCTTAATTTTTTTCTCTAGTTACCGCTTCCTTGTACGTATAGATTTCTAGTCACTGAGATCCTCTTGTTTACTCTGGATGTTATATTAATAATAATTCTGTGTGATCGTAATGATAAGGTTACAGAGTTTTTAGTGGCTATGCACTATACGCATGTAGTAGCCACCATAACCTAATCCAGCAATCATATTAAATAAAGGGAATCAACAATTTTACGTTAAATCTGAACCACGGAAGCGTTCTGGCTTACTTCACATTACACAGCAATCTGTGCCAGAGGTGTATGTAAGGTTAAATGCCTTTGAAAATCCCCACCGGTACAAGGAATCGGGGACGTTTCGATCTCGAGTCAGACGCCTTAATCACTGACCCTCCAAACTGCTACTCTGGATGTTAAACATCGATCACTTAACGTGATGATAATGATAGTATTTTATCCCATAATTTGTGGAATGGAAGTTTTAAGCCGCTCTATAAAGCTTTAACTGTTAACACATATCGCTTGCATTAAGCAATACAGGAACGCTAATGACTATGTATTGCATCAGCCTGATAAACATTGATACGGTGCGGCCACCAGTCGTTATGTGACAGGCATGAAGTGTGAGATTAAATACATGTAGTAGCTGACTTGGCACGAGTATCACCAAGTAAACTAATCTGAATATTTCTCTTATTTCGAAGTGATCAGCATAACTTAAAACAGAAAATACAAGTATGTATGTCATCGGTTAGACCAACGCAGACCTATTTATACTTAGGCGTCGAAACCAAATGTCGACACGGAATGAAAATAGTGTCACCTTCTGTCCGAAAATCATGCAAATTTTGTACTCTAGTTCACTCTGCTCCTAAAACCATTATAATCGTAACTCCTTCGCGATCACAGATAACCCTCTAAACTTAACATTCGAAATACAAGTGAGAGAATATTGGAATTTGCGCATATCTTTCCTCGTCGATACCATTACGGCAGAACATCTGTAGATAGCTTTCACGGAACGATATCTATTAATCAACCACCACATGACCTGCCTGCAGTTTTTCACGGACCGAGATGAAGCACGAACGCAATAGTTGAAGAACTGGAACGATCCTTTCCTTTCCAGGTTAACTTACGGAAGATACTTTCGCTTTGTGAAGAGTTAAATGTCAACACATATCGGTTGCATAAGCGCTAAGTAATCCGAAGCCCCAGGAGCTAATGACTATGAGTGTATCAGACAATTAAACATTGGTGCGGTGTGGGCACCAGTAGTATGACAGGCAAAAAAAAAAAAAAAAAATGTGTAGCTGACTTCGCATGAGTATCACCCAGAAAACTAATCTGAATATTTCTCTTATTTCGAAGTAGTCATCATAATTGATAATCATTGATTAGACCTACGCAGAAGTTTTTATAGTTAGGCGTAATTTATGGTCGAAACCAAAGGCCGACACATATGATTCATGCTGAATGAGGTTAGTGACAAAAACTGTCCGAAAAACATCTAAGTTTTGTCCTCTTGTTCACTTTGTTCCTAAAACCAGTATACTCGTAGCCCCATCGTGATCACAGATAATCCACTAAATAAAAAATTCGAAATACTAGTGATAGAATATTGTAATTCAAGCCTATCTTTCATCGTCTATACATTATGGCAGTACATCTTTAGATAGCCATCACGGAATGACATCTATTAATCAACCACTACATGACCTGCCGGCACGTTTTCAGGGGCTGCATGAAGCACGAACGCGATAGTCGATGCACTGGATCGGTACTTTCCTTTCGAGGTTATCTTATGAAAGATATTTGCAGGTGATTTGGCAGTAGAAAATTTATAACCGCACGTTGTTAATATATCGTAGCGATTCTTCGAAGTAGTTAATTCTCTAAAAAGGAAGCAAAGAAAATTGCATAACGGAACCAGCTACACGTTCCAAATGTAAGATATATATATATTGGGTGTGTGTGTGTGTGTAAATCTGTAAGCGGTTATTTCACAGTGAATTCTTTTTTAAGGAATCACGAAAAAACTGACGAGCCTATCTGGGATTCTTACAGTTTTAATGCTTAGAAAGTACACTCTTTATCATTATTCTTGGCCACCGCTGAAAAATTCTATCACTATTATTTTGCATAATCTGACATCAGTGTCATCCCAAGAAACAGTAACGAAATACTGGCTTGCCAGTATTGCGTTACTCTTTCCTGGTATGACATTGATGTCAGATTGTGCAACTCGCGAAGGCAACTTTAATTATTAAAAACTAAATTCATCGTGTCTTATGCAGTCACGACGTCATCAAATTATATTTTATTTCCTTTATTCTGCGAAATGTGTGGTTTCAGCGTTTGTTTGGCAAATAATTCTGATTCTGACTGCATTTCAACATATCTACAGGCTCCGATAATATTGCACCTTGAAAATCCAAACGTTTATTTTACACGTAGGTCGACCGGGGCAAAGCAGCCAGAAAATAATAGTGTATATATATAAAAAAAATATATACGATTTGATGCTATATAACTAACAATGATTAACGTAGAGCGCCATAATATTGTACAACGATTAGAACTTTTCTTAAGGAGCTCTCCATAGTCTAATAAATTAGTGACCTGTAAGGCACTATGGGCGGGATATCACTGAAGCGTTAGTGCACGGTGTGGTAGAGTTTCGAAGTAATGTACATTCCGGCTCTATCGTTTATTGACCTACAGTTTAAGCCAAGCCATTAAGCGTCCTGGTTTACCTCGTATGAAGAAAACAAAGCCTGTATGAATTCCTAGCTGCAACTGGATTTGAACCCAGGACAAAATCGGGACATCACTATTGATTATATACGGGAAAACATAGAAGTGTTAATAATGAAACAATAACGACGTTAACCTGAAATGATTTTAGGAACTCGCGTAATATCGAAATCCGGATGGTCGGACAGGGGATTCGCACTCAAGTCAATCTGGATCAAAATGAGCCTTACGGAGATCCTACATCGCTTCGAACAGTTTTCTATTTAGCCAAAGTAAAAGTAGTGTCACCACACAGCGTCGAACTTTGCGTTACTTCACGCTGTCGACAAGGTAATATTGTCGCGGTAGCTGAATTTTTGTATAGATTTTAGTATAGGGTTTTAGCGGTAATGAAGGCGGAGCTGCTTCCAAGCCAACGCAGTAGTGTGCAAATTACACCGCCTCATATACGACACCAGGCTCAAGGCCGCTGATCTATGCGGTCCGTACTGTGGGAAACTCAGCCAACACGGCTAGTACACGAGGCTTACACACTATGAGCAGGTGAACCACACGCGTGTTCATAGTGACAAACAGCCAATGAGAGGAAGGCTTTCCCCACCTTCCGGAATCGAGGGCGCCTTTTTTGCGCGCACGATTCGCCCAGTCCGGGATGTGTGAAATTTCGTGGGGGCAGACCTGTTACAATCCAATTAGGCCATTTTAGGCATTTCTCCTATCATTCTCCCTCTGCTGGCTTGGAATTGCATACCGCATTATATCGGATCCTATGGTCTCATTATTCCAATATCGGGAAACACCGATTTCATGTACCAGCAACTTGTAACTGTACCACACAGCCGCTTTCACAATAAATCAAGTAGCCACAACTCTTCGTATCATTTCAAGGGGCCCCTACATCCTGATTTTATGCAAATTAAGTCTCTGTGCATGTACTTTTTCCTAGCCAGGAGCTTACAGATGCC
>JARYHS010009186.1:81158474-81237275 GCA_031002005.1 Vandiemenella viatica
TCAATAATTTCTGAAAAGCTTGGACAAAGAAAGACCGAGCGGGGTGGGTGAACGGTTAACGTTCTGCCCTCGCATTCGGGAGGACGCGGGTTTCGAATCCCCGTTCGGGCATCCAGATTTGGGGTTTCCATGGTTTCCCCAAATCACTGCAGGTGAATGCCGGGATGCTTCGTTCAAAAAGGCCATGGCCGAATTCCTTCCCGTTCCTTGTCCCCAGTTCCATCCCGCCTCTAATGACCTTAGTCGTCGGCGAGGCGTAAAGCCGTAAAAAAAAAAAAGCTAATTAATACCATAATGACAGAAGAGAGCAGGAAAATGGACATATTTTTAACCACACAGGTTGTTTTAATTTCTTGATACTCGTATATTAGGAGGGGCGGACAAAACAATTTAAAGCGGATGATTAAGGATTAAAGTTATAATAAATTGAATGGATGTGGAGACAATAATTACCATATAGGATGAGGTGGTTGATTGTTTTAAACCAGTAAGATGACTGTTGATAAAAAAAGAGAGAAGTTAAAAAGTTTTTTCAAAACACGAAAAGTGTCGCGTACTAAGCGGTAGGCATTGACGGAATAGCCTTACCCTTCCAAAACAAATCCCCAGGTAAATTTAATGGGAGCGATTTCCCATTGCGTTCTCCAATACGAATGGTATTACTGTACCTTGGATGACGTTGATGACTTCTGAGTTCAGTGCAGTGGTTTTCTTCTTTTATTGCGTTTAGGATGTGAGATGCAAGAAAGAAGATGCTGATAGTCGACATCGATCTATTTCAACTTGCGAATGACTCCAAACAGCAGCGAAGAAAAACACCTCCATCAACGGTATCGGATGTCCTTGTAACATGCGAGGTCCAGCATTTGATCCAGACCTTTGGACACAGTCTGGTAATTAGGGGTATTACACATTCAACTCTGCCTCCTTTCTGGCTAATTCTAGAATTATGAAAATTTCTTCCACTGCTACCAGTGCTCGGCACCGTCGTGATGTCTTAATGATTTTAGATATTTACAAACATTATTGCCAAAGTTACCGATCGGTGATGATGAATAGCTTAGACGTGTATTTGCGTCTCTAAACACGCGATGGATGGTCAATTCATGCGACGACTATTCGTATGATCCCATGATTCTGATGAAGAAATATCGTCAACGTGGGTTATGACTATGGTGCATTGAAAGCAGGCAATTTGCTTGAGAGAGCTACGCCGCAACTTCCTGACAAGTCAAGACGCGCATTAATCTTGGAGGCAGTTGTGGTGACTCGGCTGAGGAATGCGGTGGTAGCAAACGGTGGCGGTGACCAGTGTCCGTGGGAAGGAGCTGCCTGCGTATCTGCGTGGCCGCCCATCAGGCGGGGCTGAGCTCAGCCAGATGCCTATCGTCCAAGCGCTCCCAGGACCCGCTCTGACCCCGTCCGCCGCTGCAACGCCTACACCGAGCTGGGCAAGCCGCTGCGTTTCGCGGGGCGCGAAGGTCAATGCCGTCTCTTCGTAACGCTGTCCATTAACCTTGCCAACGATTGATTAGTTCTTTAATTTTGGGTAATCTAACATCTTCTCGCCGATCCCATTAAGCATATAGAAGACCACCATCCAGTTCTGCATTGACGAATGATCCTATACTTCTCCCCAGAGCCATATTCAACCAACTGCTCCTGTATCGTGATAAGTAATGGTATAGAGATTGTACCAGGTCCACCCAGACGTTATATTGCTTTTAGAATCAGGGTAGCAATCGACATGTACTATCACAAATCAAGAACTTCTTGAACGCATAAAGTCAGAAATTTTGATTGAGGAAAATACTACCGGATTCCAACATGCTTACTTCGGCTATGTGATACAGGAAAATACACTTGATAAAGTAATTATGCATGTAATGGTCAATGGAGTGGGCTCCAAAGAACGAGATGGCTAGTCACTATTAAAATGGACACATGCCTGTGTATAGTACAACTAAAAGATAAGTTTAAATGCTGAAAGCTTGGAAACAGACAAATCACAGATCTGCAAAGATTTCGACACATCATCATCGGTCCAGCCTGCAAGATGTCTGAAATTAGGAACTGACAGAGTAAATGCTTCGATTTACTTTGCTTGTGAATTTTTTTTAACCAAAGGAAATAATAATGAATTATACACGTCTTCTTCCAGTATCTTTGAATAATGAAGCAGTACATCATGTAGATTATCAACGATTTTCAGATTTTATCGAAGTATGTTATGTTTCTGATAGCTGCCGGCCACTATTAGATTTGCGGCACAACTGTATATCCAATTTACTTACAATTTTCTTTTTATTTAATGATTCATTCCTCAGGCGAGGCCCTGCAGGAGGCCTTGTCTAGTGTCTCGGAAGCTTTAGCAGCCAACCTAACCTTCTCCTTTTCCTCTATCAACATTTCTTGTTTTGTACGAAAAGTGTTTCTTAAGACCGAGCGTGGTGGGTGAACCGTTAGCGTTCTAGCCTTGCATTCGGGAAGACGCGGGTTCGAATCCCCGTCCGGGCATCCAGATTTGGATTTTCCATGGTTTCCCCAAATCACTGCAGGCGAATGCCACGATGCTTTCTTCAAAAAGGCCATGGCCGATTTCCTTCCTTGTCCCCAATCCCATCCCGCCTCTAATGACCTTAGTCGTCGACGAGGCGTAAAGCCATAATAATAAAAAAAAATGGTTTCTTAAGTTGAAAAATTGTATTCGAACAATTGTTTCACAGTTACTGGAGCAATTAAACCAGCTCATACTTAAATCACTGATGTACTGTACCTTGCTAAAAATAACTCCGGCACTTCACAATGAAAACTAATAGCTTCAGTAATACCTCAGAATTTCACTTAGTTGAGAGATTAATATCACACTCATCCTATAAACCGAGATGTGCGAATGCTTAACCGAATTCGCTGGTTTCATTACGAGGAGCCATAAATATCTGAAAGAATGAAGCAGAACTTCTGCAATAATTCATAACGATCCGCTGTAGGACGAGGAATAAATCCGGCGGTTAATTCTCATTTGACACCGCAGATTTATTTATTACCCAGAGCAGCTATCTGGATTTATCCGAGCCTGGCGGTTCACAGTACATTCATTTCCACGCTGTTCCCTCATCTGGAAATTTTACGGCTCTTATTAACTGTGCGATACGAAATAGACGTATTTCACTGTGGAGATGTTTTTATGCTACATTTCAAGCCACGATGCTGGAACTTATACTTTTGTAAGAGGAAATATAATTTAATCACTTTCTGATGTACTTATCATGGCGTCCAACAACTTTTTATGTAAATAAGTTCAAAACATTTGCGATGCATTACCTGTTTAACTATAAGCTGCATTAGAAAGATCATACTCCAGAAATACAAAGAAACTAATCCCAGGGTAGATTGCAGGCACATGTAATGGTATAATATACTTTTTTCATTAAACGAATTGAAATCATAGAGTCCATGTAAGCTAGATAAACTGTAATAGACCTAGTAAATCCCACCTAATAAATTGTATCCATCATAGATGATAAAAAAAGCAATAAATCCTTACAAAAAAATGGAGATCATACAAAATCATTCTAAGGGCTTGTTTCTAAGTCATCTCCTCTCCTTATTCTTATGAATTTATTATTTGATTTTAAAGACGTATCTACACCTGACACAATTAAAAGAATGTACATATTTAATGATTGGGGATAAAATCAAGTAAAACAGCTGCATGTCTTATTCCATGAAGATGCAATAATTTCTTAATGTGGTATCGATGATACGCATTCATGCACAGCTGAGTATTAACAGGAGGCTATAACTATGTAAATAGTAGACAGTTACTATACCCTGTTCACTGCCAACTGGCGACTCAAGGTCATGTTCCCCTGGCCCCACTCCTCACCTCACCGCCCCCTTCCTCCCTCCTCCCTCCCTGCCTCTCCGTGCTGATCGCAGTGTCCAGGCGGCCGATTGGTAAATTTCCCCTTCGCTTGGAGGGGTAAGGGCAGTGGAGTAGGGATAGAGCAGATTGACCTTCAGCCGCCTCTGTTAACTGAACGCGCTATAAGCGCCGGAAAGCCTGCGATCTGGCCTAAAACCCACATCGAATACGTTAGTGACTGGGTTTCGGCCATCCCCACCGCATCATAAGCGGAATTATGTAGTCCTAGTAAAAATATTTAGAACGGATCACTTCATCATTGCAACCCACAAAATCGCAGTTAACAGCAGCAGCATGGATTGAGACGCACGCCAGAGTCATCAGCTGCTAGATTAGTAACGGTCAGATGAGCAGGTGGGTCTCACTGGAGATGGTATGGCTGAGAATGTTGCAGACAGGATTCAAGATATACTGGCGGAAATTAAAAGTGCAACACCCAGATGAAGTTGCGATAAATGAATTAAATTTGGCCCCTAGCATCAAAATATGAATAGTAATAACTGATTAAAAACTGAAAGTTTTACTTGTAATGGTATGAGAATTACGTAGCTAATTATTATGAAAAATTTCTGTTTTTTTTTTTTTTTTTTTTTTTTTTTTTTTTTTTTTTTTTTTTAGCTTATAAGTAGTGAAAAGTGTGTTGTAACATGACACTTTTTTGTCCACAATTTCTTGTTGACCAAGTGTATAAAGGCGAAAAGTGACGACCCTCTACACCTATATATCCAATTGTGAGAGAGGAAGGAAAAATGGCTTGCATGGAATGGGTGTATTGTGTCGTGAAATCCCCCAAAGGACTGGCCGTAGTGTAGTGTCTGTATACCGACTTGTTACACAGTGGATGAAAGAAGGCTCTAGTACTCCTAGAGCAGGAAGAACAACAGCACATAAAGACTTCCAGATCCAAGCTGTGGTTACAGAGACAGTCACCTCCCGGACGATTGTAAACCAATTGCTTGAAGCTGGGTACACTTTCTGACCACTATGCAATGTGTTCCATCAACCTGATTTAGTTGCCATTGTCTGGCCTGGTGTAATGCAAAACGAAAATGGAAATGGCGTACATTTGTGTTTGTAGACGAGTCTCAATTCTGTCTGTGGCAAAGTGATAATCGACAACATGTAAGCAGGCGTATTGGAGAAACGGCTGACTGTTCTGTGATTTCAGAAACACCCAATGGTGATACCGTTCATGCCCACCATCAAAATGGCATCTTCCAACAAAATAATGCCCTTTCTCATACTACCGCCATTACAACTCAAGCCTTGTGAGAGTTTACAATCACAATTGGGACCGAACAATCACAGCAGATTTGTTTGCTATAGAGCAAGTCTGGGATATATGGTCACCCAGTACAAACTGTGCAACAACTGACTGCACAAGACATGCGAAAAAAAAATGTATCTAAAGGTAACAAACTTAGCTTTATCCATTTCAATTTGTTATCATTTCCTCTGGGTATGACCCTGGATAAATCTACAAAGTTTCCTAAAATTCCACTAATCCTGTCTGTGTATTGCGGTTTTAGTTTCCGCCGGCATATAATGAAAAAAATTAGAGCAAATTGTACTTCAAGGAGCTCATACCTTTATGCTCGTTCCCCGTCCTTCGATGGTCTAAAAATAGTTAGTTGTTCATCCCCTAATACCCATCATTCATTAATAAATCAGTTACAGCTAAACCAGTTCGTAGGAATTAGCCTTTATTTATCGATCCTTGCACTATGTATGTAACGGGACATTGTCTTGGTAACGCGGAGACGTGTAGATTAAATATGCGAAATCCGTTTTCCTCGATTCGAAACCATGGTCGTTCTCCACATTCCACCCGAACCTACCTGTCCGCTTCATACAGCTCGACTAATTCCATCACCAGAAATATCTCTTACCTGTATATAGATGTTTAATGTACTGTTAAAAGCGCAATTAATCATTAAGAAACAGCTGTGTGGCTGTATTATTTAGATACTTCATAAACAACTGAAATAAGTATTTTGCAGTTTGTAATGGCTGCCGGACGAAATACAAATACGTTGGATAGTAAGAACATCAAACTAATCCTAAGATAAAATTTTTCAATTGATGCGTTAAAGAATGCCGAACACTTTTACCATAAAAATAAATCAATGTAATTAAAATAAGGCGTGATTTTAAAGTTCCGCTCCTTTTGAAAGAAAGAGCAGCCCTTAAGCAATCACTTATTTCCTGGTGGTCTCATAAATTCTGAACCCTTTAACCCATAAATTTGTAATTACCCTCTGTTCTGCATCTTACTGTTCCCAACACGAATAGAAAGCAAAATTTTAAAAAATCTTCAGTGTTAAAATAATTATTGGGTATTCAGTAGGGAATTTAAGGAAAAATAATTACATTGATAATCCTCACAGACATACGAATTCTAGCAACCTGCCGACCCTGACATCTTATTACATTATTTGCAGGGATCATAAAAATAATTACAGTTTCATGCCTTAGTTCCCAAACAACTGATTCGACGATTCCTTCACAATTTACAGTGATATGTAGTTTCCTAAAGATTACAGGATTAGAATAGCAACCTATCTGGAGATGATGATTTTCCAAAGTAATTGAGTAATTTTAACAACTTTGGCTCTTCAACATATTTCCTATTCGATAAAAAATCAAATCTATACTATTATAAATCTGTAAGCAAGCTGTGTTTGTAGTGAGGCTTGATCTCTAATAACGCAAAAACTACCGCATCAATTTGCATGGTGTTTCCAAATTTTTAAAGCTAATGTTGCTGATCAACATCTGCAGAAGTAGCTAACGACTAATATGTACCATGGGAAGAAGCAAGTCAGTAAAAAACTTCAGATAATTATACACATTCAGACGGTCACTCCTTTCATAAAGAGACCTGACAAAATTTAGGATTTCCCTTTCTTTTTTTTTACTTCTGCGATTCATTTTTCTGAACCGCAGTACTTCAAAATAAAAAGAATACGTGAATCAAGTATAATCAGCATTTACTTGAATCGTAACAGGTCTGTTGAATTACGAAAAAGTTATATTACTAATATTGAAGACATGTATTGTCTCTGGTAGACTGTTATACAGTTTGTCTCTGGAACAAAATTGCTACGTGAAAGCTGTACAATACAGCCACAATAAGCCAATACTTAATACGAAATTAAGTTTTTTCTCGAAGAGCGATGTCTGAAAAACAGCTATTATAAATATCAGCAAGTAATAAAACATACTTCTTTCATAATGACTTGTGCGGAATTGCACATATTTGGAAGTACTTTATTCGATTAATATGTCTCGTGGCTATAACGTGCAAATATAACTAGGCATCCGAAAATTCAGGCACATGCGACTCAAATAATTACATAGAAAATACGGATATATTGAAAGAAACTCAAATAAAAAAAATTTCATATCCTAATGCTACACCGCGTAAATTATAAAGCTAAAAGCATCGTCCCTTTGGCCTATAACAAAGCATATCAGCTGTCATCACTGTCCAGGTTGCATTTCAATTGATTTACAACTTGCGATAATTTTGCCACTCAGAAATAATTGCTTGAGTTACATGCACTGTACCGTGATCCATTTTGACATTTTTGAATTAATTATATCTGACTGAAATAATGACAATAATGATACGACGATTTGAAACCAAGATTAACTCCAATTCACGTAAATTTCTATTTTAAAGCACGAATAATTGATGGTGTATCAACATAAAATAAAAACCAATATCCAAACAGCAAAAAATAAATAAATCAGAAAAAATTGAGATGCTGTTATTATTGGTAACGAATTTTTATTTCAAATATAACTAGGCATCCTAAAATTCTATTCTACACCGCGTAAATTTTAAAACTAAACCCGTTATGCCTGATGCTACACAAAACGAGTCAATTGTCATCTGGTCCAGGCTGTTGTTTCGCCAGGTACTTACATGCGACTGAAATAATTACATAGAAAACACGGCTATATTGAAAGAAACTTAAATTAAAAATGTTTCATATCCTAATGCTACACCGCGTAGATTATAAAGCTGCAGGCATCGTCTCTTAGGCCTATAACAAAGCATCATATCAGCTGTCAGGTTGCATTTCAAGCGATTCACAACTTGCGATAATGTTGCCACTCAAAATAATTATTTCAGTTACATGCACGTTACTACATAAACTGCACCATGATCACATCTCGACATTTTTGGATTAATTATATCTGACTGAAATAATTACAGTAATGATACGACGATTTGAAATCAAGAGTAGCTCCAATTCACGTAAATTTCTATTTTAAAGCACGAATAATTGATGGTGTATCAACATAAAATAAAACCAATATCCAAACAACAAAAAATAAATAAATCAGAAAAATTGAGATGCTGTGATTATTGGTAACGAATTTTTATATTTCAGCACACTTCCAAGAGGACTAAGTCGTAGATTACTGCTATATTTACATAAATTTATGGCACCGCGGTTATGTTGCAATCCTCGGTATCCACATTAAAAAATAAACTTTTTTTTAGTTAAGTATCATGGAAACAATATTTTTCATTATATCCACAGATACATCCTTAACAAAGCTTATACCTAGCTATATAATCCCAGTCAAAGTTTACACATAAAATCGCCAAAAAAATTTTCTTAACGTTACAACTGTTATATATCCATTTAAATTTTCGGTACCACGGTTAACGTGGAATCCTCCATATCAGCATTTAAAAATATTATGTTTTAGCTGAGTTAAATATTGCTTTCAGAAATAATATTATTTATTACTACCACAGATATTATATGAATAAAACAACTCTGACATCAGTATGAAAACCGAACCTAACGTATTAACCGAAACTAAGACGAAACTATTCAGAATACAATAACAGTTCATGCCTTTCCACGTTAATGTCTGATAAGAGAATAAAATCGGTAAATAATTTCTACACCTGCCAAGGCACGCGCGCGTGAAGCAGCGGGCAAATGCTAGTCTATATATATGATCCATTTAGAATTTTGAGAAGTGATTTTGGATAGTAATTATAGTGTGAAATTACTTTTTAAAAAGCAATTTAAAAATCTTTAAAAATCTCTTTTACTGAATATTTAAAATTTAAAGGTTTTTACAAAATATTTATTCTGGTGCATTTAACTTAAAACACAATCTGTATACGGATACTTGTAGGCGATTACCCGACAGTTACCTTTTTTTTCGTAAATAAGTTAAACTGTATTTTACATATATAGCCATAACTAGAGAAATATACAATGATTCTCTTGTTGTAGTTTACAACTGAAAAACAAATCATAATACCAACCTTTAACAACTTGGCCTATCCCGATTACTGTGACTCTACATACAAATTTATTTGTCACAAGTGTTCATAGATTTCCATATTTTCGTCCTTCCATCCTCTGTGTATGAATATAGCAACGTGATCAAAAGAAGTTTTCTGCAAAGGGCCTGCCTTCCCCACTCTGCGTTTCGCCTTTCAGCTGCTCCATTGGTCGTCACAGACTTCCCATGCACGGAGACCTGCCCCCTGCCACTGTCGGGTGTCCAACGGGGGCAGGCCGGCGCAGCGTGTCCACGGACCAAACTCAATTTGCGCCAACGCGCGCCCGGGGATTGATTTTCGATTCAATTTGAGTGGGGGCCGCATCTCGCCGTGGCTAATGCGGGCCTCAGTGGTCGCTCTGTCGCTGAGGGCTGCTGTGGTCGCTACCTGTTACCTAGGCCTTATGGGATTAAACAGTTGTTATCTAAAAGGCGGTATTATGATACAATTTAGGTTACGTAACACAAAATCTACAGAAAACTTCCATTACATCTAGTACAAAACTTTATACATACCGAGCGTGGTGGGTGAACGGTTAACGTTCTGGCCTCGCATTCGGGAGGACGCGGGTTCGAATCCCAGTCCGGGCATCAATATTTGGGTTTTATATGGTTTCCCCAAACCACTGCAAGCGAATGCCGGAATGCTTCCTTCAAAAAGGCCATGGCCGAATTCCTTCCCGTTCCTTGTCCCCTGTCCAAACCCGCCTCTAATGACCTTATCCGTCGACGAGGCCTAAAGCAATAAGTAAAAAAAGCTTATTTTTTATACACAGTGAGTTATGAAAATGACACGTATTGTATTATCTATGTATACTGTATGCCCGAAATAAGTGACAGAACATCACTGACCAGGCATAAAAAACATTTCTGAGTTATGGAAAACTGTATGACGTCATTATAAAGTGTTATACGTGAAATTCGTACACGGCTGTCGGATGCCAGCTGCTTCATTTAGTTCACAACGGTCAAGAAATAATTTAGAAATTAAAATTTTGAGGCATGCTTTAACTACGCGCCTATTTCATTTTCCTCACTAGACCCGGAAACAAGAAAGTAGCTGTAGTGAATTGGTCTGTTTTCCAAATTTAATAAATCAGGTAATTCAAGATAGACGTGTGTTTAATGATGATCAGTGTTCAACCTGTTCAACCAGATAGCTATGTAAGATAATCAGGCATGAAACAGCAGCAACTCATTCAAATAATATATTTTGATGATGTTAGGTTTGAGGCTAAATTTCATCAAAAAGTTACTAAAGATTTCAGAAAAGAAATCCATTACATTGCTTAGAAAATAAGATAGGATAACACAAAAAACACAACTTCACAATATTTCGGTAAATAATCTTAGTGATGTAGCTAACGACATATGGCAAAGAAATAATCACATGGAAAAGATGTTATCACATCCCGACTTGCCATATGTGTTGTGCTTTTTACGGATTCATCACGCCATGTTGCCTTCATCTATGGTAAGTGACGGGTTATTTTTCCCTATCCTATCTTATTTCAGTGCCTAACGACAGTTTCTTTGTTTCCATTATTCACGTATTACGTTACTTAGGAAAATACTTGCTGTATGTCGTGGCTGTTTTGCCCTTCTTTCAGATGTTTGCGAATACCTTCCACCATTCGCTAAAATATAATTTCATAAACATTACATGCATAATACTAACACGACCATTTTCACGATAGCTTAAGACATACCAAAATCTTATGATAATGCTTTTTTTTGTCATTTTAACTGGACGAAGACGGTTAGTAATCAAAAAAAATTCAGGTTTTTAAATATTAAGATAATTTGGACTCACGTTAAAGTCCGTAATTTAAGTATTATTTTGTTAACAACAATTATCTAGGACCACTGCATGGAAGTATAGTATTTCTCCTGAGTTTAGATCATAGACGGCAATTTAAGCGACAAACCATGAAACATTCTATTTCACAATAATTTATTGGTCATCTCTCTCCAAAAACGTATGTAAATTAATTTTTTCATTACAGCGTTGAGTCATATATATAATGAATGGGAATTATCTATGGACAAAACTAACTCATTTCCGAAATCTCATATACGCCTATATATGAAAATAGACGTGTCTTTCAGCCATCACAACCTAGCACAGATCACTGGTGTTTGTGTGTGGAAGCAACCTGGAGTTTCCTATAGTGCACAATGTTGACCGAATGCCGATAGCTGTGGGGGTGTGGGAGATGTGATGTTTAAAAGTGATCGATGCAGGGCATTTCATATTTCAACCAAAGACTAGTGTCTACTTATACTTTTCTTTCCTGCCACAACTACTTAGGACAGACCATTGGTGTTTGTGTGTGGTAGTAGCTTCGAATCTTCCATCGTGCACTATGGTGGTTAGATGTCGCTTGCGATGGGGGTGTGGGAGATATGGTGGTTGAAAGTGGTCGACCTGCGGCACTTTCATATTTCTACCAAAGATGTATGTGTCTCGGTGTATCACTTTTCCACCAAAACTGTCTAGCGCAGATCACTGATGTTGTGTCTGGTAGCAGCACAGAGTCACCCATTGATTACAACGTTGGCGAAATTTCGGTAAGTGTGGTAATGTTGGAGATATGGTGGTTGAAAGTGGCCGATCAAGGCTATTTTCGTATTTCGACCAAAGACATGTGTCTCCGTATATGTCACTTTGCTGCCACAACTACATAGCATAGAGCATTGGTGTTTGTGTGTGGTACAGTAGTACTATCGTGTCTCCTACCGTGCACTATGGTGGTTAGATGTAGGTAGCTATGGGGTGTTGGAGATATGGTGGTTGAAAGTGGTTGACCTGTGGAACTATCATATTTCTACCAAAGACGTATGTGTCTCGGTGTATCACTTTTCAGCCAAAACTATCTAGCGCTGATCACTGGTGTTTATATGTGGTAGTAGCACAGAGTCACCCATCGATCACAACGTTGGCCGAATTACGGCAACTGTGGGAGTGTGGGAGATATGGTGGTTGAACTTGGCCGATCATGGAAATGTTCGTATTTCGACCAAAGACATGTGTCTCCGTATATGTCACTTTGCTGCCACAACTACATAGCATAGAGCATTGGTGTTTGTGTGTGGTACAGTAGTAGTATCGTGTCTCCTACCGTGCACTATAGTGGTTAGATGTAGGTAGCTATAGGGTGTTGGAGATATGGTGGTTGAAAGTGGTTGACCTGTGGAACTTTCATATTTCTACCAAAGACGTATGTGTCTCGGTGTATCTCTTTTCAGCTAAAACTATCTAGCGCTGATCAGTCATGTTTGTGTGTGGTATTAACCATCGTGCACTATGGTGGTTACATGTCGGCAGCTGTCAATTCAAATTCTTTACAAACACGAATTCGTGGGCACCAGTTAGTTAATTAAAAATCCAATCTTTACAACAGTCATAGGATTTTAATTTATGTATACGTTCACAACTTTAAGAGAGGATTCATTTTAATATCAGTCCCTTGGTATTTTACCGTGATTATTATTTTTTCAGAAATCTTACATTTTTTCAAGAGTTCCTTAATTGCTGTCGTACGGAACCTCGGACATCCAACATATGGTGCTCATATGATTCTTGGCTGTCAGGGTGACGCCGCTTCTTGTTTCTTGTAACCGACGTTTCGACCATCCTTCTGTGGCCAAGGAGAGTCAATAAGGCGTTGAGAAATGCCAAACGCCCAAACAACATAAAAGAACACAACGGGCTTAAATTACACGACTCCTGGCTCTCGCTAGTGCGGACAGAGCAGGTCACGTGTCACTTCCCACCAGACCACGCCGCGCCCCACCAGGCCAACGAAACACGTGACGGTTCGGACCTACTGATTGGCCGGGTAAATCAAACCCTCTAGACCGGTCACGGGCATCGGCTATAAAACAACACCGCACACTGTTCGAAGATGCAGTTCTTCTCTGGAAGAAGAGCACAGAAGGATGGTCGAAACGTCGGCTACAAGAAATGTGACGCAGCCAAGAATCAACTGACACTGGCCGCGGAAGCCTACGATTACATATGGTGCTCATGTCGATTGAACCCAATAAAACTTTGAACCTTCCTGTATGCAGTGAAGTGTGACACATATGTGTATCCTTTATATTGAGAAATGTAAATGCAAAATCTGTTCCTTCTTTTTGAATAACGCTGTGTATGAAATATACATTTCATTTAGCCAGTGTTTTGACGTTATGTGTCTCTTTATTTTTGATTTAGAAATTAATTCTTTAAGCTCAACCGATTTACGGTTGTAACGAAGCTATGTCACAGTTTCAGTTTTACTCGGTCCGACTTTTAACCACCAACAGGCTCGCCTTCGCCGTAAACTAACCCCTCCTCCTAACCCAACTCCAAACTGGGGGCGTTGTTAAGCAGTTACCAAACACGAGGCTGCCTAATTCGTGGGCGCTGTTTGAAAGCGTCGGCTCTGACAAATTGCGTTAACTCTTTGCACCACATGAGAGCTTCCGGCCGTCGACAGCGAAATTACGAAATTACTTTGGACGTCGGCAGGAGAGAGAGGAGAACAAGGGGGATGGCGGACTAATTCGTTTTACTTTCTATCGGAGCTTATCATTTTAGCACAATGGACGGCTTGCTAACTGAATCACGGCTCTTTCCTCAGAAGACAGCTAGGCGACTCGAAGGGAGGGTACGCTCAATCGGATAATTGAGCATAATCGTGTTGCTATGTAGCAGTTTAAAAATTTGCACGTCGGAAAGCGGGAACAGAGTGAGCAATGCTTAGAAACATAGGCTCAGGGCAGAATGGTTTACAGTTTGATGGTCGTCAGTTATTGTAATCCGTGTACAATAGTCATCATGATATTACATCTCTGTGACAGTAATTTTACCGACAAAGTAAGTATGTCATTTCGTAACTTGAAACTTAACTATTTCATACAGATTAAAAAATTTGTTTTGCCTCAGTACCGTCCTCAAAATAGAAACAAGTAATACTAGCCAACCCATGCAAACATTTCGGGAATAAAATGCGATGAATAGTGATGTTGAATGCTTGTAATAAAATGAAAAGTAGAACCGCATTTTTGTAACAATTATTTATTTGTTTAGTGTAATAGGTACGCATCAAAATACTTACAACATATTACGAAACAGTTAGGAAAATTTAAAACACACTGTATTTACGACAAACTGTCACTGACATTAACAGAATACAACCAACCTGAACAAAATGCACACAGCATATCAACATCTCTGTGATATGTGTTGCTGTGCGAATAAAATGTTTACAATGGAACAATGTAGCAAAACATTCCGTAGCAGAAAAAAATATCCGAAAAGATACTTGTTGTATATATATAAAAAAAAAAAAACAGTTTATTAACATCTCTGTGATATCTGCTACTACAATATAGGAACTTGGCTCTGAACTGTCTCATACGCGCAAACACTTTCAGAATCAAATTCCGAAAAATTCTTTCTTAATTTATCATTTTACCTAGTTGGGTACCTTAATCTTTAAAACGATATGTCATTTTTCGATTTCGGATTTCGGTCATGTATCGATGGAGACAAAATGGCTCGTTAAAAAAAAAAAAAAAAAAAAAAAAAAATAAACCACACAACACGTTGCTGTGAAATAATATTGAAACTTTTGCCCTTTAAGGGTCGAATTCCAAAAAAATTCTCTTTAAAAAATACCAAAGCGGACCCCTTGCTCTTTAAAATGATACCTCATTTTTCGGTCAGGCATCAAGGGAGATAAATGGCTCATGACAGAAAAATGTGTTTTAGAAATATCAATACTTTTACCCTTTAAGGGTCGAGTTTTGAATAATTACTTTCTTAAAATATTGTGTAACGGAACCGAAGACCGCATTCTTTAAACTGATACCTCGTTTGTCAATTTTGTTTAGTTATCGAGGGATAATAATGACTCGAGACACAAAAAACGCATTTTTAGACATTTTGACATTTTTGTCCTTTAAGGGTCGAATTCCGAAAAATTCCTTTCTTAAAATGTAATGTGACCACGGCGCAGACCTTAATTTTTAATATGATACCCCATTTTTCTATATCAGTTAGATATGGAGGGAGATAAATGGCTCGTGACACAAAAATGCGTTGTAGAACCATTAATCTCTTTTCCTTTAACGGCTGAATTAAAAAAAAAATCTTTTTTAATGCATGACGTCACCAAAGCAGAGATATTAATATTTAAAATTATACTTCATTAAACGATTTCAGATAGGTATCCAGTTAGATAAATGACTCATAACACAAAAAAACAACGTTTTAGAAGTACTAATATTTTTGCCCTTTAAGGGTCGAATTAAAAAAAAATCCTTTTCTAAATTATGATGTTACCAAAGTGGAGACCATAAGCTTTAAAATGACATCTTATTCACTTATTTCGGTTAAGTATGAAGGAAGATAATGGCTTGCGACAAAAAACACCTTATAGAAATAATATGATTGACTGACAATATTGCCGAATGACGTGTAAACGCTTCAAAAACATCATCAGTAAACAAATTTACTGACATTGTGATGCGTTGATACTTTTGCGTCGCACTATTTTCTCTACATCCTTCCTTTCGAAGTACCTTACGTAGCCTCATATATCTGTTTTATTTTACTTTCATCCTCCAATATACTTAGCAGATATTTACCGTTATTCGAATTGCTTGTTGCTGGCTTTAAATATCTGGTTCAGTCCGACATCTTAACATCTGAAAAATCTTTACTTTAATGGCATTGAAGTTTTAATTTATTTATTTACTTTCTGGAATAAATCGTTCGGTTACCTTAGATCATTAACCAAATAATTCATTTCTGTAATTCATATTAACAAGAAAATATACCATGAATACTTATCATCGGTTATTTTCATGATACATTCCTTTCTATTACCACAATGTCTTACAAACTATACATTAATTCACTTTCATTACTCCCTCGAGCTGTATACTTTAAGTTTAATATTTACACACTACTTATCAAAATACAATTTTATTGAGAGTTTCTTAGAAATTTTCTCTTTAATTTAATTCGTTGTCAGGACATCCTTTCATCAAAAACATTTATTTTTCATCTTTCTTTTTTTTTTTTTTTTTTACCTTACAGCGTCAATTTTACATTTATGTATTGAATAGAAACCGACAATGGCGAACCAAGACCACGTCCAGAAAGAATGGACTGATATGACACCAAGAAAGCATGCACTAACAATGCACGAATCTTCAGGTAGCCATTCATGTATATAGAAATTTAAGGGCTGCCCCGTCTGGTACTTTCAATGCACCTAAAATGTGATGAAGGCGTTAACCTCCACCATTAAATAACATTATAGTTCCAAAAGTTAATTTAAAAGAAAAAAAAGATTCCTTCTCTATCACGCCGAAACAGCTACACAAATTTGAATGAAATTTATAGTGATCAAAGTGCATGCTGCTAATTATTGTATAGAATAGTGTTTACCCTTAAAAAACAACGTAGTTATTGAAGATAAATCTCAATAAGTATCTGTTTGTTGATCAAGTACGCCGGATTGGCTGAACTTATGAGGTTAGCATTTCCAACACGATCTCGGTGACAACGTAAATTGCAGGATGCGATTGTTTGCTGATGATGCAATTATCTATGGGGAAGTGAGGTGCTCTGACGATTGCTTGGAAATTCAGCGCGATCTGGATGTTTTTCAGAATGGTGTCATAAATGGCAGCTTACACTTAACTGCAAAAAGTGCAAGGCAAAGCAAATAAGTAATAAGAATACCGCGTTTGCTTACGAGAACAAAGTTAACAATTCAGTTGTGGACACGGTGGATTCTCTGAAGTATCTAGGCGTAACAGTACAAAGCAACATGAAATCGGACTTGCACATAACTTCCGTCGTAGGCAAAGTTAATTCTAAACTACGATTCATATGTCGTATTTTGAGAAGTTGTAATGCTCATACAAAGGAAATAGCGTACAAAACACTAGTGCGTCCGCATTTGGATTACTGTTATTGAATTTGGGATCCGTACCGCAAGGGATCGATTGACTTATTAGAGAAAGTACAGAAGAGAGCTGCTCGATTCGTGACTGCTAGTTACAGTCCTTACGTAAGTGTCACAGAGCTGATACGTTAGTTGGGTTGGAATTGTTTGGCGTACAGACGACGTCGTTTTCGTTTGAATTTGTTGGAGAATATTCGAAAATCTTTAATTTACGAGTGCAATGAAATACTTCTTCCGCCAACTTATTTAACCCACAATGACAGGAGGGATAAGATTTGTGAAATGAGATGCCGTACTGATATTTGTATGTATTCTTTCTTTCCTAGTTCTGATCGGGATTGGAATTCGCAGAATTAAGATTGGTGCTTAGCACCCTCTGCTGCCCACAATATTAGTGAACTGCAGAGTATAAACGTAGATATAGATGTAGAGCACATTCCTTCAATCAATACTAATATAAGGCTAAGCTTAGTCATTGTGTCTTGGTGACCGTAACACTTACGTCACGCTCTCTGTCCTCGTTGCATGACTTACAACGATCAGAGATGTTGCGGCCAAATCGAGGTTAAGGGCGTTATTTAATAACAGTTCAATTTAGTTAACCATGCGAGAGTAAATGAATTCCCAGATATTGAAAAAAAAGTATTTATTCCCTTAAAGCTTAATTGTTAGTAGTTTTTATTTATTTATTTTTGTTCCATGTAGATGTTTTCGTTAAATTACTTGCTCATGGATATGTAAGATATGAGCTTTAATTTTCGAGCAGCAATGTTAGTGAAAGATATTACTAGATTGAAACTTAGCCTAGATCAAATGACAAATGTCATTTGACGTTAGATCAGAGGCATGAGTAATTAAAGTTTTTTAAAAAAAATTGTTTTCATGAGCGCCATATTACTGAAAACGTTACTTCATGAGGGTCAAAGTAGTTCTACATTTATCACGATCAATACGGCCTGGACTAGGATTAAAATTAATACTACGCGGTTTAATGTACGTTGTTAAGATTTATTTTGCCTGGTTTCATTGACGCGATGTTACCAACGTCATTATTTGTCAAAACTCTCTTTTCATCATCTCATTTCTGACAGGCTTAGTATCCAGTGTCATAAGACTATTATTCGCGTTTACATCACGCTATTAGTAACTATAAAAGATACTTAAGATATTCAATTCATGAGGATTGCACATTCCGCTTTAACCCTTTCATGTCGACCCATATCTTACAAACAATGCCCTCAATTATCCGCTTCATTTATTTTAATCTTTACCTTCCTCCACAATTTTTCCTTCAACTGTTTCCCCAACTAACAAATTAACCAGTCATACATGTCTTAAAATATGACTTTCTCCTCTCTTTGAGACTCTTCGGCACACTGCTTTCCTCGCCCATTGTTTCCAAAGCAGCACATTTTAAATGTATCACTTGTCAACATTTTAAATGTATCACTTATTGATCCATTACCATAATAACATGTACGTAACACCCCTTCGTAGCAATGAATATCGGTAAAATAGTTACATTTTGTGAACATAATAAAACCATTAAAAAAGAGCAACAAAATTATAACATTGTTGTTACATCTTATCTCAATCCTCGCATAAAATAGCTTGGTGTTTTAGTAGTATCGATACGACTGAGATAAGTAATTTCCTTTCTTCTATCAGATTAAAGTATCATTCCTACGTCTGGTTACCTTTTTGCAGGAATTCTGAATAACGTAATGACGTTGAGTCGTCTAAATAAAAGTTCTTTAATATAAATTGTGCCTTTATCAGTATTTGTAGGAGAACAGTGTGTAGCTAATGGTGATTTTCTAGATAATGGGAGAACTAATAACGTACAAAACATTAATCGTGTTTAGTTTGGCGTCGATGTAACAATGGACATGCTTTGTTGAATCTGAACATGCGTTTATAATGTACAATCAGTCCTCTGTATCATTGCGACAGCACTGCGAGATTAATAAAAACAGCTGGATACCTAGCGATAAGGAGGGAGCATGGCAATTAATGTTGGCAGCTGCTGTGTGCCGCGTGACATAACGAGGCTACCCGTGGACTTTCATATCGATAAAAATGTTTAATTCGTTCGGTAGCTGGGAGGGATTGCAGCGAAACGAAAATAAATGACATACCACGGGTCGGACTAATTCGTTCGATCTGTGTGGTTATTTTCGAAGAATTAATCGCTGCTAGCTTATTAAACTGCCTTAAATTCCTTGAACTTTTTTTCCTAAATCTGTAGGGCAGTAGCAACTTTTTTTCAAACTGCTTAACTACTTAAAGTATAACAGTTCGGTCACAAATGTAGAAGCAAAAATAATGAAAAAATAAAAGACAGTAAGCCACATACGGTTAGCAATAACTGCTGCAATTATCGTCTGGAATTAATTTAAGCACATTCAAATACATTAACTGATTTATGAAAAAAAAAAAAAACACTTCAAGAACTAACAAAAAAAGTAAGAACATATGTTCTGAGAAATCACCGTATTACACAACTGAATTTAGATTACTAGCTACGCAAAAGAAAATTTAAGGCGAGTGTAAAAAAATAAAAGTCAATTTGTAAAAATAATCTCCGTACTGTTTCACGAGTTAAAAATTTGTTATTAAAAAATTCTGTGTGTTTGATTCTCGCCCTACTACAATTTGCTTCTAACTGTTGATGAAATATTGAAAATAAACTACGATATTTTTTTAAAAAAATACAGTTTAGTTCACTTTAAAAATACACATTAAATTGCTGTTATTTTCAGAAAGTTTAGACTAGTCATGAAAGTTAAATCTGCATTCCTTTATTAATATTTTGATCAGATCAGCTGGCGTAATCATTTGTAGCTGAGATTTTAAGTGAGACGCTAAACTTTCAGACCTTGATGGCCCCTTCAAAAGCAGATCAGCAGTATTTGTGTAACGCCGGATTGAACAACAAACACCCAAAAATGAGTTGATTCTTAAAAAAAAGTTGTTTTGTTGTAAAGAACCTCCTATTAGTCCCACCCAATCATGTACTGCAATATCTGCACTCCAAAATTGATTTCCAGTTTTATTATATTATAGATAATACCTTCGGTTCACAAATAGTATGGAACGTTTAATGATAAAACAATTTTTCAAGAGCATCAACGAATCTTGCATTTAAAACTTGTTCTGTTTGTTCACTGGTGGTTTGTCAAAAAAATGATTGAGAAATGTGTGCATTGTAGATATGACTGTTCCAGAAAAAAATGATCAAATGCCATATTGGTTTCCAGAAATATGTATCAACATAACAAATCATGTTCATACTTACTGAGAATATTTTATGGGAAGCTAAAATTGTACGTATACTTGTGGTTTGGCTAAGGTCTAACATTGTTTTTTTCTGACTGTAACTAGAATGTAGAGCTCTAGCAAACGGTACGTATTTGTCACTTAGAACGAGTATGTCGCCTGACTCAAAGTACCGAAACGTTACTCACAAATTATTTTCGTTACTCGCATTTGTCATATAGAAGTCAGTTTGATTCGATAAACAAACGAATACCACCTACCCCATGCATCTGCATGAACCGGAGCGAATGAATGTAAACGAGAGAATGTACAGTACATCGAGCGTCGTACTCATGCGCGCGTACTTCTGAGAATTTTGATTTGAATTTGTTTTGTTGAAAATGGAAATGTCTATGTACAAACGAGTTTCAAGTACATTATTTAAAGTTTTGAGAGTTTTAACAAAGTAGGTAATTTTCACAACATAATGCCTTACTTTGAAGTTTTGTTTTTGTTTAACAAATACAGATTTTTTTTTTTTAAATAGAAAATTTGGATGAATAATTTGAGATGGTTACTGGGTTATATTTTATTGATTACAAACATTTATGATATTCGTTTATTCTATTGATATTATAACTTATATTTTATTGTACAATCTAATTTACCTAAACTTGTTTTACTAAATGAAAAATTTTAAACTTTACAAAGTACGAATCAATAGTAACGATACGATAGTATATAGTAACAAAGATTTTTTTTTTTACTTATGGCTTTACGCCTCGTCGACGTCGAGGTCATTAGAAGCGAGATGGGATTGGGAACGGGAAGGAATTCGGCCATGACCTTTTGAAGGAAGCATTCCAGCATTCGCCTGGAGTGATTTGGAGAAAACATGGAAAACCCAAATTTGGATGCCCGGACGGGGATTCGAATGCGAGGCCAGAGCTTTAATCGCTCGCCCACCACGCTCGGTGATAGTAACGAAGTCATCCAGTACGCAATGCTAGTGTTCGATTGTATCAATAGTAGCGAGTAACGTACCGATAAGATAGTAACGAGTGCTAATTGATTTAGTAACGAATACATATGGGTGCAAAATTTCTCGTTACTTTTACAACTCTACAAGAATTACGGGCCATAGAAATTTTTCATATAAATAATCAGCATAATAAGAAAGCTTAAACTTTGGTCATCCATCATCAAAAAAACACTTTAAGTCATAAGATATTATATAAGTAAAAACTGTTGCATATACATAACCGGCTGTGCCGCACGCGCGGGTCTTGGCATGTATAGAAATTCTCTACCCTTTTTTTATATTTTAGTACAAATTATTAACTTGGAGAAACAAAAAATATAAACTTCATTTAAATATTTTACTCTCCTTTAGTTATTACCTTAGATTTAGTTTTCATACTATAGTTCGAAAGTGTTTTTTTGTTATACTTATATTATAGCACAGTATAATATATGAAATAAAAGAAATTAAAGCTACGTCAAACACTATCGCTAACGGTCCAATAAGGACGAATCGAGAATCATTTGCTTTTAAACAAAAATTTGGAACACCCTTTCCAAGGGATATAAAGTGCATCATATTACTGCAAAAAGAAATACACCTTAAACATAAGCCAACACGAAAATCACTGTCTGCGGTAGTATTAGCAGTACAATCGACGGTCATTTCTAAAAATATCTCTGCCGCCTGAGATAGCATTTGCAACAGCGAATCTGAAATCGCTGGCAAATTTTCGTTATACTATATGTGTACATTCTTATGCCGGGGCAGTAACATATATTTCTTACTTAATAACTTTCATGTATCTACCAAAATTTCGAGCCATCTTTCACTATCGTATCTCAAAACTGAAGTGGTTAGGTTGAAATGCGGCCTGAACCAAAAAAAAAAAAAAGAATAGCCTGTCGCCAAAACCATACAGAAATATATCCTGGGGACACCCACAATTTCTTTTTCTTTTTTTCTGGGGAGTACCCGTCATCACTGACATTGCACTAATTAATGTAGCTTATTAATTACTAACAATAATTTAATTCCTATGGGCTTATGTTGTTGCAAGAACATTCTGGACCAGGCTGAATTTCGACCTATCCACAATCTATACCGATATTGCCGCTTCAAAATCGAATTATGCAGATACATCTAAGCACATGAACTGCATCGCTAAATACATTTTTGGTAATGACAACATTGTCTATTTCAGGATTCAAAGTACGTGTAATATAAGTTATAACAATTAATTTCATAATACAACTTCAGTTTGAACTGCAAGAGGACTAAAAAATGCGCCATAACAAATTGGCTGTATTGCAATGTAAAGTTTATTCACTTTTTATTCCTAACGATTGTGGTTAGTTTGAAATGCGGCCTGGAACAGATTAAAAGCATCGCCAAAGGCATATAATTGTTTTTTACTTCCGACATCTCGAAAACTACTGGTAAGGGGTATATCACAAAACTTTATTCTTTACTTTCGAATTGTGTATTGCTATTCACTATTAAAATTTCGGCGATCCGGTATCTTACTATCGATATTAAGCAAAAAACTACTTGCCGTAAATATTACAATTCTGTTGCTCTTACTAAAGAGTTAACATATTATGGTGTCAGTAACGAATTCCCTATAATTATGTTTATTAAAATTGATAAAACCAGGAAATTATAACCAAAGACAAATTATATACTATCCAGAGATATTTATGTTTGGTCAAACGCATTATTTTTACAGTCAATTAAAAACTAGTATTAGTAAAGCTTGATATGTCTGATTCCGTTTATTTACTGCGTTCAAGAAAACTTAAAAAAGTCAAAGCATTAAACAGAATTCTAAGTTGTGTGATATTTTTCAATTTTGTGTGTGTGTGTGTGTGTGTGTGTGTGTGTGTGTGTGTGCGCGCGTGCGTGTGTGTGTGGCTGTGTGCAAGGAGTGAAAATCTCGATTATAGTGCGAACCAATATCTCGTAATTTCATGTCTAGAAATGTATGTAATTATTCCCTCCGCACCTCGGTACATATAAGTCATTAGTTATTTCCGCAGATTTTAATTCTGACTGTTAGCTCTAAAAATTTGAAAACACCACTCAAATTGCTGCAGTAGTATTTGCGCAGTTCCCGTTCAACTAATGAGACACACGCAGCTTGCTTACAGATTTATAATAGTATAGATTATTCTCTGAACCATGTGTCGAAGATATATTTTCTGGTATACAACTTACTTCGTTGCTTCATCGATTAATTTCACATAACAGATAGGTCAAAACAAAAAAAGTATGCGAAACAAGGGATTCATTGCCGTAATGTGCATTAAGATCAAAGCGAATTTGAGTATTCATGTATTCATGAGAATAACAGAGGAATGTACATATGACAAGGTGCACGAAACAGTAAAAACATGTCAGTATGCTTTCAGATGTGTAAGTATGAGTTTTATGCCAAAGATAAAGTATCTGCACTCTGCAGATAACCTCTCCAGACGACAGCTGGTAGAGACTCCACCTCCCAACAAGCCAAATATTTGTTTGCACTGAAGGTTGCCACGTGGGTGCTTTCAATACGACACACGCCACATATGTAGTCTCATGCACTCTCTGCTTATCGCTTTTAATTGTACTGTAATCATACGGTCAAAATCAATTAAAATATTAAGGGAAAAATCATTTTTACATACTTGTTTTTTAATTTTAAATGACAGAAATATTGTTTTATTTCGTCGCTCTTCACGAGCCCGAGACTGCGGAAAAATATACTACTATATGAATGAGAAAATACCAACGAGATTTATCATCTTTGCATTTGAACTGTGGAAAGAGTTACTGTATTTATAATAAATTATCAATTGTTAGCCCTGCAAGTGACAATACATTAGTGTGGAACAGGAAATAATTACCTGTAGCAACATTGTTTAGGTTCGATGCCACACCTCTAAAAGTTTCACTGGTCAGTATGTGCCTCCTATAAAGTTCTGGCGCCTTATGTTTAAGTAGTACAGGATCAGATCTTTTATTTTTTTTAAATTCTTTTACATTCTTCATTATATTTAGATGTATGATGTTCAATAAACGTGTTGCTAAACTGAAACTGCAAAATGTAAGCACCCTGGGTTTTTTAATCTTCCTAAAATTAATAAATTATGGTCCAACCCGCTTTCAGAAATATTGTGGTACGTTGGTACGTGAAGTATGGTTCTAAACTTTAGCAATGTGTAATGGCCGCTGGCGTTGTGTGTTACACGCTAGGCATCGAAATTTGGTCATAAATATTCACTAACAACTGCACACGACATTGATTAATAGGCATTAATCACTTGACATTTAAAAACTCTTGCATGAAATAGCTATGAATCAGATACACTTTATTTATTTCATTCTGGATTTGTTTAAAATATATTTCATACCTGATGGCAAAGCAGAGTATCCGGAAATATTAACCATCGATAAAAATTTCTCATCAAGGGGAAATATATAACAGAAACGGAAATAGTCAATGTACCAGAGAATTATATAACTAGCTTAGTGACTGCTGCAACCGGCATCAAAGTTTAAGTCCTTTGCGATAGTTCCATTCCTGTTGCGATACAGTAATCCGATATGTTTGTTGGTGTTTCCATTTTTGAGCAGGTTGCAATGTATTCTTCGCGGGAATTGCAGGCGGATGATACTGTAAAAAATAAAAAAATAACATTTCAGCGACGTTCTCTGTCGTTTTCAAAAGGTCCGAGAAATCCAGAACTACATTGTTCACAAATTTAAGAGGGTTATTTTCTTTGTTTACTACCTGCGCAGTCATGTGGTTATGATATTACCGTATTAATCATTCAGTACTTTTAGTTCTTGCGTATGATTTAATTACGTACTTATTGACATTGAAGACACTGATGCGTAGATTATAAGAACAATTGGTAGTCTTGGAACAGAAATACAATGTGTAACGTAGTTACAGATAATGAATATTGTATGTACTGTAGATCTATCTATACTATTATAAATCTGTAAACAAGCTCTGTATGTCCCTTTGAACGGCAGTCGCGCACACATTACCTCAGCAGTTTTGATGGGGTTTTCAAATTTTTAGAGCTAATAGTCCGGATCAAAATCTGTGGAAATAGCTAATGACTTACATGTACCATGGGAAGGAGAGAGCAATTAAAAACGTTTATATTTGAAAAATTGCTGACCGCCGATTATTATACACTTCAGACGAGCACTCCTTTTGCAAAAATCTGACAAAACTTATGATTCCGTTTCATTTTTTTAACTTTTGTCATTCAGTTTTTTGGACCGCAGTGCTTTAAAATAAAGTGCAGTGCGCGTAATAAGTATTGACTTGCATCGAAACAGGTCAGTTACCATGCAAAATTCGTTAGATTACTAATGTGGTAGATATATTGCCTCTGGTAGACAGTTAAACAGTTTGTCTCTGGAACAGTATGTATACGTAATCATAGAACTCTGTGCATTAATCAGCCCATACTTCTTCCTTACATAACATTATGGATAAGAAAATCAGTTTTTTTTTTTCTCGAAGGAAAGTGTATGATAAACAGCTACCATAAATATCAACCGGTAACATTACATATTTTTTCCATAATGACTTCTGCGGAACTTTCCATATTTTGATGTACTTTACTCTATTAATATATATTTTGTGGCTATAATGTGTAAATATTCGTCAGTAACATCGCCCAAGAAACGCGTGTACAAATTTTGGTTGCTGTTCAAACCACGGCCAGTAAAATAAACTGTTATTTCTATTAAATAAATCTCATAACCTTGATTTTGCAATGTTTATCGCTAAACATGCTATTGAGTTAATGAAGACAGCAACATGGAACCAATGAAATTAAAAATTAACTAGGGTACAAGTAAATGATAATAAAACTAAATCCATTATGCCTAATGCTCTAACAAAGCGAGCCAATTGTCATTATGGTCCAGGCTGCATTTCCACCTAACCACCAATTTGGTTAATGATTCCGTTTGTAAATCATAACTTCTGTTACATCCGCATTGATACATTCACTGTATCCCTATCGATTCTTGAACCTTTGTAATTACTTACATGTGTCTGAAACAATGAAACTGGTACTATGGTATCACTAAAAAGAAGTAAATAAAAAATAATTCTTAACGTGTGATACCGCGTAAGATTATTCAATGTAAATTTCTATTTTAAAACAGAAATATTGATCTAATCAACGTATCGTCAAAATAAAACCAATATATAAACAAAAAAAAAAAAAAAAAAAAAAAAAAAAAAAAAAAAAACTGTAACACACTTCTAAGAGGACTAAGTCGTGGGTAACTGCTATATTTATAGAAATTTGTGACACCACGGTTATCGTGCAATCCTCCGTACCGAGTATAAAAATAAGCCTTCTTTTTAGCTAAGTTAAATATTATAATATTTTTCGTTATGTCCATAGATATATTTTTACCAAAGTTTATGCTTAACTAAATAATCCCACATACAAATTTGCACATAAAATCCCAGCAAAACTTTACACATAGTGATGATAATTTCAGCTGAGTTAAATGTTATATATCGATATAAATTTGCGGCACCACGGTTATCGTGGAATCCTCCAAATCAGCATTAAAAAATCTTTTATTTTCAGTTAAGTTAAATATTACAAAAATAATATTTTTTTGTTACGACCACACATACATTCTTACCAAAGTTTATGTTTCTCTATATAATCTCAGCCAATGATGATAAATGCAGCTGTGGTAACATTTTGATTGTTAGTGTTGTAGACATGAATGAAATCAACAAGTACATACTGGAAATGATAAACACCATGTAGATGAACTGGATTGGGAGTTATTGGAGGAAATAAGGAGGATGAAGAGAGTGCTGGGAATGTACAGGGCATAAGTATATGGGGCTGGGAGGGATATTGTTCAACGAATTAGGAATAGTTCATGGAAGGGGAAAGGTGACCATGTACATAAGCTAGCGCTCGATTTCATGCATAAGGGAGTGGGAAAATTTTCTTTTGTTGGTAAGGGTGTCAGGGACAGGAACAAATTACCAACTGAAGTCATGAATAATTTACCAAAAACGCTTGAGGAATTTAAAATTAAAATTTTTAAATTCGAAAAGTAAATGGGAGAAGAATTTAGCACTTGAATTATAAAATAAAAATTTTAAAAAATAATATAAAAATGGGTAATTAGATGACATGGGGAATTGCCACCGGAGCATTAGCTCCATCGCAGTTAAAATTAATAATAATAATGACTTACGTCGCTATTAACACGATGGAAGATCAGAAAGACGAGATCAACTATCCAGCCGATTTTTTAAATTCCCTTAAGGCATCTGGTCTTCCAGAGCATGAACTTAATTTAAAAATTGGTATTCCGATCATGCACATCAGAAACATATCACCACCACAGCTGTGCACTGGAACTAGACTTCTTGTGAAATCCTTGCACAAAAACATCATTGAGGCCATCACCTTAACAGGATGCGGACGAGGAGAGGAAGTATTCATTCCACGAAAACCATTGGTACCATCAAACTTTCCATTCAAATTTAAGCATCTGCAATTCCCGGTAACCTTAACGAGTATGTTTTTCCATAACAATCAACAAGACTCAGGGCCAGATACTAGGAACCGCAAGAATTGATCTTCAGACACCGTGTCTCTCCCACGGCCAGCTATACGTTGCTTGCTTCAGGTTGAGAGTTAGATTACGTCTGTACGTATGTGTACCAAACAATCAGACTAGAAACCTGGTCTACAGAGGGGCATTGTAGTTAGCGACCTACCAAGTAAGGTAAAGGTAACATCTTATTTATCATAAACATTGCTTCACTTACTTATATCACAAAAATAAAACCCTTTCTAAACAATATTTTTTTAAAACTTCGCACAATAATTACAACCACGAATTAGTTGGGATATGCTGTTAATTTTTCAGGTAGCTATTCTACTCTTTAATCAACTGCATCTCATTAAACTATAAATGAAACAAACTCTCGGATATTAGTATGAAAACCGAACATATGGTAATAACTAGTGCAAAGAAAACTTTTCAGAAGACATTTACAATTCATGCCTCTTCACGTTAATAATTGGTACTAGAATAAAACTGGTAAAGAATTTTTACACATACGAAAACACACGCGCATGAAGCAGGGGCAAATGCTAATTAAACTCTAAGCTGCAATAATTATTTCCTTAATCTAATCGCTATATTATCTTAATGAAGCAACTGTGTACAATCACCTGTATACTGATAGAAAAACAGCTAAGTATTTGATACATATAATCTAAAATATCTTCTTCACCTTGTTTGCATCTGAAAAATAAACTTTTATTAACATTCTGTAACGCATGTTTAAGTACAGCATTTAAAATAATTTTGCAAATTAATTATTCTAATCTTCTTATTTAATTTAATTTAATTGCAATGGAGCACACGCTCCGGTGGCAATTTCCCTACACACCCTGGTCCTACAATTATTTCTGACCATATCTCCTGTTAATTATGATTTCACGATGTGTCATCAGCCGCCACCAATAATTGTTTTTAAATTATATGTATAGGGAGTGCTGTAATGATGTATACATTTCAAGTTGTGTTGTAATAATTCACAGTAGGAAGCGTAATCTTTGGAGTAGCGTAGTCTCCCAATTGTAAGTTAGTATAAGTATATTTGATTGTTGAGTATGTGGCAGAGATACTCGTGTACCGATCACGGAATGATCGCTGGTTGTTATAGCGGCCTATTGAGAAACGTGCGAAGTGATCGTTAAGACCGTGGGCATGACGGATTTGTAACTATTAATGAGTATCTGTCAGTAATTACATCAAATTGAATGAAAACAGTGTCAACCTAGTTGTGAAGTTTAATAATATTTCATTTTTATTAAATAAAGTAGATCCAGTATTGTTTTGTGAATAATCAGTAACTGTATTTCCTACACTTGGAATTGCTTAGTAATTAACTGGATATTTCTTTTAAGAGTAATCAGTCGCAGTTTGAATGTGTTCATGATGGGTTGAACTATTATTTAAATGTCCGTAACACGCTGTTACGTTTTTGGAGTGCAAATTTTGAAGTACTACTTTATGGAGATTCTTCGTGAGCTTTATGTATAAATACATATATTAATGAACGAGCACAATTAGTTAACCAGTCTAAAGGTAGAAGGCTTATAATCATTTCAAGAACAAAATGTATGATAAGATCTTTTTAACTTGAATCATGTCGAGGAAGGAAATCGGAGGTATTCTAGCAATTATCGACCTCTGTCAACATCCGTTTGCAGTAAAATTCTGGAGCATGTAATATGTTCTAACATTATGAAGTTACTATATGAAAATGAGTTGCTTATAACGAACTAACACGGACTTGGTGTGAAACACAGATGGCCCTCTTATCTTATTGTAATGAAAGTTATTGATGCAGATTCACAGAGTGAAGCAATTTTCTTGGATTTTCAGAAAGCTTTAGACTCCATGCCACACAACCCACTTTTAGTGAAAAATCGAGCGTATGGTACATCGGGTCAGATTTGTGAATGGTTGCGAGATTTTCTAACTCGTCGGTCACATTGTTTCATTGTTGACGAAGAAGCCTCTTCTAATCTAAATGTTACTTGAGGAAGTGTAATAGCACCACTTCCTTTCTTAATTTTTATAAACGATCTAGACGAAAACTTTAATAGTGAGATGCAAGTGTATGCTGATGATGCAGTTATCTATAGGGAAGTAATGTGCTCTGACGATTACTTAGAAATTCAGCGCGTTCTGGATGTTATTGCGGAATGGTGCTGTAAATGGCAGTTTACACTAAATAGCAAAAAGTGCAAAGCAATGCATAAATTACAAAAAGAATCAGTTTGATCACGAGTACACAGTGAAGAGCTCAGTTGTTGACACGGTTGATTCTGTGAAGTATTTCGGGGTAAAAGCACAAAACAACATGAAATGGGACCAGCAAATAACTTCCGTTGTGGGTAAAACTAATTCTAAGCTAAGATTCATAGGTCGTATTTTCAAGAATCGCAGTGCAAATACTAAGGAAACAGCTTATAAAACTCTCTTGTGACCACATTTGGATTACTGTTGTGGAGTTTGGGATCCTTATCGCAAGACATTGATTGACGCGTTACTAAAAGTACAGAAGAGAGCCGTTAGATTTGTCACTGCTTGCTACAGCCCTTACGAAAGCGTCAGAGAATTGACACATACGTAGATTGGGGTGTGGAAATGTCTGACAGACAGACGACGTCTGTTTCGTCTTAAATTGTTGGCGAATATGCGAAATTCTTCTTTCATTTATGAGTGCAATGGAATACTTCGTCCACCAACCTATTTAGGTAGTAATGACAGGAGGGATAAGATGAGAGAAATAAGATGCCGTACTGGTGCTTATTGGTATTCTTTCTTTCCTCGGGCTATTCGAGATTGACATGTCCAGAGTTAGTTTTAGTGTAAAGCACTCCCTGCCAACCACTATTTTTGAAATTCAGAGTAATGTATCAGGGTTTCCAGGTGGGGTGTTCCCCATTGACTACATAAAATGAAAATTAGGAATGGGGAAAGCAAGAATCTCAAGTTTTTCGGGATTAAGGGTAAACAAATATCAGAATTTGTTGTGTCTTATGGCGTATACATCTCTGGGCACATTTATCGTTATTATAAACATGTTAAAAATTGATATCAAGCAAGGCCCAGGTTTACAATAAGCCGTTAAAGAAAAAAAATATAATCGTTTCATTTAACTTTACTCAAAGGACAATCGAAATTGGACATATGATTAGTCAAACACGCACTATAAAACGTATTCTCAAACAATCAAACTGATATAGATCGGGTGCCATCGGAATGGGAACAATTACCATCCGAAATTGTTAAACAAAATTTGAAGTGCAAGGTGCCTTCAGGAACAAGAATAGTCTGTGGCAAATATTCGCCTAACTCAGTTTTAAACAAAGTGCAAAGAGCAGACACCACTTTTCTCCAGAGCGCTTTCGGGTTCATTAAACAGTCTCATGGAACTAGTGCAGGCCCGGTTTGGATAACACTTTACCATAGATGATGGTCAGCAACGAGTGTGCCGCATCCAGTCACAGATGCTGGTCCATCTTCCATCAGCACCCCAAGCGTAGGCGAACCAGGTCATCTCCGAGTTACGTTCTGCGATCTAGTCCCCTCTTGTAGGTGTTCCTGCCAGCAGGTTACTTCTTGCCCTGTCTCCGTTGGACAGAGATAACCCACATTTTTAAATCACGTACCTCGTGATTCTGTTGGTAGATGACGTGGTCGCTGAAATCACGTGTCTCCTAACACTTATTTCATTCGTGACCCCGGTTCACGCTTCTGTTGCGTGGCTCGGTAACGTCCAGCCATATTCAACCGGTGGTTATTTTGTATCACGAAACTGCCGCTCAGCGCAGTACAGTGACCTTAACGGGATTTGGGAAGAGGCCGGAAGCAGCCTTGAGTATTAATTAACGATTTGAATCGCCCAAGATCTAAAGTACAAAATTAATTTGATCATAAAATAAAATAATCTGGACAACATATAAATGCAGTATGTCGAGACGCGACGTATTACAGTATGGATGTAGGTACAGACGTGTCCAAATGCATAGATTTTTAGACACTTGGTTTTACTTCTCTAGAAAAGCCGTATGATTACTAACTGGTGTAGGACGTCAAAAAAATAAAAATAAAAAAAATAAAAATAAAATAAAACGTTTTTTCAAAAATATGCCTGTTTTGTAGTGCACATCTTCATGAATAATTTGATGTATAAAACATTTATATTTGAGGGATTATAAGGTACGTAATTTGGGCTTAAGTGGATGAAGGTGTAGCGCCACGCCCCTTTGCACAGCATTCTTCTATCATACATAAGTGTATTTGGCTCCGTAGAATTCGAATTTGAAACAAAGGACTATCGTTATCGATACTTTCTCTGCTGCTATCAACTTGCATTTTTTGCTTATTTTGTTTGTTCTCTGGTTTGAAAGGCTTCGAATTCACAGCCTCAATTTTCATTAGCACCAAAAACAAGTTTCCTTCTTGAAGCACTCGGCAGTGATTCGTTTGGTTTCAGTCTTGAGCCACTGGTGTATCTTTCTTTGGTGTATGTTCAGCGATATCAACGCCAATTGTGAATGGATTTTAATGATTTTTGTTAGTGGGTGGGGTATACCTTTAAAGTGGTCCTATATAAATTTAATTGAGAAACAATGCCCTCTATCCCTTTACAACACTTAATTTTTATACAAAACCGCGTTTTTTACCCCGTTTCAAAGGAAATTCACACATTTTTACTTTAAAACACAAATAAATATACTGATAACTTTTGGTTCGCAAAAAATGAATCGCTCTCCCCCTTTACACCCCAAATACAATCAGAAACTTCGACGGCCATTTTCTGCAAAACACATATTTCTGTACTTAGGTACATGTAGCATCCAAACTAAATATTCTATTACTTTCAAACTTGGTATGCTTATTAAACACAAACTCCTTAATGCAAAACTCTAGAATTTTCCAAATTGAGATAATTAATTATAAAATTTGAGACATGAAGTTTAAAATGTAATAGCTCATTTATTTTTTAATAAATTCTAGAGTTTCATACAACTGTAAGTATGGTTTGTATGCTGTGCAAAATTCATTGAAAAATCTCTCTTACTTATAAAGAAAGGTGTACCTATAGCAATTAATGCCGCCAATAGTAAATGAGAAAATGGTGGAATTTCACATGTAAAAAATAATTGTTTTGTTATGTTTTTGAACATCCACTACAATGAGTGTGAATTCTGAATGCTTTTTTGTCATGTTGATAAATTTTTATGAATTTGTTAAAGTATAGACAATGGAAATTAAAATGTCCTGTGGTGCCTCTCCTGCTATAAGTCGGCCCGTTTGACGTCCTACCCCCCTTAAGGTCGTAAGAGAAGTAGAAAGGGTGGTTGGTATACATGACATTTGTATTAACGTTGCAATTAATGTTGACTCGTGAACAGTAGTGCTACTCTTTCACACGACCGTATACATTTAATTGTCAGCTAAACGTCTTGTTTTGTGATAAGTTAATTTTCGAGTGAGTCGGAAGCCAGTATCGCACAGTACACACGCTGGAGAGTTCCAGCAGCGGTGGCGACCAGACGCGGCTTGGCGCAGCTGCCGCCACCGCAGACGCACGTACAGTGCGTAACTCACGCAACATTCGTATGCCGCCACGGCTCTGCGCATTAATTACGACCACCCTGCCCGGACGCCACTGGCTACCCCCGACCCTCCACACCACCGCCAGCTAATCTACGGCGAAATTAAAAGTTTTTTACTACTGCTTCTCACGACAAAGTACGCACTTCTTCTTATGCTCGCGCAACGACGAGGTCATCCACTAGAACTTCTCTGCAAGTGATGAGTACTCTTGGACTTTATACGACTTAGTTCGTCACAGACAAATTGGGAGGAGTCAATAAGAGTTAATATCGTGTGTCCGCCAGTGATATACACACCGATCGTGGTGGGTGAACGGTTAACGATCTGGCCTCACATTCGGGAAGACGCGGGTTCAAATCCCCGTCCGGGCATCCAGATTTGGGTTTTCCATGGTTTCCGCAAATTACTCCAGGCGAATGCCGGGATGCTTCCATCAAAAAGGCCATGGCCGAATTCCTTCCTCTTCCTTGTCCCAGTCCCATCCCGCCTCTAAAGACCTTAGCCGTCGACGAGGCGTAAAGCCACGGTAAAAAAAAGTGATACACACCGAACGTGATGCGCCGAACGGTAACTCGCATTCGAAAGGAACTGGGTTCGAATCCCCGTCCGGTCATCAAGATTTAGGTTTTGTATGGTTTTTCGTGGTTTACCGAAATGCCTCGGTGTGTTCTTGAAAAGCTCATGGCCGAATTTCTTTCTGTTCCTTGCCCCAGTGCTTTCCTACTTCGAATATCCTCGATGTCGACGTCGACTAGGCGCTAAGCCAAAGCAAAAATAATAATAATAATAATAAGAAACTTGGAACCTCTTACAAAAGTAAGAGGTTCCAAGTTGCGATAAACACCAGAAAACCGATTCAAATATCAGAAGAGGAAAGAAGGAAGAGATCAGATAGAATGAAGAAATACTGGGAGAAGAAGAAAACGCAAGTCTCCAAGAAGTGATTGATCTGACGTACCCCAAAGATGGGTGATTCAAAAATATATATATATATATATATATATATATATATATATATATATATATATATATATATATATATAAGAAACCGATATTGTCTCCGTATTGTCATATGAAAATCGTCATCACAACGTTTTCAGCTGTACCTAAGAATCGCAGTTATTTCAAATACGGCTTACATGGATCAAACATGTTGTCGGAGTGTTCGAATGGGAGCGTAGAAAAGATCTAAATGTGAAAGATTTGTTAGTTGAAAAAACAAGATGGAAATATTATAAGCATCTGGTTACCGCATCTGTGAGTAACTGACCTAACTGTACTTAGTTGACACGCAATACCAGAAAATCCGAGTCAAATAACGGAATTTTCATATTTGCTTTAATTTCACCAACTATGCCGACCACTGCTCCTGGCTTAGACGATGTTTAGCTTCATCTCTTGACAATACCGTATGGTGCCTAGACTTTTATCTTCTTCTTGTGACTTCTTCGTCCCAAAAGGCCTTGGCCGATTTCTTATTTCTTACCATTTCAAGCCTCCCATTGTCTTCGGTCATGACATCCATGTGGACGACCGTAATGCAAAAAGCAAAAAACTAAAAACTAGAGTCAATGTTTGAAAACAAAAAAAGAAGACCATCTTTATTTCCCGAAATGTGATTAATTTGGGCTTCTGGAATACATGGAATGCTGAACAACTCATAAATTCTCAACTCCGTGAACATCATAGCTTCTGCGGCTGCAGACAATATCGCGTATGAGTTGCTTCTCCATATTATAGCTTACTCCCTGAAAATGCTATAGAAACCGAATGCTTCTGGCGTCACATCCTTTGGCTCAAAAATTTTCAATTACTTACACATTGTGACTTTTAAATATACCTTCCTTTCTCTTCAACATGCTAGTGTCTTCTTTCAAGTACCTTTCATATTCTTTAAGAACAAATTTCTTTCTGGACGTTGAAAGGTGGTTTGAACTCTATAGACAGTTATGTGGGCACTTCTTTACCCAGCTATCTTCCACATATTTTTATTAATTTCACATTTCCGTTCGTGGAAGAGCTGATAGCAAAACGATGCTGGTTGGAAGAATGCGTTACTACTTCACTAGTACCTGTCAAATTAACAGCCCAGTTCCCTGACGTTAATACCTGTTCTCAGCCACAATAGGCAAAATGCCATTGTTGAAAATAAAAACAAAGAAAGAAACAGACAAGCACAAATAAATGTCTCAGTTTTGAATGATGATAGCTTACACAGCAAGGTTAAATTATTCGCGGATACGGGAGCTTAAATAATTGTGTGTTTACCTAAGGCACTGAAGATGTTTCAAATAAAGAAACGTGTTTGCCATAAACATTTGATCACTTGCAAGACGGAAGACTAAAAACAAACAAGTTATTATAACAATTAAGGGCGTTAGGACAAAAACACTAACATATTATCCCATGAAACGGTTGACGTGTCTGTGGAACATAAACATAGATAGAGATAAATGAAAAAGTCAGACAGGGAAGGTAAGATAGGAGAGAGATAAAGGTAGGGTGGGTAGCAGGTTGGAAGACAGTCAGGCTGTACACTGCGATCCTGACGCGGCCTCCAAGTGAACACCCAGCTACCTGCCCCATTCGGGAGCTTCATTTCTTCCCCCGAATCGTCCAGCAGGGACCACACTGCTGTGTGATTTACGGACCGATCCAGCCTGACCACGGGGTGCCGGCCGGCGCCAACAGCAGGAATGGCTTGTTAAATGGGCGAAGACGCGCTGGATGGATGGTGGTCGCTGCCACTGCCGACGACGCTAACCTCCCCTCGCGGCGGACCGCAGGACCGGCGGTAAAAATGGCGACGGTGGGCGCACCGCTGCGGCCCCGTAATGGGCTTGCAGGGAAAGCTAGGCGGCGCCGCCTCGCTGACAAATTCGGGCAGTTAGTGGCTCCGGGCCGGGCATAAATCTCGGCTCGAATTCCCTGCGGTTAATCGAGACCCGGGCCCTCTCCCCCCGGCAGTCCTTCCGGTCGCTCTCCATTGGAAATTGCAGTCCCCGGGGAAGATGTTGCAAGAACCACCATGAAGCGCGGCGCGCCTCTCTCTGTACATAATACCGCGGTGAACTTTCCGGTAATGGAGGAGGAGGGAAGGACGAGGGAGAGTAGCAGACGCGTCCTGGGACACAGTCGAGCTCGGCGCTTAATCGTTTTATCGTTGCAGAGACCCGCAAAATGTTTCATCTCTGTGGCCGCCTCATGCCGAGAAACAGATAAAACGTACAGCAACAAGGATGCGGGTTCCATTGTGCCAATGGCTTCTCGTATAAGCAGTCGTCTAGTATCTCAGAACTCTCTCTCTGGTAGTTTGAACACAACAGTAAGCCTCGTAGCTCTAGGATAGCATTGTCGGAGCAGAAAGTTAAACAGAAGTAAAACGCTTCATTTAATTTCATTGTTTTTTGTTTTCTTATTGCTGTACGCCTCGTCAACGGATAAGGTCATTAGAGGCTGGATGGGATTGGGGACATGGAACGGGAAGGAATTCGACCATGGCCTTTTTGAAGGAAGCATCCCGGAATTCGCCTGGAGTAAATTGGGGAAACCATTGAAAATCATATAGGTCTGTCGTTTTTTTTTTAATTTGCTATTAGGATCTTTTAAAAACCTTATTTTAACTTACTTACATCCAGACAGTAGATCAGTATGTTGGTCTGTTTATATCTTAATTCATAATAATATTATAAATGTTTGGATGGATAGATAGATGGATTATTTGCCTCAATCACGTCTTAATTGCTCAACAGATTTAAATTAAACTTAGTATATAGTACTATATTACATAGATTATAGTTTGGGTAGTAACAATGAGTAGTTTATCCCTCAAAAACGAAGGGTTCCTTTGGGAATTGTCATTATCAATTATTATTTCGCGAACACCAAAGTGTGTACTAATTCGTAGACGGTACTGCAACGTTTTCTTTTTTGCTTCTTACTCAAATCTCATACACTGATGCAAAGCAAGAACGTTATGGCATTTTCAATTATGTGCTCAGTTTTAAAGTACGAAATTTATGTACTTGATAAATACCGGAACAGGAATAAGTTCTTAATTTTAAAATCTTTTGAAGTCTGTAGACTTAGAATTCTGTTGGCATATAGCGGAGCTGAAAATAAAATATTATATCTACCTTTCCTCAACATGTCTTAAAATTATTTTTAAAAAAATCCCGCAATTCCCTTTGTTGACAGATTGCAGTACTAAAAATCTGGATAACACAGAATTTGAATAATACCTCAAATTAATAATGCGTACTGAAAAAAATATCAGTTTCTTAATATATTATGTAATTTTCTGGTTAAAATGTCTGTCGAAAACTATTAAAGGACTAAATAAACGAGTTACTGTATTCTTTCTCCGCTGAATACATTAACGACACAAATAATCAGCTGCATACTCGTATAACTCTGCCTGATGCAAGAACGATTCAAGTCCTGAACTACTCATTAGTATCAACTAAAAACTAATCCACAATTGAGACTAACATATTTTAACCACAATATATTTCTCCTTTTCCTTAAAATAAAAACTGAATTTCAAATTTTGAGGTACGGTTTGAAGTGAGATCGCTGAACTATTTCATTATGACACATAGAATAACATTGTATTCAGTATGCACAAAAAAGTGACAGCTCAGTAGCTGATGTCTTTAATTATAAAAATTTACTCTTGTGTCGCAACTTTGAAATCGATTTAGCACGTAAGTTTCACTTGGGTAGCCGTGAAGCCACCCGGGTTTCTTATAAAAGACACGGTATAGAATGATAATTCTTCAAATATATTACAGCAAATGTAGCATAATTTAAATACCTACATACTAAGAGAAATTTATCCACAGCAAAAAGAATACTTCTTTCCTTATTATTCCAGCGGAATATAGTCAGACGCTCTAGAAGGCCCCGGTATGTTTTCTGAACGGTCGGCAATAATTAAATGACGCAGCGCTTCCCGCACAATCAATTAAATACTCTGATTGCCGAAGCCCACGATTTCATTTAATATTATACAAGAGAAGAACTTGATCGAATCCACTGATTGAGTAAAAATCAACATACTTAACAAATGCGATCTTCAATGTAAAACGATATGAAGAGGGAAAGAAGGGGACGCATGTCACAGATCACGAAATACTTATTCCACCTAAAATGGTACTGAAATGACAAAACATTCTATTATCAGGTACTAAAAAGTCAAAGAGATTGGGAACATTTAAGTATCACTGCTTACCAACTTTTATTTGATTTAATGTTAATAGAAATTAGTTTTGTGCATAAATTTTATAAAATTCCTCATGGAGATACAATCAAATTTTACTGCTTTCTCTGCAGTCATATTTGGGTATTCGCAGTAACCAATAGAAGATTTATATGCAGTCGCTGTTGTCAGATGAAAAATCAAAATGTGACATTATTAGAGTGAAAACTCTTTCCAGTGTCGTAACATAAAGTATTTCCTGCGAAAGTTAATTTCTATAGCTTTTTTGCGAAATATTTAACTTTTTAGTGAAGCCACCAGATGTTGTACACTTACGTTTGCTACAGATGTTTTAGTTACATCGTTGTTGTTAGTTTATTTTTCATACGATCGTTGGCAGAAATTAGTGGAATTATCTTAAGTTAAACATCGTAACCTACACGTGCAGATATCGCTGAGGGGAATAACATCCTAGATTTGAATTTCTCATATTTGTGCTTGCGACTGAACATTTGTAATATGTATGCCATTGTTATTAACAAATTTTCAATGTTCATTTTAACACTCTGCTCTCGCATTTGAGAAGACTCAGGTTCGATTCCTGGTTCGACCATCCAGATATTAATTTTCCGTGATTTCCCGAAACCATTTTACACTACTTGAATTAAAATTCCATGCCTGAATTCATTGACCCTAGTCCTTTTCCAGCTATAAGGACCTCGATGTCGACGAGGCATAAAGACATCAAAAAATGCAACTGCTTGTTCTGTGCAACTATGTGACAAATGTTTGATATATTTACTCCATTCCATGATGAATACTTGAATCATAGGCTTTAATGCAGTGATACCAATTTCTCTACTTTAAAGAGGCATTCATTTGTTTATGGAGTAAAATTATACCGTCGAATAAAACAACAGGGATTTAAAAAGCAGATTATCACCATCTGAAAGATTTTTGTTTTACTTACGGCTTTACGCTTCGTTGAGGTCGAAGTCATCAGAGGTGGGATGGAACTGGAGAAAAGGAACAGGAATGATTTTGGCCATGCCCTTTTGAAGGAAGCATCCCGGCATTCGCCTTGTGTAATTTTGGGAAACTATGGAAAACCCAAATCTGGATGCCCGGACGGGGATTCGAAGCGGCGTCCAACCAAAGCAAGGCCAAAGCATTAAGCGCTCACCCACCACGCTCGGTCTATCGGAAAGAGCCATGCTTGTAAGAATAAAACTTGCGGTAGTAAATAGTTACCTAGGGTCAAGGAACAACTTTGTAAAACAGTACATATGAAGTAGAACGACTATTGGGAGTGAGAGTCGAAATTTTACCAAGATAGAAAAGAAAGAAGGAATTGAAACACAGTGGTACAGAAACCCGATGAAAACTAATTCAACCAATGAAGCATGAAAATTATAAATTATGGAATCTGTGGCAGATTCTACAAAAATAAGAAATCATTATCGAACACGGTGGGTGAACAGTAATGCTCTGGCGTCGCAATAGGGAGAACGAGGGTTTCAATCCTCCTTTGGCCACCCAAATTTCGGTTTTCCGTGATTTCCGAAATTGCTCTAGGTGGATACCGGGTTGGTGTCTTGAAAAAGGCTATGGCCGTAATCTTTCCCCTTCCTTGCCCCATTCCTTTCCTACCACCACTATAAGCCATTAGTAAAAAGACATCGGTTGATGGATCATATTTTTATTGTCAGACATATATAATTTTTTTCCCAACATGAAGTAAATTTAAAAAAAAAAAATACATATATCTGAGGAACTGTGTAACGGTTTAATCGTCTCATCTTGCTGGTATATGTGTTACTTGTCCGTGAGTGTGACTTTCATCCTTAAAAATGAATATTGTAAAAAGTATGTATATTTATTCTCCAATTTACAATATCGGACCAGTGATAAAGGACTTTAATTTAGAGTTCGTATAAAATACTGGGTTCATCATCGCATCTGGAAATGACTTATCTATTAAGTACAATTAGTTTTTAAATACCTACTCAAATGGTTTATTAAACTTTCACAATAACAATTATCATTTACTTTTCTCGTAATACACATTGTTATATTTGACCACAATAGTTACAGTTCATTCGTACTATTATCCTTCTTCTCTGCCTCTGACTTATTTGCTCAAATATCAAATTAAAACTTCGCATTCATCCTGACAGGGTTTAGAACGTCTTCACATTTCTGCCATCTTTTTCCATATAGCGATGACTAGAGGTCTGGTTTGACTTTCTTTGATCTTAAATAACAAAGTTATTTTCTATATAATTGTATCTATTTTGTAGCAAAATATTCTTATAATAACAAATTTCAGTGAGGGCATGTACCTCTCAACTGGAAGCAGATATCCGAGATAACTTTGATGCTCACGTGGAAACGAAGACACTGCAACAGAATCCAGAATAGTGGGTTAAAAAGAAATTTCATATTCCGAAAGTTGTGACAGGAAACCTCGTTTAGGGTGAAACACTGTGGACTGACACTTCGCTGGCTGTGGGTGACGGGACAACTCCTGAGCCGCGGCCAACACCGCGCCTTGATCCCGGCGGACGCTCCGCCCGTGGGCCCGCATACATTACCGCCGCCCCACCCCGCCCCCGGCGCGGAATACCAAATGCGCCGCCCCCGCCGCCGCCGCCGCTGCTGCCTAAACTCTTATTGAATCTGGCAGCGGTAATTCAAGCCCCGACAGGCTCCGCTGTTTACAGAGCCGTGGAGTCCCGGCCAGGGGAATAATTACTGCAGGAGTGCCGCTCTAACTGTCTGGAGTTTCACTTGCTACTGCTCACAGATCGAATACTGCATACAACAACACAGTACGCGACTCGAAAAATCTCAGCAACTAACACTAGTGTGAAGGACTTCTACCTGGTCTCTACCCTAAAATCTAAACAGCTTATGATTTAATGTCGAAGACGTATACAACATAGCACTTTTGATCATGACTTCAAAAATAGTTTGTTTACAAATCTACTTTAACAAAATGCGTTGAGGCTGGAGACTGCAAACCTCAATAGATCGGCAACCTTCGGCGCGTCTCGGTAATGCCCGAAGTGTTAGTTACTCCGCCTGCCACCACAGCGCTGTTTCGCTAATCAGCAAAATTCAAACGAGTAACTGTATTGTCTTTATTTGCGTTTATACTGTTAAAAGGGAAAGTAAATTTCAAATAAATAATTGAATTTGATTTAAGTGCAAACAAAATCAATTACGTCGTTAAAAGAAGTGCAATTCCAATGCCAGCGAGAGGTAATTGTCTGCAACAAAATCTTCTCGGGTGTCCAGCGGGATGGTGGTGTAAAAACACGACGTTTCGACAGCTGACTCTGCTGTCTTCATCAGGTGTCTCGTAGTTGTTCTCAGCTGACTGTCTCTGCCTCGACTGAGGCAGAGACAGTCAGCTGAGAACAACTACAAGATACCTGATGAAGACAGCAGAGTCAGCTGTCGAAACGTCCTGTTTTTACGACACCATCCGGCTGGACACTCGAGAAGATTTTGTTGCATTGATACGCCGGGAAAGTCTCCACTCACACATCAGGTAATTGTCTGTTGTGTAGCAGAGATAAAAATTGTAATGCAAAACAGAAAAAAAAATATATAATGTGACGTAAGTTTAATCTAAACTTTTAGGTTGTATTATCTGTAGTAGTCAAGGAGCGTCCATAAACTAAGTAGCTCAGTTTGGGAGGGGGTTTGCGTAGAAAGCTACGTTGTGCTACGTGCGGGGGTGCGGGGATGGTTTCCGAGACAAGCTACTTAACTTTTCATTCATATTATTTGTCACGGTTAAAATAAGGTACAGAAAACACAACAGCATGTGAATATTTATATCCGTCATTTAATTATCTCCGTATATAATTTACGATAGTTTGACACGAAAAAGCAGTAGAAAATGTTCTTCTTCAATCTAAAAAACTACGTCCCGCGTGGGGGAAGGATGTATAGGCGAAAGGGAGAGGGATTCAAAGCAGGCCAAAATGGAGCTATGTAGTTTACGGAAGATCCATTGCTGAAACCAAGTGATACTATTAGTAATTCTTCTACGAGTATCCCTCCAGATCTTATCGGCAATATACGCGTTATACACTCCCAGCACGCTCTTCCCTCATTGCTTGTTTCCCAATGACTCATAACCCAGTTAAATAGGAAGGAAATCATGCGATTTAATAGCGCACTTGTATCGAGTATAGAGAAACAAGTCATGACGACGGAAACAAAGAAACAATACAAAAAAAATGAAGTTGTTGTAATATTATTATCACCTAAGCCGCATTACATATTTACAAGGAACAGTGTGATGCGATTTAATCCTGATCGTTCAAAGAGTCTATATACCATTTTGCGCCTCTGTCCGTGGGTACATCGATACGCCGTCTAGGAGAGCAATTGGTGTTAAATAACGCTATTTAGACAGTAAATGGTTCACCCCTTCATTTTTCCTTAGGACACTCTGCAACTAGATCAATTTCCGTTATCACTTCTCACGGTCAATGAGAAATTTAAGGAACAATATCGTTAGTAAAATCTTCTATACTTATAAAAAAAATACACCAGCGACGGTTATTGTTATTACTCCGCGAATCATTAAAGGTGGGTGGCGGAGGGTGCATTGCACCTTTTCTAATGTGTAAACGTCTGCATAGGAATATATATAATGCTCATTACGGGAGGAGACCATGAACTATATTGAGGAACCATCCAGACATTCGCCTGGAGAGATCTGGGAAAACTATGGAAAATCCAAATCAGTATGGCCGGAGCGGGTTCTAAGTTCCCTCGCTCGATAAATCGTTCCTATTCCATTCCCTAATCGTGGAAAAAATGAGTACAGAAATGAATTGATTCTGGCCCTGAATTCTCTTATTTTCTTGGTAATTCCTAGATATGAATGTCGCTGGCAGTAATATTTGTTTGCTGTCATCCTGAAATAGATCAGTCGTGAATTTCGAATTAGCTTCTGCTGAGAGCAATGCCTTCGATGTTCCAGATCTTCCCAAACATGACTTCTTCAACAGCGTTCTTATGCTTTCCCTCCAGTTATACATAACTGTCACGAATCTGGTGGCTCTTCTTTGGACTTTCTCCAAACCGTTAAGATTGATTCTCACAGAGATGTTGATATGCTGTTTGCATTTTGTTCAGGTTGGTTGTATTAGTTAAGGTCAGTGACAGTTTGTCGTACATACGGAGTGTTTTAAATTTTCTTAACTGTTTCGTAATATGTTGTAAGTATTTTGATGCGTACCTATTACACTAAAAACAAAAACAAAAATTCGTTGGTATAAAAGTGCGGTTCTACTTTTCAATATATTACAAGCATTCAACCTCAGTATTCATCGCATTTTATTAGCAAAATTTTCGCACGGGTCGTCTAGTAGGCCTATATATGAAACATGTGGATAGGAGAATAACCACCGGTTAAACGAAGGTTGTTGCGGCGTCTAAACACGGAAAACACATATAGAGCTTGAAATTTTCGGGCTCATAACCCTTCTCCAACAAAATAGTGAGGTATATACAAAACCATTTACCAGTGCGTATAGAGCTTCTAGCAACTAATCACAGAGGTAGTTTGGCAGGCAGTAATTTTACTTTACCGACTGAAAATTTCACTTGTTAAGAATAGCGTTGCCTTGAAGGAGCCGCACGGAGGTCCCGAGGCCGTAAAGCGAGTCGCTGTCTCAAGTTGACGCCGGCTCTAAACTCAATCAGCGTGCAGCAGAAATAACGTTTATGCGGGTCGTTAGCCGCGGGACTACGACCTCCACTAGGAATAACTTTTAGTGCGAGGAGAACTTTCCACGCAGATCGCGAGGCGTACGACGCCGACGGCGTTTAAAAAGACAGACGCCCGGCGTCGTCTGGTCGCTAATTTTAGTGTTTGTTCTTCGAGACGCGAGAGTTGACAGCGGACTGGCGCCGGCTTTTACTGAACATTTTGGAGGCCGCAAGAAAACGACCGCGACGTCTCAACACGTACGGCTGATAAAATGCTGGTCGACTGGTCACCATCCTCTGTTAGGCATGAAGCTGGCAAGTAGTCAAACTTGATGCTGTAAGCAAACAGCACACCGATTTTAAAATTGATGACAGCAAGACGGGGAAGATAGTGGATGTCTTACGTCACATCTCACCGTCCAGACGTTGTTAGATTCCTATCTTTTATACTAGGTCTATTGGTATCGACTTTAATCAAGGCCTTTCACGATAACATGCAAGGCTCTGTGATATTTGATGGCGAAGCTTCTGCATCCTTCAAAGTAAACCGCGGTGTACGACAGGGCTGTGTCTTAGCGCCAACACTCTTTTGAATTTTCTTCTCTGTTCTGCTCTTAGTAGCTTTTAAAGACTGTCACGTTGGAGTACATCTGCATACAAGGAGTGACGGTAGACTTTTTAATATAAGTCTATTGAGATCTACTAAAAAGCGTATTGAACTAATTGTTCGTGAACTTCTATATGCTGACGATGCGGCTTTTGTCGCTAATACCGAAGATGAGCTTCAGGAGGCGCTCACCAGATTTGGTCATGCACGTCATCTGTTCTCGATGAGTGTCAATTCCAAGAAGACGGTTGTCATGGTTCAGGGCACAGACCGTCTTCCAAAAATAACATTGGAAGGCATCCCTCTTCAAGTAGTAGAACTCTTCCAGTATCTCGGCTCCATCACTACATCCAACCAGTCCATTCAAAAGGAGATTGATGCACGAATTGGCAAAGCCGCGACGACCTTTGGCAAGCTATCCACACATGTCTGGAGAACCCCAAGCTAACTCTCTCCACCAAAATTCTAGTATACCGCACGTGTGTCATGAGCATCTTACTGTACGCAGCTGAGACGTTGTCCACTTACTGGCAAGAGAGACAGCTGAACGCTTTCCATATGCGCTGCCTGCGGACAATATTTGGAGTCACGTGGCAGGACAAAATGAGCAATGAGAGTGTTCTGTCTACCACGAAGTGTCACAGTATTACTGCCACCCTAAAACAAAGACGACTCCGCTGGCTTGGCCACGTCCATAGAATGGACCCTGAGAGACTACCACGGAATGTCATGCTCAGTCAGATTGCTAATATCAAGAGACCTGTAGGGCGCCCGATGCTAAGGTTTAAGGACTCCTGCAAACGTGACTTGGATAGCTTCGGCATGCGCACTTCTGACTGGGAAGCTTGCGCCAACACGAGACCCTTATGGCGTCATCATATCACCACCGGCATGTCCAAATATGACAAAGCATGGTTGGATAAAATAAAGCTGAAAAAGCTTCGTAACAGGGAAGTACATCCACTGGATCCCTCTTTCGTGTGCGATAGATGTGGCAAAATTCTATTCAGCCACAAAAGAAGATGCGATGCTCTCAACCCAAGTGATAGCTGAGTCGCTGCAACTATCATCTGTGAAGATGCTGTGGCCAATATTATTGGTATCGACCAAGTCTGGTAAGTAAACGGGTAACGCTTGATACTGGCATTTGTGAGACCCTCCTGACTCCGAATTCAGTGATTTCCCATCCACCCTGTTGGCTCAGTAGGATGTAGCGCCGTGATTGTTTTCGGCGCTGATACGGGATTAGCTAATTCGAGACATTGTGGTGGAAGAAATTTTTATCATCGGCATGGTAGGAGATGGTATAGCGCACAATTCACTATCACCAGATTATGCGCCATGCTCCTGAGTAAAGTCCCAAATGAATCCGCAATGCGTTAGCACTGAGGGCACACGGCACTGCTGATGATAATTCGTCCATCCGATGGGGACGTTAAGCCTTCGTGTTGTAGCGGATTGGTTGGTTGGGCGGATTAATTGCTTACCTTTCATGATTTAAATCGCCACCTTCCACTATCTCATGCAAAGCACATATATTAATTTCAGGAAACAGAGGTGAAACCATTACTTCTGTTATTAATATTTGAAAAGATCCTAAAATATTGGTTTATTTGGTACTCATTACTGCATACAGACAGAGAATCTTAAACATCTGTCTATGCAAAATAAAGTTCAACGCAATACCTTGTCTTACAGGTGCAACACAGCAAACAAACAATTATCGTTAATTGAAGCTAAGAAATTGCAATACATGTACATTACAAATGAGTTACAAATTCCATATGCAACTGAAGCAAAAAACTCTCTTATCCATAACGAGAGCGATTCTTGTATGACAATGATAACAAGAAAACATCAGATTTAACTGGATTACATAGGGCGCCATGGAGTTAATTTGTTCCCACAAATAATAGTAATTGAAAGTTTCCAAACATGGAAATCAGTCTTTCAAACTGGATAACGAAAACCAAAACGCACTCAGCTTTTAGACACAACTAATTCAGGAATTAATGTCCGGCGGCATAAGAACTCTTACTCATGAGACCGTTAAAGGGCTATCTCAATTATTCGTCTGAGTACACACTGTTTCTGGAGGTATAATTACCGTGACTGTCTGGCAGCATGCAGCGTCGCAACAAGAGCGCTATCGTCTCTCAAACAGCGCAGCTGTCCAGGTATGGTAAGGCACTTGTCACGTCAACCAGCACAAATGACAACCTCGACGGGACTTGGCACTCAATCACCCAAAGTTTCCAGAATGGAACCATCAATACTGCTCTGGCAAGCAGTAGCCAGGGCGATAGTTCCAGCACAAGTGACCTCTTCTCGCCTCTCAGAGCTCGTCTCTCTCTTCCCTTCGGCGAGTATCATGAAAAACACAAAATTTGTAATATTTCCAACCACGTGAGGAAATAAAAACATCGGGTTGGCTTCGCAAAAGTCTCCCCTCTATGTTGGCTAATACATTGGCTCTTATTTGCTAAGAGTCTTCGGGTTTTGTCGGGATTGTTCGAGAGGCTATGCAGAAATCAATTTTCTCACGACACCAAGCGAACGCCCATTGAAGGATTCCATCCGCAAATCCAGACTTTCTCACAGGTATCAGTGCCAGAGATAATCCCCTCATTGTCTCGAACTACGGGACACTTCCGGTTGAGTCAGACTGTCGCCTACGCTAACACAACCCTTAGCTCGGCGCGGATTTCTGCCTCCAACTCAAGAAAAGAACTATTTATTTCCGATGTTTCTTATATCAAACAATAATTAATTCAAATTGTACGAGATGACCCATCTAGTCATCTTGTTACAGTGTCTTTCGGAAGAATTGGCCTGAATGAGTCGGTGTCGGGATTCTCCATCTTCCTTTTTTCATCTCTCATTTTATACAGCCTAAGCAAGAATTTACTATACTGAACCCATTCAAACTATCACGGACATCAACGACTGCAGTAAGACGTATGCACACTCACTATGGAAGATAAGGGAACACCACCCCAGCTCATCTTTCAAAGAGAGTTCCCTTCGAGGGGTACATCCTGCACGGTAACCACCCACGTCCGGATGCGGGTTTGATGTCGTAAGAAGAAGAGTAAATTAAATTAGTAGAATTGGGATACACACAATTCCGTTGCTACTTTTTTTCTCTGTTTTTCTAAATCGACCGAACATGGAAAGTAAGCGACAAGCACACGAAACTGGTATTCGTGGAAATGCGGCTTCATCCCAAATCAGATCAACCAGATTTCGTTTTCCAATGATTTTCCAAAAGTCTGAATAATTCTCTAAAAGGACCCGGCCGAACTAGTACCCATTCTTTGTTCCAAATCTTCTCTCGGCTCTTGCGATCAACAAAAATATCTAAGAACTCAAGAAAACGTCCATAGAGATTGCTGTTAATGAGTAATTCCTTAATATCACGAGTGAAGTATTTCCTTCGCATTCCTTTGTAACAATACACCAGATTTCTGTAAGTAATGAGATTAGATAATTTTCGGGTGTCCAGAGGAAAAAGAAATTTATGAGGAAAGGGTATCTATCTATTGACTTTAAAGTAAAATTGTCAACCACGACAGATGTCAGAATATATTTACCAAACGAAGTTTTTCAGTAACTGGTTTGATGTTTTAGAGCTAAAAATAGAGATTCGTTTACTGTTTCCTGGTGGTTAAAAATTGTATCTATCATATCCCTGTCCTATTCACACCAAAAAATGGTGAAAGAATCGCAGGAGTTTCCATTACTTTCCCAAGATCAAGCCAATAAACTAAGAATTTCGAAGAGTGTTCTTTTTTTTGCATATGGTTTGTTTCGCCGTCTAGTGGTAGAATTTTAGTATCTCTCGTATCTATGTTGAACACTAATTCCACCGGAGGAAATAAAGTAACGCCATCTGTTTACGGAAATGTGTAACCTATGTGTGATCCGATAAGTGTATATCTTGTATTGAAATGTGTAGTTTATGAGTCGGATATCGTTCCAGTATTTGTCTAAGTGCTGGAGAACATCGGCTAAAACACAATCGGCAGACTAAGGTCTAGGAGTTGAACGTTGGTTCATTTTGCCTCCCCAGCCCCGTTTGGCAGCGCTTCAACGCGGCTGACACTGGTGAATAATTTCGAAACCAGAATTCATACCCAAATCTTTCCTTCATGAAGTTAAATTTTCAATGTTTGCACGGTTCTGCTGACGTCGCTTCTAACCAACTTCTACGTATACACAGTGTTAAAAAAAAAAAGTATAAAATATTTTAGGAGGATGATAATATGCATCAAAATATGACAAAAACATTGGGTCGCAAACGCTTTCTTTAGGAGGGAAGGCCTTCTACTGGCAAAGCATGCCTCAGCCTCTTTGGCGTAAGGAATCAGGCACTCTTTGAAATTTTCTTGTTTGGTCCTGTACGGCTTCAATGCATGGCATTATGTACAGGACCAACCAAGAAAATTTCAAAGAGTGCCTGATTCCTTACACCGAAGGGCTGAGGCATACGTTGCTGTGGACTGGTGTCACAGTGCGGAACTTATTAACTTCGAAAGTAGGCGTTTGCGAACCAATGCTTATTACACGTTTTCTTCTTATTTTGATGCATACTATAACCTCCTAAAATATTTTACACTTTTTTTTAAAACCGTGTATAGTTAATCACTTAGACTAAGTACGCGAATTGTTGCGGTAAACTACCTTTATAAAAGCCTTAGGACAGTAATAGCTAAGTTTAATATTTTAGGTCATTGAACTCTTAGGAGGGGGTAAAAAAAAGACGTCTAGGAAAGTCAGTTTTCATCTGAGGTAGTGAGACGATTCATTCTTTTCATCAACTAAGTGGTATCTGTGTTTCTATTCACAAACCAGTAATTTCACTCATTAACTTTAATAATGACGTTAAAAATTAAATGTTTACCCTAAAACACTCCGCAACCAAATATAATAGACGATAGCAATAGAGGTAGCCTACATAAGAGAAATACGTACTGAACTTTTTTATGCGTCATAAAATAAGAATCTTTATAACAAACTTAAACCGGAAAACAGTACACGACGAGATGGCATTAAACTGGACATCACTGTTGAAGCTTTAAATTTGGTTATAGACTATAGTAATACTTCACTCAGGAGCCATAGATATTTCAGAAACATTAAATGCAATTCGTTCTAATGGTAGAAACACGACAATATATGTCGTCGTTACCTTATCTTTATTTTTAAGGACTGGTTTAATCAACCGAGGAGAATAAACAATATTAAATTAACACGAAATTTAAAAAGGCGTCGCAATATAGAGAATATGATATCACGCGTTTATCTTGACTACTTTGATTTGAGAAAATATATGAAGATGACCATTTATATCTTAAGGTTTGCTTCAGATCTAGAAGACTAAAACATTTTTATTTTTAACTATAACAATTGGTTTTTGTGGTGGCGTTCAGGCTCTTGAAACGCTCAGCACATTTCTCTACAACGAAGCATTGGAAAGAACAAATTGTATGTATACTAATAAATTTTATTCCGACACTTTTATCATTTCGTTATTGCGTATGATAAAAATGGAAGACAATATTTCCTTACCTCACCGCTTACTACCAAGAAAATCAATAATTTGATAAGTAAATAGCAAATGAATGTTCGGAAAAGAAATTTATTGCATTTCACGAAAAATTACTGAAGCCTTAAATGCTTATGTGATTTTCTGTCTTTGTTATTAGGAAACAGTAGAGAAATGGAATAGCATATAAATGCAAATAACAAATAAACTAGAAATTAATCTTTATAAGTAGCAACAGACCAAATGAAAATCAATCTAACTATTATTTCTAGTCCTGAATAATGATGGTAACGGGAAATTTTATAAAATCCGTTTGCCGTGCATTTGCCATTCCATTCCTCAATTAACCTTTTCTTTGCCCAGTTCTTGACGTCACTTTTATAACAGAAAGGTATTTGCACCGTCAGAAGCAATTAATATTTGTAGAAGACCGCTCGCAGCGCTGCCTTAAAAAGGAAACCACTGTGCCGCAAAATCGATTTATGCGCGGCGTCGGTCAATCATGCAGATTGCAGCGGCACCGCATCCTCGTCCCCTTGAAGGCAGGCAGCCAGGCAAGCAGGGAGGGAGAGAGAGTTGGGCTGGGGCGTTTTACAGAGAGCCAAGAGGGAAATCAATAAGGAGTGTCGCTACGCAATATGGAAAAAAGCCCGCGCGCCCAATCGAAGTCTTGAATAATGAATACGGGGCGCCTGGACGGAGACGTGCGACACCAGGCACGCCGGAGAGGCTCTGTTGCGCTACACCAGTGCCGGATGCAACTCCAAAAACCGCGAAAGCACAGTGTACATGACTCGTCCTTAACACCAACGGAGGATGGTCGACTTGTGTGGCATCTTGCTCAAGAGGAAGAAAGATATTAAACGAATCAGCAAGATAAGAAATAGATTCACATTACTTCTTGTATCAATTACAGTACTTTGTTTAAGGTGAAATTCAGTATTTACTGCATATTAAAATTATTTTGCTACCACCTGAAACGAGAGAAACTGGGACAACCTGAAAAGAGCGTGGTGGATGAGCGGTTAACGCTCTGGCCTCGCATTCGGAAGGACGGCGGTTCGAGATCCCATCCGGGCATCAAGATTTGGGTTTTCCATGGTTTCTCCAAATCACACCAGGCGAATGCAGGGATGCTTCCTTCAAAAAGCATGGCTGAATACTTTCCTGTTCCTTGTCCCCAGTCCCATCCCGCCTCTAATTACCACGACGTCGACGATACGTAAAGCCATAAGTAAAAAAAAAAAAGGCAACCTGAAATTAAATTTACACAATTAATTTTGACTACCGGTGATTTGAAAAGAAAACTTAAGAGATAGTGAATAAACGAGTGAGCTGTTGATTCAGTGGTTAAAGCGTCTGACTACAGATCAAAAGGTACCCGGTTCGAATCCATCTCTCAGCAGGAAGTTTTAAAGACCCTTAACCCTACCTTCCCCTCTGGCACGGAGTGCTATGTACTGTGGAGTACGCAAGAACGCTTCTGTAGATCTGTAACTAACCTATGCCAGATAGGATTACCGAAGTAGGTTAAGATGGCGGTGATAGAAGCGGATTTCACAACCAGTAAAAACCATATCGATGGTTTATTACGACCACACAAGCCAATGGATAAACCACTTGTGTAATGAATATAAACATAGAGGTTCCAAAGCTATAGAAGCTATATAATCCAGATACAGTACTCAATAATAACGATTTTGAAGATAAAAAGGAACATTGATCTGTTTTGCACTGCTGACACTAATAAAACAGATCACATGTGCTCTTTATGCGTGGGAACACCGTAATTTCAACTCCTAAAATGAAATATTCTGCAGTTATCCAGAAACCATTGCAGCTTTCTCGACGGCCTTTGCGATCAATACAAATCGCTAAATGGATTAAATCAAACTGTTGCTGACAGTAATCGATAATACTTCGTTAAACCTGCGGCTTCAACCGCAACTACATAACCACAAGATCAAAGGATTCCTATAGCATCTAAAGCAGCGACATGACGGAAAATGTCGGTGTGACTAAAGTTTGTTCACAAAAGTTTCGGTAACCTACGTTTTACACTTGATATATATTTACATAAATTCTTTTTTAAAAAAAAAAACTTCCCCATCCTTACAGTTTATTCTATAACTATCACCTGAAAAGGCAAAAGTACAGTTGTGGAAAATATAGGTCCCTAACATCTCGGGACCACTGACTGTTGTAGAGCGCTTGCCACCTGGTCACGCAGAAGACTGGAACGTCTGGCCGTCCTTAAATCGATTACGAGCAGGAGTGGGCAGGTCCAAGGAAAATCTAGTAAAATGGGCTTATACTGATGTTTACCAGTATTAAGTGCGAATGTGGTGAGGACCAAACTATGAACCGTGTCCATCATCCTACAACAAAGATGACCTGTATCGAGCAACAACGAATGCACTTGAGGTTGCGAAGTACTGGGCAAAATGTGTTTAAAGCTGTTAATTTGTACAATGTATTTAACTGTGTAATTGATGTGTATGATTCAAGAATAATAATTCTATAACTTTCCAATTGTTTCTTTAAAACTTCAGTTTCTCATGTTTTCATACGCAGTCAGATTATATGTGCTTGGCGCAGCTTTCTCATCATCCCAACGTTACGAGCTGATTTCGACAGTATGATGGTATAAAATGCGGGGGACCTACTGGCTTTTATGTTCTATCCTCCAATTTTTTCACAGAAAACGTTAAACCAAACACTTAACAAAATTATTTCACTATCTCTGTTGCTGACTCTTAGTTCAATAAAAAAAAGTTGTATTTACTAATTGGATCCAGTACTGAAACCTAAAAGTTATTTATTTGTCAAATTTGTGTCCACTGCGTCTCCATCGCCATATTCTATATTAATTTACATGGTTCTAGAATTATTGTTTTTGTTACGCCTTCCACTTGCTTGAACCATCGCAGAGAAATCAAAGAATTATAACTGGCCATACTGTAGTCCAGAATCAAACCCTCACAACGTGATGTCAGTGCGTTAGCCTCTACGTCTGAGGGTTCACGTTATTTCGCCCTGGTGTGGTATTTTGAAGGACGCGGGTTAAAATCTCCGTCCGACCATCCTTATCATGCCTGGATGGTTCCTTCAGAATGACAATGGCCGAAGTATTAAAAAAAGAGAATACAAAAAAAATAAAAGCATGATCGGCTGGATTTATTGTAGCTACGGTAAAAAATTAAATGTAGATTGACAAAATAACGCCTCAATACGTCTGGATCCATGCATTAAATGGTATAGTAGATGAAATACGAGAACCATAAACAACGATGCCGATTTTGATACACTGTGTTGATAAATAAATTCACAGGACAATGTCGAAAGCATATTTATTTGCAGACAGTGACGATCGTCAGTTTTCACATAAATTTAATGTTGGTTAGTTTTAGTATAGTAAATGCATTAATTATATGACATTAATCACTACGGAAATTTGCTTGAAAACAGCACATTATAGCCGTAATGCCAATGGCTGGATTTTAATTCGCACCACTATTACCTCCTCGGGGTCCAGTGCAACACATCTTCAACCTGGTCAGCCAAACTTTTTCGTCTTTATCGCCATCTTTATAGTTTTTCTCCTGCTATAGTTATCACAGGAGTTAAGTAGCTGGAGATTGCACGCAATAGATGCAGTAGTTTGCTCTCCAGTTTTGTGGTACTGCTTACTCAGGAGTAGGAGCTAAATGCAGCGGAAAACTATTTGATTGGGTTGCACGACTCCTCCGGCGCAATCTCCTGTCGCGGTATCTGAGCCTTTGAAGTTAATGAAATGCAGTCTCGAATTTGGGTCGACCGACTTAGACCTCCGGCAGTCAGGACACTGATTTTGCTTCTGCATGAGCAAGAGACTCCGAAGTAGGTTAATCTTTAGCAGTTTGAAACACGTAATAAACTGTGATGATGAAGCTCTTAGTACCTGTCCACTAAATGAGCTGTAATGAAATTATAGTCCTTTCCCTACGTAGCAACTTGTTATAATATATTCATTTTTTACGTATCAAGAGTTGCAGAGCTTACATTTCCTTCAAAATTTTCAACCAATAAAACATTTGTGTACCAAAGTAAAACATTACTGTTGTTGCCGGAATTAGCAGATAAAACACCATCTATCGAAAGAAGGTCCTTAGTAAACTAAACAGACAATTAATAAAGCCTTTTTGTCACAAATGTTTTTTCAGAAAAAGTCGATTTTGTGCTTGAAATGAACTCTGTATTATTGACAGCAGTTGGCAAACATCTGTGAGGAAAAGTGAAAACCACCCCAGCGGTTACCTAGATAACTCTGGAAACGGACTGAATCCAATAAACAGTATAGCCGGTATCCCGAGGCAGAAATTTTAAATCGGGCCGACTGTAGCTCTTATGCCCTGAAATGTGGTGCCTTTAGGCACTCATCGAAATTTCCGGGTAATATTATCGTGTTACCTGCCTCACAGTAAGGGTATATGGCAAAAATTAACGTTGCACCTGGGCACGAAATTAAGCAAATTTTTGTAAACTACCATTAAAATTTTCATCACGATAAAAGATGTGAATGTTAAATAAATCACCAGTAGGAAAATATAAGTATGTCTATGGCTGAAACAAAATGATTTAGTGTGAACAGATGACTGTCAAGAGATTAAATTTGCTGGCAATAACAGTAAGTTACAGAATTTATTTTACCAAATGTTATTGAATATGTACTTTATTCAAATATTTCCAATGCATTTCACAAATTACTTGTAAACTTGATTGAAAAGAACTGCCAAATTATAAATACTGCAATATTGAATGGAAGTCTAATCACTAGCATACGAGTTTTAGTATTTGGAAAAATGTTTTATAGACAGACGGAAAGAGCACTAACGTCGCCCCTAAAACAGTAAATGTACTTTCAAGAGCACAATGTACAAAGATCGATCAAAGTTAAAACGTGAGGGTACTGCGAACAGCTAAGAGAGCTCAAGACAGGATTTCTTTTTGGGTATGCGAACAAAGAATGAATATTTATGCTAAAAACAGTCAGCTGGCCAGGTGCAAAAATAGTAAAATATAGATTTTATTTGATTATAAAGTGGAGGAGGAATTGCCTGTTTAGGCATAAAGTGTTAAAATCTTGGCAAGTCATATCTTGATCAACTCTTTGTACCAGATACGTTCGACAGGTGGCAGAAAGAATTTTAAAAATCTGTCATCTACTGGAGAGAATGAATGGATCTAAGAAGGAAAGTGAAGGAAGTTTGATACAAAATCTAGATCAGACAGTTACTTCAGAACGATGGAGGAGAAATGGACCGAAATTATGAATATCAGATACGAAAGTTGGAGTTCGTGCTAAGAAGAGCAGCTAGTTGCCGTTATAAACATTCAAGGACTGGACTTGGATGTAGTTGAAAAACAAGAGACAGGGGAAAATAGTTCCGGCAGTATGAAGACATATGTTGACGATTATAACTGCATGAATGTTGAAAGAAGTATTACAAGTAGTAAACAGAAGGGAGCAGATGATCATTTAGCACTTAATTTCAAGGATGAATGAGTTACAAAATTGTCATTTGTTGACAATGATTACTAATAACTCTTAACTCTAATTTTTATACAAAGTTAGCTCGAGTGCATCTATATTTGTTAAAAGTAAGAATAGATTAACACTCCTTTATAATTACTATAGGCAGCATCTCACATGAACTGAAGAGTATGACGGTTCGGGAGCATCAAAACTTTACGACCGAGCTCTAGGATAGAGACTCAGTCACAGTCAATTTAGAAAGGCTATCTTGACATCAGACAGAGGAATGCTTACTCCACGCAACTTCTCGCTCTGTGAAGCACAGTATGCAGAGCATGGAGAAGGGCACGAAAAATGGAGAGAGCGAGCTACATGTCATACACTGACATAGTTGAGTAAATATCTTAGTTAGTAGTGAACACCAGATTAGTTATTTAGAGTCTTCTGGCACGTAATCAGGAAAGAAATTTCTCACCAGGCTGGGATAGTTTTAGTGCTTATTGATTTACTTGCACGAATTGTGAATATGGTTTTTCAAAACTATTAGTGAAAGGATGTTACGAATATGACAAGAAAATCCCATTACAACATAACTGCCCAATTTACCCTTTAACAATTTGTTAAGTTGAAAGCATTATTTTCTATAGCAAAATGTAAAATGCAAAAAAAGAGACATAAATAAAACAGAAAGGTATGTTAATTATTTTTCTCCCAAATTATGATTTAAATGTTCGTAAACAACCAACCTTAATGCTTAGAAAAACTGTAAAAAAATAGTGCACCACAATCCTTCCTTTCAAGATACACTTTTACAGTACTTTATAGTACCTAGGTTTGTATAGAAGCCATGAATAATGGCCCAACCTAAATTTTAGACTAGCTGGTCTGCTGGTCGCGGTATCTAGTTTCGATCTGAAACTAAATATGAGTATTTTTCAAATGACGAGGCAAAAAATATATTTGAATCACAGTCAGTGATACCCCAGCACAACTGTCCTCAACACGTATTACAGTAAATTTACAAAAATAAATAAATATATAGATTAAATAAACTAAAATAACTGAAAAAAAGAAACATCAACTTAAAAAGCTTTAAAGGAAAATATGATTGATGACTATGGATAGCCGGCAGCTAAAGTGACACAAAAATAATAAAATCTGGCAGTCATTGGTGGCTGCCGATAGAAATCAAAACTTAAAACTATCAGCCACCTAATCTATGCTTTCGTCGACCCGACGGATCACTGGAAACCAACACAAGAAGCAACTGTCGAATTTTAGCCAAGTATTTTCACTCACTTCTCAATTGCGAGCCACCGATAGAACAATTAAATTTTGAGAAACTCCCACCCAACCCTGATTCAAAACCACCATCTCTTGAGGAGCTAAAGAAAATAATCAACTCTTTGAAAAACAACAAGTCTCCGGGAGAAGACGGAATCATAGCCGAAATATGGAAATTAAATTACAAAATCTCACACAAGCAATTTACAGAATTATATCAAACATTTGGGAAACTGAAAAAGTACTTGAAGAGTGGAAGTGTGCATTAATTCATCCTCTCCAAAAAAAAGGAGACAAAAGTGACCCAAATAATTACAGGGGAATTTCACTGCTCCCTGTAGCATACAAAATTCTTTCAAAAGCCCTGTTAAGTACACTAGAAGAACAGGCAGACCCATTAATAGGAGAGTATCAGGCAGGGTTTCGCAAAGGTCGATCTTGTTTAGAACAGATTTGGAACCTAAAAACAATTTTGCAAATGAGAAGGTGTAGAAATACTGTGATAACTTTTGTCGACTTTAAAAAGGCCTATGACTCAATAGATAGGCAAACATTATTCCATATTTTAGAGGAATTCAAAATCGACAGAAAAACAAGGTCGATTATCTAACAGACATTAACAGGTACAACTTCCAAAGTTAAATTCATGGGAGAAATATCAGAGGCATTTCACATCCATACCGGTGTTCGCCAAGGAGATGGACTGTCACCACTTCTATTTAACATGGTTCTGGAAAAAATTGTGAGGACATGGGAAAAGGAAATAAAGGGAATTCAACTCGGGATTAAAAAAGAGCAGAGAATCAATGTAAAGTGTTTGGCTTTTGCAGACGACCTTGCCATTTTAAACAGCAATAGAGAAGAAGCCAAACTTGCACTGGAGAAGCTTCACGAAATTTCACAGAAAACTGGCCTACGAATTTCCTACGAAAAAACTCAATACATGGAAAGCAAGCCTGCAGATAATCTTCCCATTACAACTCGGTATGGGAAAGTGACACAGGTAATGCACTTTAAATATCTGGGAGAGATCATCCAACCATCAGGACTGAACACAATAGCCAACCAAGAAAGAATATACAAAATTATAAAAAGCGTATAAGCTTACTTGGAATCACTACAATAAAAAATCTATTTCTGTCAACGCCAAACTAAGGTATTACAGCGCAGTAGTTCTGCCGGAAGCACTTTATGCTGCAGAAACTACAGTGATTCATGGTCATACAAAAATAAGAGACATTGAAAAGCAGGAAAGGAAAATTCTGAGGAAAATATTCGGACCAGTTTTTCGTGAAGGAATTTGGATAAAGAGGCCATCAAAAGAGCTCTACAAACAGATAGAAACAATAACTGACAACTTTAGAAAAAGAAGGATGAAATTTTATGGACATATTAGCAGGATGAACAAGAACAGGCTCACAAGGCAAATCTTCGAGATAGTAAACACCAATAAAAACAAGATTAAATGGATATCTGAAACAGAAGAGGAACTTAAAGAATTGGGGATCACAAAAGACAACATAAACAAACGAGAACAGTTTAGAAACATCATAAAGAAACATACACTTAAGCAAACACAAACCAAAAAAAGAACAGGAAACAAATGGTCAGAAGAGCGCAAGAGAGAACACAGCGAGCGTATGAAGAGAATTTGGGAAGAAAGGAAGAAGAAAAAAACATCATGACTACTCAAGTTCAGTCGCTCACTTTAAAGGGAATAATCGAAGAAGAAGAAGAATGTCATACGCACAACACGTCATACTTATAGCTACAGATATACTATTAACATTAGCATGTCTGTGAAGCAATTTCATAAGAATTTACCCATTCAAAAATCGCCCAATGTGCCTAAAGAAGTTTTCACTTCAAAAACTTGTCTACGATTGTGGATTCAATCCCGTAACCCTCCATTCTACGGTGCAGCTCTTTACTACTTCAACCACGGGAACCGCCAATTGCTGCAAACATATATGATCTAATTCGTACTATTAATATCAGATATACAACAAATAATTAAGAATTATAGTCAAGATAGTCAAAAAACTTTACGTAGATACGATATTATAGATACAGTAAAGTATAACCTTCCACGGGGACTAAGAACGCGTGATAATAGGTGTCTATACCTTACAGTCAAGTATATACAATACATTTGTGTATATAGGTGTATATGTGTACAGAGCCCGCTGTGCGCACGTCAGTAGGTATATCTCGTATTATAAACAAGTATAATCTATACTTCACTGCAGTCCAAGCGCAACACGTCATACTTATAGCTACAGATATTTTGCTATTACAGCATGTTGGTGACGCGAACTCATAAGATTTTACGCATCCAAAAAGCATCCAGCGTGTATATCATACGCACAACACGTCATAACATGTCGGTGACGCGAACTGATAAGATTTCATCCATCCAAAAATCACCCGACACATCTAAACAATTTTCACTAAAACAAAAAGTATTTTCCGACCAGATGATATCAATATGCAGGGCCTCGGGTGACTGGTAAGCATGGAGCAGTTTTGGAAAAAGTGGAAGATTTTAAGTACTTTGGGGGGCTGTTGAATGAGATGAACTTAATTGAAAAGGAGATTCTGTCGAGAATACAAGATGAACTTAATTGAAAAGGAGATTCTGTCGAGAATACAGTCATTAAATAGCTGTGGCTTGGCTTCCAGAAAAAGTTGAAGTTACTATATTTACCTAGACCGTCAAAACTTAGGATATATGAGACTGTAATACAGTCAGTAGTGCCGTATGGTTCCGTACTATGAACTTTCGGTCACACAAATTTTCCGTCCAGTTAACGGAGGGAGATAAGTGTAGAAGAAGAAAATTAGAAAACTAAGACATACGTAACAGCTGTCTAACACAGCAACGAGAGTAAAAGGACGAAGGCGGTATGATCACATAATGAGAAAGGTTGAGGATCTCATCGCAGATGAGATAGATGGATGCCTCTGAAGGAAAGACAACACGCGGAACAACACGATTCAAGGGGATTGATGCAATCAGTGAAGACATCCAGGTGAAGGAGGAGTAGAAGGACAGAGATCGTTGAAGAAAGTTAGAGGCCGTTCAATTAACAGAGGCTTCTCAAGGTCAGTATGATTTTTCCTACTCCACTTATCCCTACTAGTGAAGGGGAAATTTAACACTCGTTTCCCTGGATACAACGGTCAGCACGGAGAAGTAGGAAGGAAGGGTGTGGTGAGGTGCGATGCGGAGCGTAACCAGGAAACATGACCTTGAACCGCCAGCTCGGAGTAAGCAGGATTTAATAGGTGAGACAAGGATCGGGTATTTTTCGCGATGACACTACAAAAGGTAGGTATTATAACATGAACGTCACCCAAAAAAGTGGTTATGTATGCAACACAATCAAAATGGCAAAAAAAGTATAACGTTTAGAGTAATTATTTGTAAATGATGCAGAACCCTAGTTGTTGGGTAGCCTTGACAGTACTACGAAAACGGGATTGCAGTTTAGAGCGCACCTCTTGTTTGAAATTCGCACGCGCTATTTTCTCTCGTTGCAGGTGAAGACAAGCCAAGGCCTGGTTTGCGCACAAAGAGCTCTTGTATTCTGGCTCTCCTCGGCTCGCCTTCGGCGCGCAAAGTGATAACTTTTATCTCGTTTACCACCGCCGTGGCCTAATATGACGTTCAAACATAGCCACAGGCAAAGATCAACAGTGACCGTGCGGCTCTTGAGGCAACTGGCCGCAAAGCAGAAGAAGAACAGTTTGTGAAGCCGAAGAAGAAATAGGTATTACAGAACTGATGCTTTCCATCGTATAGCTATCAGTGACTAATTTGTTTGAACTTATTAGATGCATTACCTATATGCAAGGGACACAGTACGGCAGTGGAAAACTTCAAGAGTTTTTTTTATTCGAGCTTAACGACTCGTTGACGTCGTGGTCATTAGAGCAGGTAGAGAATTGGGGCCAGTAAGAAGGAAGAATTTGGCCATGGACGTTTGAAGGAACCATCCTGGAATTTGCCTGTAGCAATCTCGGAAAAGTATGGTAAACGAATCTGGATGACTCGAACAGGATATGAGCCCACGTTCTTCCAAGTGCCAGTCACGAACGTTAACAGCTCACCCACCAAGCTCGGTGAAAGCCTCTGGTTCGAATTCTACCTTAGGCAAAAAACTTTGCCACCAATCCTTATTTTACTCTAAAGAATGCATTAGCTTATACACAGCTGCTACCTTAATCAAGTGAGGATTATTTTTGCTATGTCATTCATTTCTTTTTAATGGACTTACCGCTCACTGAAACAGAAAAAATCGTTTCTGATTACTTCGTCCATTCAAATTGAACAAAAATTCTTACAGACAGAGTCAAAAACAGGTTAAGTTAGTATAGCTATACCGTTGAGTTCCGTGGCAAATTCATCGGCTGGGGCCCCCAACAGTACCGGACCTATGGAGGGGGGAAGGGGAGGACAATGGGAGAAAGCTATTACAAGTGGTGTAGGCTGGGGCCTTGAGTATGAGACCCTTTCACTTGCGGGATGGGGATCCCCTCCGGCTGGGGGCCTGTGGCATTTTGCCCGTTCTGCCACCCTATTGTTACAACACTCGATTATGACTTTTTACCCTAAAAACTCATTGTTTGTCTCCAAAATATCAATTTCTGTCACTTTTAGACTGCATGCTTTGCATGTTCGGTTTAAATCAACATTAAGAGGTCCAACGCAAGAAATAAATCAGTTCAGGTTTAGCGGTCATCAGCTGAGATTCTAAAAACTATTTTTTTTTTTTTTTTTTTTTTTTTGCCCCAACTTGACTATTGAGGATTATCAATAAACTACGTAGCTCCATTTTTGACCTTCTGTGAACCCGTAGCTTTTGTCCCACACAGAGTTAATTAAATGACGGGAATAAATATTTACAAGCTCTTGTGTGTTCTGTACCTTATTTTAACCATGACAAATAATGTTAATGAAACACTACGTGGCTTGGTTCGGAATCTCCCCTCCCCCTCCCACGTTTCCCACCGTAGTTTTCTATTCAACCCCTTCTCCTTCTACTTCGAGCCACGTACTTTATGGATGCCCCCTTGCTAAAAGTGCTGAGTGGTTCTGCTAAGGGTGATATTATATTCCACGCGTAATACTCTGAACATCTGAAAGATGTGATGACCTCCTTTCTAAATGAAATCGAAGCAGTTGCTTGTAAGGTTGGTAATTAACAATTAACAAGTCGCAAGGGCAGACCCTGGAATAAGGAGGCATTTAACAACGTGAACCTATCTACCGATTTGGAACTATTCTAGACACGTCACCATTACCCAAAACACAGTCAGGAGTTTACACATAGTATTTAAATAAGCAAAGATAAACAAATTTACTACTTGTTATTTCCGCTTTAGCATAGCGTCAGTATTCTCGTCATTAACAGTTAATGGTTGCAAAGATGGGCCACGTACTTTAACAAGGAAACAATGGATACTCGTATACATGCAGGTGAAGATTCTAACGCATTCTTTCTGTTAACCCTTCCCTATGCACTCGGGTATAACACTTCGGGACTTCCTCGCAAAGCAACTGAAGCGGACCCTAGATGGTAACGGGACCGACGAAAGATGGTGATGGAGGTACTTTGGCTGGTCGCGGAGTGTAACAGTCGAACGTGGCTGATCAAGCAGAGAGAATACTCTACGGTTGCCGGCCTCGGTAGCGTAGGGGCTAGAGTGTTAGCTCCACGTGCCGAAGGTCGCCGGTTCGAGTCCGGCCGAGGGCATGGGTGTTTAGTGTATGTGTTGTCTCCATGTCGTGTCGATCATGTTGTGTATAGAACCACTTGGAAAAATAGTACACTGTGAAGCGATGAAATACACTGGATGATTCAAAATACACTTAAGTTGGCTGTATGGCCTCAAAGCGAAAAGCCATTAAAAAAAAAAAAAAATACTCTACGTATCGTTCACATTCGAGACGCGACTAGAACAGCAGCGACGCTCATGTGCACAAAGAGAAAACGTTACTTGGTAGTTCACGTACTATTGAAAAATTCAAACTCGGAAAAAAACGAAAAATTTTCACTCTTTACTCCAAATCCAAGGTGATTTCCCGAATTGGGAGTTGAGGCAAATTTTTTTTTTTCTTGTATTATTTATTTTTTTAAATTTGATTTGTTTCCTCAAACGACATGATTTCATCAGCTTCATTTTATGAGAGAGAATAATCTTTCTAGTGAAACAGGGTATACATGAATGAAAACAATCCTTGAAGTACAAGCGAAAAAATTTCAGAGTCATTTGTCTGAATGATAATCTGCATTATTTTTTGCTTTGTAATGCATAGCCTAAAGATTGTTACCAAATGAAACCAACAAACTTTCCGGAAAGATACGTTCGTTCGTCGTTTACACATTGCACTTGATTAATTAATATGTGATTTTTATCTCGGATTAAGGTAGTGATTGCAAAGAAATTTGAATCGATAAATTTGATATATCTGAATACAATAATTAAACATACAACCTTTTAGAAATCACATTTAAAACTCTTTCATAGGTAAAGAGACGTTTTACTGATTATTTTCGTTCATTTACAAATAAAATAAGCTTATGATTGAATTGAAAATTCAGCATACTGTACGAATATTCAGCGAGTAGGCTAGTATGCGAAAACGTGCCGATAGTTTTGGTATTAAAAGTTAGATCTTAAAAAAAATAGGTATATTGTCCCGGAAATTCTAATGGAGTAATTGAGCTTTTTTTTATGTTATTCACATAGCGCAAGATACTGCCTCCACCAAAACTTCTTTATGTATTAGAAGTATGTTCTACTGAATCATGTTTCGGACGAGTGCTACGTCATTCAAGCATTTTTCACGCAATCTCAACAACTACAGCTGTCAATTCAAGATATTTGAAGGATTGGCCGTTGTCTCTGTTGGCCATGGTGAGTCAGATTGTTTCCGCAATCTTTGGAAGGCTTCTTCAGTGCACATCGAAGTGAAACTGACGAGGAGTCTAGAAGGATTTTCAATATATTACGAGTAAAACTTTCTGAGGCCAAACCACAAAAACTAGAAATTGGTGACTTCCTTTTTATAAATAAACTAGCTGACCCGGCAATGCTTCACTATTGCTGGACTTGAGTAGGCACATAGATTAAATGAAAAAATATTTACATATAAATTTTAAACTGCTGTTTCATTCATTTTCGGTTGGAAAGGGTCAGAGGGGATGCGCTTTGGAAACCATACGTAGGCAGTATTTTTCTGTTTGTTTTAAAGTATAAGTGTACAAATTCTTATCTAAATCGGATAAAAAATGTGGTTTGCCTAAATTATGGGGTGAAAACGTAATGGGGTTGGAAAGGGGGAGAGGGGATGAATATTCGGAAACCATACGTAGGCAGTATTTTTCTGTTTGTTTTAAAGTATAAGTGTACAAATTCTTATCTAAATTGGATAAAAAATTTGATTTGCCTAAATTATGGGGTAAAAGCGTAATGGGGTTGGAAATGGGGAGAGGGGATGAATATTCGGAAACCATACGTAGGCAGTATTTTTCTGTTTGTTTTAAAGTATAAGTGTACAAATTCCTATCTAAGTCGGATAAAAAATGTGGTATTGCCTAAATTATGGGGGTGGAAAGGGGGTGAGGGGATTAATATTCGGAAACCGTATGTAGGCAGTATTTTTCTGTTTGTTTTAAAGTATAAGTGTACAAATTCCTATCTAAATCGGATAAAAAATGTGGTATTGCCTAAATTATGGGGTGAAAAAATTATGGGGGTGGAAAGGGGGCGAGGGGATTAATATTCGGAAACCGTATGTAGGCAATATTTTTCTGTTTGTTTTAAAGTATAAATGTACAAATTCCTATCTAAATCGGATAAAAAATGTGGTTTTGCCTAAATTATGGGGTGTTATGGGGAATAGGGGGTGACTTTTTTGAATTTTTTTTTCACAGGAACCTTCGCAGACGCACACTCGAAAACTCTCCAAAGTTTCATTGCAATCTGATAAATTGTATAGGAATGTACAGAAGACGAACAAACCCACAAACCCACAAACATTGATTTTTATATATAAGACAAGCAACAAAGATATTACACTTTACTCTGTGACAAACAAAAACTAGAACATTGCGATAGCACTAAGTGTTTGAGGGAAACACGGGATCGGCGATTTTTTGTTCAGTAAACACTGTCCTGTCACCAACCAGAAAATGTGTACGAAAATAAACTTAATTAGTCAACTAAAGTCATCTTGGAGCGAACAGCAACATGCCCTTCGCCCTCAGCCGTGGAATATGTAGCTGCTGTTTAAATGAGTATCGTCCATGCGAAACATGTGGACGGAGTTGTCATGAAGTTGGACGAGTAATCACAGGGTGTTAAAACAAACTCTACTTTGCGATCGGCATTGCTCTTCTAAGTTCTACAAGTTGTAACAGCAGAAATTGAGCGTAACAAGCTGGTACGAGACATATGCCATCCTATGTCTGTGCAGGAATTCTAGTCTACGAGGCTTAGGTAGAGAAAGAGTTTCCTGAAAACCACTTACCTTCCGATAGACAGCCCAAAATGCGAAAAAATTGGTTGCTACAAGTACTCTAGTGTATCTACATCAGAGAACTACTGGACGACTTGACTGTCGGGCCACCTAGAAATCAGTTATTAAACCGTCTCCGAATTAGTCATTCCAAATACAGAAACAATGATTTTAAGAAGGGCTGTTTCAGGACACAGAGCATATGAATGTATTCTCTTTACGATTCGAAACTATCAACGTAGCAGAATACATCAAACTATTTAGCTGTACTTCAATACATGGAAATTTAGTAGCTATTTATTGACGATTGTATAGCTCTTCACATCATAAACCACATCAGAACATTGCATAATCGCGTAGCATCAACATTATCCTGCTAGCCACTTCTTCACTTGAGACTGCTGTTAACGTCGATCACTAGTTTAACATTAAAGGCATCAAACACAAACAACAAGTTGTTCTGAATATTTCCATCACTATACAGTGCTTGTACCAAAAGCAGAGTCCCTGAAAGCGTATTAATTTTAATAACAAAATAGAAAGACTATCGTTTTTGTAAGTTCAATAAATGTAAACGAGACTTTATTGTTTGAAATGAGATAGCGTAATTCCGATGCTAATTTTTTGACAGACAGCTTTAAGGAGAATATGGTAAGAGGTATCTCAGATTAACTGTCCATGAATTTCTGTTAGCAGTACAGATAATAAGAACGTTGACAGATGCTTACTTTAAATATCTAAATTCGGACTGTGGTATATTTTCTAAATTGTGTCGAGGATTCCGATGCAATTAACGCAGCGAATCGGGGCAGGAATTCAACTGTCTCTACAGAGTGAGATTTTGAATTTCCAGAATTTTATTACGTTGACAGAATTTTTCCTCAAAATAAAATTATTCTTAATAAGCATTCAGCACACATTTTGCCTGTAAAAAAATATCTGGAGAGACAGGAAATTCTATTTATTGCTACGGTACTAAACAAGAAATCCGTTCATTGATAACCTTCAGATGTCATACACATATCCTGAAGAAGATTTTTTTTATGAAAGTTAAATGCGGAATAAAAAGCATCCGAACATTACCGCACGTTAGGTTTAACAGTTTTACGAATCATAAGTGCCTCTATAAATTAATGTTATAGCCAATCCGGGACAAGATATGGGAAATAAAAGTTCTGAAATAGAACGCTATTCATGTCATTACGTGGGCTCAATTTACAAGATTAATAGTAAACTTTCTAGCCTTGTCGGATTCGAAGTTACGGCGTCCATTTCGCTTTTAAATAGCTGTCTCGTAAAGTACGGATATGTGATAATTATCTGCATCAAGAAACTTTTCCTCAAGAAAAAGCATTTGCCTAATATGGTAACTGAAGGCAGCTCTTTTAATGACCAGCATATCTGAATTTAATTCAGTCTCGAGAAATAAAATAATTTTGTTTACTTACCTTCTTTCTCCATCTCCATTCAGATCTCCTAAGTCTTTGTGACTTACCTAGAAGAAAAAATAACAAAACAAAATATTATCCAGAGACGACTTAGACATCCAAGCATATGAGCTTATAGCTATCTATCACTCGTCATTATATAACTGAAGTTTAAATCCTTTTATTTAGCTTTTACGCAGTAAGGGGAAAACGAACTGTAGTAAATTGCTAAAACTTTTCTATGTTAATGCTAGAATACTTTGTAAATGATATATTTACATTCCTAGGCGAAACCATTGGAATAATAGACAAAGCTTATAAGTCACTGAGGCACTGCAAGTGCCTGCTTTAATACACATTTTGCAACAAACAGTTACAAAAGTTATGTCAGTACAAAAGTGATAACATCAAGGTTATCCAAATTTTTGTATCAACAGCTCCTTAAAAAACGATACCAAAACGCGTATCCAACTGAGTTACTTAATATTTCCACTAAGTCACCAACCGACCACAATTTTAAGTTTTGTTTTTTTTTTTTTTTTTAATCTATTCAACATCTTTATAATGCTCGAAGCAAAACTATACTATGTAAAATGTTTTCTAAATTTTTTATGATATATAGTTTGTTTAAACCTAGTACCGTTAACGTACAAGCACTAAACACGACGCATTAAACAAAAGAAATGTAGTAGTAGATTCTAAGCTAAGTTTTATGCATTAAGGTATTACAATCCTTCAGGGAAAAACGTTATTTAAGACCTAAATGATATTTTATTCTATCCATACTGTATCTTCGTTTCCATGAAAATATGAGAAAAAGACTATTGTATATTCATTTGCATTTTCCTGTTATAGTTCATTGTGAAAGAGAAAATTAATGAATAGTAATAATAACCAAAAAATATTTATATTTTTCTTACTCCCAACCAAATTTCTTAAAAGAATTTATTATTACTGATTGTAACAGAGACTTAGATTCGTCTTCCATGAATCTTATGCTATTTCTAGCAAATGGTGGAAAGTGTAGGGCTCGTGGTTTAAGATTATGTTCACTAATGGTTTTATGATTAGTGGATGTTTTGTAAAAAGGACAGATATAAAACAACCGATCAAGCTTATCTCATATAAAATATATTGTTTTCGTCAGGACCTAGAAAGACAGTGCATGAGCAACATTTGAATGTCATCATCTTGAGTAGTATTCCATATTAAATGACAAAACAAGTTAAAACATTCCACAAAAGATATTTCTTGCTTAAGCAATTTGCAGCTGAAATACTAAGAACAGAGCAGCCCTAAGGTAAATATTTTTGGGGCATGTTTGTGGCCCTGTTTATTTAAACCAGTACTTAACAAACAAAAAAAGACTTGTATTAACACGAAGCCACTGACATCACACACAGCGATAAAAAAGTTACGGCAGTTTGATACCGATAAGCAGAACAGTGAGGCTGTGTGTTCTAACCTATCGAGTTCACATTTTAGTGGCACATAACGCGAAATACTGACATCCGCTAGTATGATCATCTCAATGAAATCGGTGAAAAAATACTTCAATGAAATAATATTCAAGATGATTTGCTGTTATAAACTTTAATGAATATTAATTATCCTGTAATTAATTTAGGTCAAAGCAGTTTTCATCTACTGTGGTTACCTTTAAGGTTCTAAACAATTTTTCTGCAGTGGTGATTTAATTTTTTTTATAAGTATTTTATAATATCAAAAATGTATTTATTATTATGACATAGAGCAATGCACCAACCTACAAATATAAATCGGACTTCGTATTGGCATTACATACGTCAATGGTAAATACGCCGAAATGCATCATTTTTAAACTAGTTAACAACTACTTCAGATTTTTCCCTCTTCGCACAAAAACGAAGTTTTACGTCAACAGGGCAGAAGTGGAATGAAGCTTCAAACACGTTCATTTATTTATTTAGTTTTTCAGTAGCTATATTACATTTTATCATGTGTGCAAAACACAGGCGCTACAACTTCTGACAAACTATGGGTCTCTCACTAAATTGTAGAGTGTCATTTTGGACGTTAGGGTTAATTAAGAAATATAAGTATTTTTCAGATGTTGAATTTTGTGAAGCTAACTTGTAACAGGTCTGGTTGGTGAACGCAGACGCAATTCAGCATAGCTTGTTGTTCGATAAAAATGCTTACGGCAATTTCACCTTCGTCTGGTTCGTCAGCTATGACACAAATACACGTTAACTTTGAACAAAAGTGGTATTACTCTCCCCTTTCTTCGGGTAGACTTGAACCAGTCAATTTGGGTTAGTTAATCGATCGCACCGACTCTTGCGTAGCGCTAATGCCTTCCAACCAACCTGCCATATCTCGTCAGTCATAGTCATTCAATCCATAAGTCAGTATTGGGAGCAGTAATTTTGTTTTAAGACGCTAGCATTGGGAGTAGTCCTTGTAGACCTTATCGACTGTACATGCACAGTTTTCAGTGGCCATTAAACGAACTTACATCCAATTAGCCGTCTTAGCATTCTTATAGGATAGTTAATATCAGCTAGTGTTAAACCAGTCCTAGCCTTCTCTATCTTCGATTCTCTTACCGTAACACGGAGTGGCCTCAGATATCTTGATAAATTATCACTATTAGTAACCCGCAAGACGAAGAACCTTCACAGAAGAGCTGATGATCTTAGAAGACGTCTAAAAACACGAAGGTTAGTCACTCCACTTACGGTTCAACACTCACAACGACCACAAATAGGGCAAACAAACATGCGGACCCCTGATACCGCAGTAGCGTTACTAATGTCTGAGTATGGTAGCCTAAGAACTTCATTACAGCACCTCCCAGCAACCGTTATTTTTTGCTGTTTTCTTTCTTCTAAAGAGTGGTCCTCCAGGGAAAACAGTGACACTAGCAATGTGACCTATCCATCTTTTTACGACACGGCCCCTTAACCTTTTACCGCCTTAGTTTCCTTGCACTATCTTCATTTAAAGGTCCTTATTATTCCTGCTCATTATCTTACCAAAAAACTTAACGTTTTCTCATGCACAAACTTACACAGACGTTTCCCTATCACCAGTTCCGGGATGAAGAAATCATTTGTTTTTCTGTCTGCCCATGACGTTCGCAGCATACTCCACCAGTACCACACACCAGATGGATTTATGGAGTTTTGCCTTTAGTTTTCACTGTCCATGTTTCACAACCGTGCAGGAATATATAAAAAAAAAAAAAAGGAATAGCGTCTGAACTAATCTCTTTTTCGTGTTGATGGTTACTGATCTCTCTGCATAACTTCTCCATAGTTGCACTCTCAGAACAACTGGCTAATATTCAGTTAATGGCGGTAACCAGTGAATAAACCAGCAGGTTAAAAAAAAAAAACAATTATCAGGAGATGTGCTCAAGGTTAAAGATAAAAGTGAAAGGTGGCTACGAGAGAAAGTTTTTTCTTCTTGTAACAAAGCAAAACGTTAAAACGTTTGTAATATGATATATTTTAACCTTTTGTCGCACATTAAATTCCATAATTCCGTTACCCTTATTGGACTTTTTTTTTTTTTTTTTTTTTTTTTTTTTTTTTTTTTTTTTTTTTTTTTTTTTTTTTTTTTTGCTAATGGCTATACGTCTCGTCATCATCGAGCTAATTAGAGATGTTAATTAAATGTTAATCTTTGATGTAGTGGTTTAGTTACATTTTTCTGAGAATTATGACGTACTACATTTAAAAAAAACTGTGGATATAAATGATCAAACGCACTTAGTAAAAAATTAACAGAATCCAAAGAGTGGAGTCTTTATTTTTGTGGCAGTAAGATCATCTCGTATCTCGTGAGGGAGTGTGTTCATCTGAGATGTAGTGTGTTGCACTCTGTCTGTACAACCTAATAATTATTTCCTAATCTCTTCCGTAGATTTTGTTTGACGTCTGGACAGGACGCAGCCAGCTTACAGGTTTCCGAAGTGTTTTCGTATATTCTTATTTCCTCAGACATATTTACGAGGCGGAGATAAATCCACATTCTATCAGCGGACAAGAATTGGTTGCTTCCTTCCGTAATATGGAAGGAAATATACAATATATTTCAGTTAAGGATCTTGTTGAAATTCTGATTACATTCTAAGATGGTGACGCTTGAATCAAAATAGGCTGGAGTTTCCAGAGGCTGAGGCCGTTATGAGACTATATCTTAGTTCGCATTTCATGACTGATTTTTTTCCTTACTGCTTTAAGACCCTTTTACGTCGATGTCGTTAGTGGCAGGAAAGGATTGGACGTAAGAAATTTGGTGGAGTGCAGGCTTAGCATTCTGAAACAACTATCCCGGAATTAACGCGGGGTGATTTCAGGAAACCAGGAAAAACCGAAATCTGGAAGGAAGGACGGAGATTTGAATATACGTCCTCCCGAATGTCAGGCATTGATTGGTTTATTCCGCGTCTATTCTTTTGCAGCGTGACACAATCTATAAAAAGGAATCCGGATAAATTTGAAATCTAAAAACTCAGAAACTGCTGAGCAGTTTTAAAGTTTAGAATCTCAATTTACTTGTTTGATCATTCTTATATTTCAACGTTACATAATGCAGTAGCATTAAATGAAATTCTAAACTTGACAAATGGTGACAAATACCAAAGACGGAACGACTAGATATTGCGTACTTCACACACAACTACAATGACTCCGAACATAGCCTTTAATGAAAGCAATAAAATCAGCCTCCAATAATAACTACTTTTCACACTGAACAAAACTTTGAACATCCTTTCCTTTAATACGGAATATTCAGCCTTTAAATACCATAGATTGTCATATTGAATGCAAGAAGCTAATAACGAAAAAACAACAGATTTTCTTTGATCACAGTCTCTCACAGAACAACTACAATGTCTCTGACAATCGTCTTTAGAGTTCTGTTCGCATTAAAATGGCGCCGCAGTTTGTAACTCCCTGAAACAAATCTAAAGTAAAGATTTTTTTTTTAAATCTCGTTTAGTTGTGGATACTTGATATGCAATTCTGAATACTTGATATTCAACAGTACAGGTACAGAATAAATTTTAATTTTGCGTTGCATAGGCAAATGAAGCAGCATAAGAGCCACATCTAATCTTTGATATCGATTCAGCAGTGTTCAGATATTGCTGGATTATTCGTAAAATAAATGTGTCACAACCTCTTAACACATACGTTAAATTTGGGCTTTGACCACAAGCTTTCAAATTCTGAAATCCATTCAAAATCTGTATTTTCTGTGTGATGCTGGAATAACAGACACATTCTAGATACATTTTTATGTGTGTAGTATGTGTTAATGCGCGTATGATCCATGTTTTGATTTTCGAGCAGCAGCATTAGCAGAAGTAATTAGGTTGAAAACTAACCTGGACTAAAATGAAAACTGCCATTTCATATCAAAGTATCAAAACCACCTCATTCTTAGAACCGTTTAATTTAGTACCGGAAATTTGCTGTACGAAATCAATGAAGCTTGTTAGGAATGAATCTTTTTGGACGAATAAAAATAGTTTACGGGTAAATCAACTTCAACTCACTCTTTTCTTGGTAGGGTGCGTGTGAATCTAGGTCCGCTTTAATTCCGGAAATGGATGGCGTGAATTGTATGAAACTTGCTACACGTTTCTCCTTGCGTGAATAAAAGAAGTGTATAGGTAAATCAACGCCAACTACACCGGGCAACACCAGGAACTCCTCCAGTTTTTTTAAAATAATATCATCGTGTTTGCGAACTTTATGTGAGAATAGTTATCACAGCTCTCTTAAGTCTTGAATAGCTGGATGACTACAGGAACTGGCTTGGGGAACTCCGACAACATCCACCGTGCCTGCTACCGCTAAAAATAAAATCGCACGCTCGCCGTGGGACCGTCCAAACGTGCTCTCGCCACCGTAACAAAATGTTTGTAGCTGCGGGCTGTGTGAGCATAGGGGGTGAAAGGGTGCATATTTTATCCGGAACAGGGCGAGCGACCCCGATCGGCTGTGGACTGCTCAATAAAGCGATGTGGCAGGCAGCGAGGAACGCACAGTGGAGGCGGCGATTTTTCACGCAGTGAGTCCCGCGTTTATTACCACCCCTCCGGCAGCTCCCTCAACAGTACTGACCCTCCAGGCTGTCGCAGTATAGAAAATCTCTGACACTAAAGGACACTTTTAAATTTATTTTTCAGTCATGTTGTGACATTGCAGCATCTTTTCATATACCGATCAAAGAGTTTCTAACTACAAGAAACGCATATATGTTCCAGCGCATTCAGTGAACAAGCACGTCGTCACATAGTGTAAAAAATGTCTTTTTTACTATTTTCCATTGTTATTCGGCTTAGTCTTTTGGAGCGTCCATTAATGACGTGAGGTATTTTTTCGGTCGACCTCGCAATTTTTGAGACTTTTCTTTTAGCTCTACCCCCCCACCCCTCCTCCTTCCCCTTGGTGAGGTTTCGTGAGATTACGACGGACCCTTCCCTTTGCCGTCGAACAGCATATAGAGGCATCAAAGGACAGGGCCAAGGAACGGGGAAGGACTTCGGCAATGGCCTTTTGAAGGAAGCATCCCGGCATTCGCCCAGAGCAGGGGTCCCCCAAGTGGTCGATACCGACCCCTTAGGGTCGATAAGAGATCTCCCGGGGTCGATTAATACAGAGGGGTCGAAAGGGGGTCGATTAATACTAAAGAGGATCAGTTAAACTGTACAGGAAAAAATAGTCATGTTCTACTAACAATCAGGTCAATAAATTAAAGTAAAGCTCATCCTCTCAATTCTCGTCTGTTTGCAAAGTCATGTGAAGTAAATGATGAAACATGTGACAAGTTAAAACAGTACAACAACCAACTGTTCTTTTTGGCAGGTCTTTATTTGAAATTCATTCCAACTATCCATAGTTTTGTTCCTATTTTTTGAGATTATAATAATAATGGATAGTATCTCGTTTTTCTGTTAATTTTATTGGGTGGATTTTATAAATTATTTCGTTGAGTTGTTATGCAGGTCTCCTTATTGCTTAGCATCAGAAATGCCAAAAATGATTTAATGTGTTTATTAAATACTTGTGGGGGCCGATAAGAAGGCAAATATCGTTTCAAAGGGTCGACGGGGTAGAAAGTTTGGGGACCCCCGGCCTAGAGTGATGTGGGGAAACCATGGAAAAATAAATATGGATACCCGGACGGGGATTAGAACCCAGAGCGTTACCGCTCACACACCACGCTCGGTAGACTCCAACTAATTCTTTACTGGTGGATGGTAAGGAGCCCCCTTTACACATTAGAAGACAATATATGCCACGGCAAGCAGTAGTGAAGTGGCCGCAATTTTCAGCAAGAGATTAAACAACGAAAATCTTCCAGAGGGTGCTGTATTGTTTCATTAGTAAATATTGGATCAACAGGCATCAAAGTCTTGCTCCTAAAAAAGACAAATCACTAAGTCTTTGCACGTTTGATGCTATTACACCACTGACTACAACAGACTTGAGAAGACTCAAATACTATTCTAGACCTTAGTCATAAGCGAAATTCGAAGGCCAATACAACAACAATCCATAGAATCTCTAATTTACTATACAGATGGATCTAAGTTTGCAGATGTAGCCAGATGTACAGCTTCTAAAATGCGAAAAGCACAAGCTGTCACCAATATTTTTGTTCTTTATGGCTTTACACGTCGTCAGCATCGAGGTAATTAGAGGCATGAAAGGACTAGGGGCAAGGAACAGGAAGGAATTCGGCTATGGCCTTATGAAGGAATCATACCGATATTTCCATGGATTTCAGAGAACCATGGAAAACAAAAATCTGGATGGTCGGATGGGTATTCAAACCCGGACGCCGAATGCCAGGTCCGATTGCCATTCTCTTCGAGTATCCTAACAACAGAATTGACGGCGAATTTAGAAGCTCTACGGGATAACAGCAATTCCAGTCTTCTTAAGTTGGAATTCAGCAATGAAAATTCTGAAGAATCACATCTCCCCCGGACAAAACAACTCTCGTCATTACGTTGTAGCGTAGCGGGGAATGAGAAAGTTGATGCACTAGTGAAGGAAGGGGCATATGATGGACATTAGGAATACTGCGAAATATTGCATGTTGACTGCTTCAGACTTTTTAAAATAATAGTAATAACTATAAAAAAAATTATGACTACGTAGCAACGAGAATTGAAAGCAGACTCATACACAAGAAAAAGATTCTACGAGACAGTGCCTCAACACATCCCAAAAATTTTATAAACACTACAGTTCGCCTGGACCCTAAATAGTCACATGAAGCAAAAACTGAGAACTGCGTACCGAAGTATGGAAAGAGCAATGCTAGGCTTTACAAGAAGAAATTTACCTTTATTTATGCATTATAAAAACTGTATACCGTATGGCAACTAGCCAAGTGAACAAAAAACTACCAAACAAACGGCTGAAAGTTTGCTGTCGATTTATAATGCAAGCAGACGCTTAAAATTTAACACTGTGCGGCCGATATGACAGTTAGTGTAGTTTATCAGATGCAGGGAACCAGTACACAAACTACCTGTTAAGACAGATTCTGTTTCCATGTAAACACCATGTATTTTAAAAGCTCCAATTGCACGCGGATTATTGGGCAGAAGTAACATCATGTGGGTCAAATTTATAGTAAAAAAATACACCATGACTAAATCATAACTGTCGAAACAATACACCAAATTAAAACTGAGTAACCAATTATAAAATGCAATATAGATGAATAATGATACCATGCACATCGGCTCGAGAAAGGAACAATCTTGAGAACGACATACGCGTGTACGCGAAAGTGTAACGTTTACTTATATCAAGCGGCCAAAATCTGGTATAACAAGTATACCAACTTTACCAAGTCCAGATCTCTTGTCCTTACGGTGATAAATTTTTCTAAAAGCGGAAGAACAAGACAGCAGAAAGCAGAAAGCTAAAGGAAACTACGGTCTTAGTACCGGTAAGTAGTAATTCCACAAACCAATCCATGGAATGAATATATCAGAAGATATTATGAAGATAAATTTTCTCTAGTTTCACACCTTAATTTCATGAGAGTTTTCTCTTCAGGTGTCAGTTTTTAAATTTCGAAAAGAAAATCAACGCCGCTTCCATTATTAAGCATTTTGGAACATGAAATATTATAATACCGGAAAGTTCATATTCGCATATACCATAAGTTACGCTACGAGAAACTTCCATTAGTTTAGGTTGTTAACAAAAATGAAGAAGGGCCAGGACTTGGTTAGGGTTCTCGACCTGCCAGTTGCCTGCGAAGGAGTAAGCTTAGACGAATCAAGACAGACGACAAAGCTGGTGTCGGAAAACGAGCTGTAGCTTAAAGAACAAGGCGAGGATTATCCGGTTGGTGGGTCGGAGGCAACTCGGTTACCGGACCCGTCAACAAGTGTCCGTCGACTTCATCCGCAAGCAGTGCACGTCCACACCGAGTCCCATCCCACAGTCACCTTGTACCGTTACTCTAACCGGATCTGAGGGCGATTTTGTGTTCCGTGTCAGACACCGATGTGAATACGAAGTTTTTTGTTTTGGAGAAGAATATGGTAATGAGGTGCAACACTTTTATTTAAATTGGGATGCTAAAGAAGCGTTTTTGATACGACAGGTTTGGTGCATATGTTTTATGAGAAGTAAGCGAGTCCCGACGTTTCGCCTTCAGTTTGATGTTATCTTCAGGAGAGTTTTCTCTTTTGAGCCTCACCAGATACAAGAAGATATTTAAGAAAATGAAATATATACCGCCGGTGTTTCGAAGTAGCGCAAATAGCTGTGGGGTGTGACGGTGTTAAGTACTTTAGTTCAGTGTCACTATTACCAATAAGCAACATTAAGTAACAAAAAGTAACAACAGGTAACTTAAATACGTTTTACTGTTTTACACACCATGCTAAACTCAGAGAATAGTGGGATAACCAAAAGAAATCGTTTCCAATTATGTATTAATTTAAAAGCAAACTTAATTATAAAATTAAAACTAAAGATCCCCTAAAAACGAGTTAAATAATGTTCAACTATTACACGGCTTACACTGGATTATATTTTCATTGTGTTCTGAACATTTATTTTCGTATCAGCTGATAAATTGTCGCTGATCAACACAAAGATAGTACAAAATACATCGACAAAGGAGACTTCTTCTTCTTTTTTTCTTTTTTTTTTTACTTAAGGCTTTACGCCTCGTCGACGGCTAAGAGGCGGGATGGGACTGGGGACAAGGAACTGGAAGGAATTCGACCATGACATTTTTGAAGGAAGCATCCTGGCATTTGCCTGGAGTGATTTGGGGAAACCATGGAAAACCCAAATCTGGATGCCCGAACGGGGATTCCAACCTGCGTCCTCCCGAATGAAAGGAGACTTCCAGGCAATTTGATACTTCAATTACATGAATTTACCTGTAGCTTAAATTTGTGATCCGAAAAGTTTTTAATTTCCACGTAAAACGAGTCTTTGGACAATAAATGAAACGTCCTAGTTGATTTAAGTCTGTAATATCGACTAAATAATATTTTACGTTTGTTTTTTGGTGAAATCATGAATACAGACTTCTCATGATCAGTTCGAGGAATGTTTTTATTTTAGTACCAGAATAATTTGACTAAATATATACCAGTGACAAGCTTGGACCCATAAGCACTGAAACATAAATATTCGTACTGAAAGCTGATAAATACGTAACATCGCAACTGAATCGTTGTTAAATGAAACGTAGTGCTGTAGAGTAGATATAACAGGCTCATGCAATGGAATTCATAAGTCACTTCCATATTTAAACTTTTTTGTTGTAATTAACATCAAATTCACTGGAACGATCAGTCGGCTCTTGACGCAAAAGCTGCAGTAGCAGAAGATAATGTACAGATCTATACCTGCGTAATCGTAAATCTGACTACAATTTCATCATCAAGATACGCGTTCGTATGGATAGTTATCTTGTAACTACTATCATTACTACATCTCTTAGAATTTCGTTTCCAATTTGCTTCAGCGTATGAACAAACCTCCTAACCTGTTAGTACAATTTAAATTCATGTTACATTATTAAGTGCTTTCGTAAGCATGTAAACAGTCAGATTATGATGGGCTTCATACAGTTTACATTGATTTAAAAGTATTGTAACCTTTCTCAGGAAACGTTAAAGGATGATATTAAGCAATATGCCGTACCTTCTGCGATATGATGGATACTATAAACAGCAATTCGTCCAGTTTGAGTCGGT